>JAJPUD010000050.1:1013769-1044946 GCA_023553655.1 Myrmecobius fasciatus | reverse complement strand
GCCCGCCCGCCCGCCCGCCAGTCCGCCAGCCCTCCCGGCTCAGCAGCATGAATGTCAGGCGAGTGGAAAGTATCTCCGCTCAGCTGGAGGAGGCGAGCTCCACAGGCGGTAGGACGCAATAAGCATGCGGGCTGGCGCCCTTCTCCCTGGCCGGCGGAGCGGGGGGCTCCTGCCACTTGTCGGGGGACGCTGGGGACTTGCTGCATGGACGGGGAAGGGGCGGGGGCGGACGGGTGTGTATGTGTGTGTGGGGGGGGAGGACCACGCATGAAAGGTCCGGGTGCGAAAAGGATAAAAACCCCGGAGAAATAAGAGTGTTTGAAGAGTGTTGGAAAGTCGCGGGAGGAAAGGTCCCCCGCCAACCTGTCCGGTACTTTTGCCTTCTCTGAAACGCCCCTGCCCCCAAACTCCAGCCCGCAGAGTTCCTCCCCTAGGACCTGGGGAGAATTCCGCCCGGAGCCCACGGACACTCAAACCGCCCTGCCCCTTCTGCTCCCAAACAGCCCTTGGGGGGGGGGGTCCCGACCCCCTACTTGTGATATACACCCAGCATCTTTGCCGTGCCAGTTTCTTGGGCATGACCGTATGTCTTGTTTTATTGCCAGCTTCAATTTAGCGTGTTCAGAGAAAATGGTCTTCTGTGACATTTGGGGATAATTTATATCCAGCCTTGGAAAGGTAGATGGCTCTGCACCAGGGAACTTGTGGTTTTACGGTAACTTGCGTTTTGAGAGAGGACGGTGCCCCACCGTTCAGTCGTATTTAGCAGAACAGACCCGATGGGGTTCGAAGGAACCCCTTTAAAAGGGTCCCCACACACATAAACATCTCTGGTTCGGAGGTTTGGTTCAGAGGTGGCCTGGATGGGCGCTGCGTAGTGGGGCTGTAAATATGATGGAGCGGCTGTCAAAAGGTTTTCTGACCGTCTTATTTTAGGGGAAAAGTCCTTGCAGACATTGGTCTAGTTTTAGTTGGCAGGACTCAAAACTTGGAAGGAAAAAGCAATTGCTTTAGGGCGGTGAAATGAGCTTGTGGGCAAAGGAGGCACTGAGCTCTTTGCCATATTTGTTGTTTCGGCTGATTCCTCACGGGTTCAGGCTGCTGAATTTAGTCAGAATCTTCCCAAATGAACTTTGCTCTTTGGTTTGGAGACCTTGTTTTATGCACAATAAAGTTTTTCATACTTTGTCTCTTTCCATCCCTCCCTTATTTATTTATTTATTTTATTTTCAAGTGCATTTCAAATCGAGGGATTTACTTCTTTTTTAATTTTTTTTTAGTGATGTGATGCTTTTCAAAGGTTTCTAGGTTAGGTGATATCTTGAACTTCCTGGTTATTTGTCTCTTTAACCCAATAAAAATCCTGTAAAAAAATCAGTTCTGTAGATTGTGAGTTTGGAAATATGTTTAGGAAACGGTCTTTTAGGTCTGCTGTCCTTCATAGTCTACCCTGTCCATCAGCTTGTTTTTTCTGGAAAATTTCAGGGCAATATGCATAGGGGGAAACTCTATAATCAGGTGGACTAGATGTTTCAAGTGCAAAATATCACATTTAAAGTATTAATTTAGTTAATTTTAAGAATTACAGAGTATTCATTCTAAGAAGAGTAGTGATACGATTTCTTAAAGGAAATTTAAAGAAATAAGTAAGAGGCTGTGTTTTTGTTTTAAAATGCTGTCCTTACCTAGAGAAATGAAAAAGATGCCTTTTGGGAGGGATGCTGTGAATAATCAATGCATTTTATGTTCTGGCAGACCTCATAATCAAATGAAATTTCAGTGAATTGGACAGACACAGTGTTGACTACAGCACATAGTATGTGGATTGGGGTTGCTGATGATAAAAGCTTGTCTGTAAGTAGGCTTTAAGAATTAAGTCAATAGATCTGGCTCTATTCGTTTTCATCAAATCAGTTCACTTGGAGTTTGTGCCTCTAATTTGCTTGATAGAAACTCAACCTTTCTTGAAAGGGAGCAGGTTCATCATTTTGCGGCTGGTAGAGTGGAAACTGTCCATCCCTGACTTGTTTAAGCCTGATGTAGAAAGGGAGGACTTCAATGACAGATGCTAATTTGATACTTTTCTTTTCAGCACTTCATTTATAAATTATTAGAATTGGCTTGTATGTGAATGGAATGGGAGCATATTGACTTCTCAAAAATGAAGTTTTCAGTACTTTTCTTTTGAATGTGTGTGCCACAGGTGGGGAATTCAGCTGATAATTCCTTAAATGAATTTTTTGTGGAGAATCCGTAGGGAAAGATTGTATGTTCTGATGTATGTGGGAATGGGTATTTAACTTCAAGGCAGTTGGGCAAGTTGAGGTAGAGACTAGACATCCAGATCAGAGTGTAATGAGAGTGGTCTCCTACACTGATAAAGAGGTTAGAATCAATGAGTTTGAAGTCATTCTAAGAGTCTATGATCTTGAGATGAGGTGGATTATGGGGATATATCGTAAAAGGTGATTTGAAGAAAGAAAAAGTGAGGGGGAAAACCATATCAGTGAAAGAGAGGAGAAAACTTTGGGGAGTTGTGGGGAAAAGGTTGTTACGACAAAATTTAGAGTTACAAATCCACAAAAAATCCTCTTTGTTTTTTTCTCCTCTTTCAGGTGATATATTTAGTAATTTAATCAATCAACATAATTTCAAGGTTAATGTAGTTGAAGTTATTTAATATTTAAAATAAATTAGCAAGTTATGACAGAAAAAAAAAACTACCATTAAAACCCAGCACATTTTGAATAGGCTTCTTCTGGAATATAAAACGTATTTCTTTTCTTCATGGCCACTTTCATTAGCCCTCACATTCAATCAGAATCTGTCCTGAATGTATTTTTTGTGTTTATATTTAAGCCTATTGCCTTATTTCCCTGACATGAAATTTCATGTTTTTTTTCTTCTTGCTAGAGAGATAGCAGGAGGGAAAAAAAAAAGGTAACAAACCAGGATACTTTTGAAAGAAAATTAGATGTAAGATCATAGGAGGAAAAATTTTACCAAATTATGTATTGGTGTGCTAATTGTGTTGTTTAAATTAGAGATGGCAGATGTTAGGTGATGCAATGTACCATGTGTGTTTCAGTGGCAAGTGGGGGGAGAAATCCCTTCAGTGTTGAATTTGTGACCTGATAGATGGCCTGCCTCTATTTATTTCTTTGGTTCACTTCATTATTAAGTTAATTTACTAATTTAATTAGTGAATTAGGTCATTAAGGACATGGCAAAGTTAATTGATAATTTAATGCCAGATCATATTACCTATGTGATCCTTATATAACTTTATGATACTTATGTTTTTTCTTCATGTTGTGATAAGGAGAAATATGAGGTCTTCTGAGATGACAAATGATTTTGTAATTGGCTGGTGTTAATAAAGGTTCGTGTATGTTTGTATATGTGTATTAGTCTTTATTAAAAATCTAGGAGATTTTCTCTCTTTAGAAAGCTCTCTTTTTCAGCTAGAGAAGAAGCACTCTTCCATAAAATGATTATGCTAGATTTTTAGAAATTAATGAGGAGTGTGATATAAAACATGGTTAAACATAGTTACTTGAATTGTGAGATGCAATATGGTACACATTTGTCATTAAGACATTTACTTTGGATAGCAACTACCTATATCGAAGGTTTACTTCATCAGAAACATTTATTCCTCTTGTGACATAATTCTTTGGTGCCTGTATTTGTTTTAATTTGTCATTGTTGGAAAATTGGTGTTTGGTAGAATATATTCCTCAATATTTCATAGCCAAGCATGCCCATTTACTTAATAGCTTCTCTCCTTTGGAATATGGAGAAATGTGCCATCATGACAAATACTTCAAGGTTGCGTATACTTTGGACCTTTTGCCTAGCTGTGCTTAACTATAAATTATCATGTCTTGGTTTGGTTGCTTGATTGATTTGTTGTGGAACGATTTTTAAATGCATAATATAAAATAGTATTACTGAAATTTAGTTGTCAAAATATTTCAGAAAACTCCCTGATTCTACTTATAGATCTTGAATGTTTTTAAGGACCTTGAATATCAAACACATGAATATAGCCTCTATCCAATGGGAGGGAACATTTGAAAAAAACATGCGCAAAATCATCCAGGTGGTATTTTAGATGTACCAGTAACTTGTGCAAGATGGCAGAAGCAGAACAGTTGTGAAACTGTTGCATCAGTGCATGCTTGATATGAGAGGAGCCTGGAGTTATTGGGAAAAGAAAATGAAGAACAAATGTGAGAAATTGTAGAATGAATATGAGCATGGACAAATTACTATATTTGTATGAAGGTATTTTCAAATTTCTATTTATTTCCATATTTCCATGACTTTATAACAATGGTAGAGAAAAGTATAGGGGAAAAGGATTGAGCTAAGAAATATTAGTAATGTATAGCCAGCAGCATGTGACACAATCTTTTTTACTCCTTTAATGTTGTTTAAACACTCATTCCTCTCTTTAATAAGGTTTCTGAAAACATCCATAATCTTATATTTTATATGAAATCACTCATAGAATTGCTGATCTAGATAGTATCTCAGAAACTATTTTGTTTAACTCACATTTTGACAAATCAAGGAAATTGTCATTCAGCCTTTGCTTGAAGAATTTCAGTGAAAGAGAAACCATTACTTCCTCAGGCATCCCATTCTCCCACCGGACAACTCCAATTGATTGGATTTTTCCCCCTTTTATCAAGAGAATGTTTTCCTTCCATTTGCCAGTGTTGGTTCGGCTTTCCAAAGCCATGCAGAAAAAGTCTGCTCCTTCATCACAACAATATTTCCTTTCCAATATTTGAAGCTTGCTTTGATGTCTCCTCTAAGTATTTTTTCCTCATCTAAACATATCTAGATCTATCTATTAATATTTATATAACCATATTTAAACTTTTAAAAATCATTCTGTTTACCTTCCTTTGGAAGCTTTCCAGTTTATCAATGCCTCTTTTAAAATGTGACTTCCCAGATTAGGGACAATACGCTAGATTTGGACAGATTATGTATGGTAAAGTAGGGTTAGATCATCACCTTTCTCATTCTGGAAACTGGATACGTAGCCTGAAATCACATTAACTTTTGAATAACTTAGGATGCTATTGACCCATATCGATCTTGCAGTGCAATAAAACTGCCGGATATTTCTCACTAAATTATTTTCTAAACAGACCTATTCCCTATTTTACTAAAAGATTTATTTTTTTAACCCAAGTGTAAAACTTGACATTTATTCTTACTAAATCCCATCTTAGAATCATCAAGTTGAAATCTTTCAGGAACTGATTCTGTCATGCAATGTTTTAGCTTTCCCTCCAAACTTCATATTACTTACATATTTGATAATTATACTATCTATGCCTTTATCTAATTCACTAATGGAATATCACATAGCACAGGACTAAAAAGATCACTGGTAGGAGTGCTCAAATCAAGTCATCCCTCCAAAGTGACATTGAAATACAGTGATTATTTTTGGTTCCAACTATTCGTTCAATGCAGAGTTTACCTATATCTATTAGTGTCAAAACCACCATTTTCCATCCCATGCCAAAGAACAGGAGCAAATCTTCTTATCAGAAATTTTGCTGAAATAAAGTTAAATTTAATTTGAAGTTTTTTCCTCTGATCTTCCATTCTAATAACCATGTATTAAAAGGAAATAAGTCTAGTTGGCAGGTCAAGACTTTAATGAAATCATACTTGTTCTTTGTTATTACATATTTCTTTTTCTAACTAAACACTAAACTTTGTTTTAATAACATAATCTAGAATTTTACCTTGGGTCAGAGTAAGCTCATTGGTCTATATTTTAAAGGATTCTACTCTTTTCTCTTTTTGGAAAATTTGGAACATTTGCTCTTTTCTAGTATTGCAGCTTCTTTTTGGTTTTCTTCTTCCTGATTCTATCTGTGTCTGTCCCTCTTTGTCTCACATAAAATGTATTGTTATATTTTTTTGCTTTTATATCACATTCATTTCTAGATATGCCATCTTTGACTCATCTACTCTAATAGCACTGAGCCTGCCATTGTAATAAATACAAATCATCAAACAAAAATAATTAATATCACATCTGTAGATCTGATTATCATCATTCTATTCTTAACCAGCAGCCCCTATGCATTTGTCAAGAAGAAAAAGATATATTCCATTATCTGTTCTCCAAACAAAATTGATGAAGTCAATGAAAGTTCACTATCCTTTCAGTGTTCTTTTTGTTTACATCATCATCATGATTACCTATATTGTGCTCTGGTTCTGCTTATTTCAGCATGCATCTTGCAAATCTTCTCAACTTTCTTTGAATTTTTCAAGTTTGTTTTTTTTAAATTTCAATATATTTATCTGCCAGTTCATTCAGTAATTCCCCAAATTGATGATACTTTCTTTTCTATTCTTTGCTACCACAAAAAGTGTTTCAAGGAACACTGCCATATATCCTTGGTTTCTGTTTTTGTCTTTTTGGGAGATATATATGCCCAGTGGTGGAATTGAAAGATTAAAGGGTATGAATAGTTCAGTTATTTTTTTTACCACCTGCCAATTCTTTCAGCATCCTAAGATATAGCTGAACTATCTCACCATTAATCTTGGTCTTCAACAGCCCACTAGTCATTTTTTGGCTTATATTTTACTTTGTAATCTGATCTTTGCTTTTAAAGGCAGAAGGAGCTTCTGATAGTGACCTCTTTCTCTTCAATTTGGAGAATTGTCTTATTGAGTTGGTGGGGAATACTGAGTAAATAAGTGACTTAGGAACAGTATGCTCTCATACTCATTTTATGCCATGATAGATTTAGAGTTGGAAGGGAGGCCATTTCCAAGTATGGAAACTGAGGTCCAGTGGGGTTAAATTGAGTTGGTTATGGTTATATAGATAGTAAACCTTAAAATATAATTTGAACCCATATCCTCCTACTTGAGAACCAGTGATATGTCCATTGTATCACATTGCTTGCCTCCTTGTCCAAGCTCATTTACTGTTGCCCTTTTAAAACTTGTATTACTCTCCTTGGCACAATTGAGCACTTCTTCCCTCACTTAATCATCTGTTATCTGCTATCATTATCTTATCCATCCTGAACAGTGGTCCTAATCTTTCTTTAGTTTACCTAGCCCATCCCATTATATTTATGTTTCCTCTTTTATTACTGTCTTCATTCCTTACTGACTTCAGTTCATTCTGAGCCTTAGCAACCCTAATTATATGTTTTTTAAAAAAAAAATCAGAATTTCTTTATTCCTCTTTAAATGCTTGTTTTTTTTGTCTTTTACCTTCCTTATATATTCTCCCTCCTTCCTTTTTTGTGGTGAGGCAATCAGTATTAAGTGACTTGCCTAAGATCACATAAAGTTATTAAGTACTAAGAAT
Source organism: Myrmecobius fasciatus (assembly GCA_023553655.1). Classification (NCBI taxonomy): domain Eukaryota; kingdom Metazoa; phylum Chordata; class Mammalia; order Dasyuromorphia; family Myrmecobiidae; genus Myrmecobius; species Myrmecobius fasciatus. The sequence continues at coordinate 1,037,574 of JAJPUD010000050.1, read as the reverse complement.
CTAAGACTGGATTTGGACTTGGGCCCTCCTGGCTCCAGTACTGTTACTCTCTCCACTTTACCACCTAGCTGCCATCCTTTTATGTGTTTTTTTCCCTTAATAGTTAAGTTGGTCACTGAATCTTTACTCATTTATATCAGTTACTTTGGGCAAGTCTCCCTTCTTTTCCGTCTGTGATGCTGATTTATTTAGTTATGGTAAATTGTATTTTATTTTCCCAATTATATGTAAAGATAGTTGTAAACATTCATTTTTAAAAATAAGATAAGAAGTTTCAATTTCCTTCCCTTCTTCCTTCCACTAAAAGAGTAGCAAGCTAATACAGGTCATACATGTGTAGTCATGTAAGTATATTTCCACATTAGTCACATTATGAATGAAGAAAAAGAAGAAAAGGAAAAATGCCACATACATGTACCCACAGAAATGAGAACAATCTACTTCGATTTGCATTCAGACTTCATAGATCTTTGTCTAGATTTTTCATCATGAATCTTTGGATTATTGTGTTGCTGAGAAGAGCTAAGTCCATCACAGATAATCATTAGACTATGTTGCAGTTACTGTGTACAATATTCCCATGGTTCTGCTTACTTCCCTCAGCATCAGTTCAGTCTTTCCAGGTTGTCTTTTCTTTTTGAAATCTACCTGTCCATCATTTCTTATAGTACAATAATATTCCATTGCCATCATGTGACATGGTTTGTTCAGCTATTGCCCACATGATGAACATCCCCTCAATTGTCAATTCTTTGTTATGACAAAAAGAGTTGCCATAAATATTTTGGTACCTTTAGGTCCTTTCCCACTTTTAAAAAATCTCTTTGGGATAAAAAATAGGAGTATTGTTGGATCAAAGGGAATGCATTAGATGGGTTGCCCTTTGGGCATAGTTCCAGATTGCTCTTTAGAATAGTTAGATCACTTCACAACTCCACCAACAACGCATCAGTGTAGTAATTTTCTCACATCTTCTCTAACATTTATTATGTTTATTTTGGATCATATTAGGCTATATGGCAGATTTAAGGTGGGGCAAGTCCCTTTTTATATTTCTCAGAATTGTTTTTTTTTAATTTTTAAAATTTCATTTTCAATTTCCTTCCCATCCCTTTTTTAAAAGCTTCCTTCATCTATTGAATTTTTAGGCTATTAGTGCCTGAATACTTTTTCTCGGAATCATTTGAATTATCTTCTGACCTAATCTAAGGCACATGTCCAATTATTACTGGCTTTCCTTGCCTTCTCCAACACAAATTATAAGATAAACTTATCACTTTCACTCAAGCTTCCTATTATTCCAATTAGACCAATTGATCCTCAGAAAGATTCCTTCAATTTTTCTGAACAGAAGTAGAACAATTTATACAAATGACTGAAAATATGAAACTTGCCAAATGCAGTACTTGCTCTTTCATTTTGCTAAAAACATTTTTATTGCATCGAATGTATCCAGTGAAATGAAGTGAGCCTCTCTTTAGAATTTAATCATTACATGCAGTTCTATTATTTCACATATTACATAATGATTTTTCCCAGAAACTTTTCTTTACACTTTAGCTATTTGTTCAGAGAAATATTGGGAATAGCTCACAAAAGTCCCATAACTTTTCCTTATTGGAATTTTTGTTAGTTGACTGTTAGAAGACTGAACTTCCATACTGATAGTGCATCTGCTCATGAATAGTGAATTAAAAAGTCTTTAGGGGATTATTATTCACACCTTGGGGGTTTTAAATTTACTTTAAAAAGCTCATGAAGGAAAAAAAAGACTTATATCTTGAAATGTCAACACTTTGTAATATCCCCCCAGGATTTTAAAATAAACCAGCCTCTTTAAGAAATTATGCTGTCTGTAATTGAAATGGCAACCAAGATGTGGTTTCATTCATTTATTCACTTTTTAGTATGACTATTGAAAACTGGAATATGAGGTCACAGATATGAAAAAAAGTTTAAATAACACATTGATCCTTTCTCCTTGAGTTTATAATTTCCTTTTTTTTCCTGAGGCAATTGGGGTTAAGTGACTTGCCTAGGGCCACATAGTTAGGAAGTATTGGGTGTCTGAGGTCACATTTGAACTCAGATCCTCCTGACTTCAGGGCTGGTACTCTATCCACTACACCATCTAGCTGCCCCTTATAATTTCAAAGAAGAATGAGACACACATACATTTCACATCATTCTGGGACCAAAGACTACTGTAAGTCATACCCATTCTGATGTTGCCCTTGGAAGCACTGTATCCCAAAGGATATATGTCCCCATTCCTTACACACAAAATTACATGACAAGTACATTATAGAAAAGCAAACAAAGTGCTGTGTGAAAGTTGAGAGGGTGGCAGATTTTGACTGGGGGGTCTGGGAAAGTTTCAGGAAAAAAGGAGCATCTAAATTGGAATTTAATGGATGTGTGGGAATTTAAAGGGAAAGCTAAGACATTAGAGATATATAAAACAGCACTGGCAAAGATACAGAAGTAAATAAGTATGAAAAGTGGGGTTTTTTTGTTTTGTTTTGTTTTGTTTTGTTTTTTGAGGAGGGAGGGGAAGGCAGGAAGTATATGGTCCAGGGGCAACAGAAATATAGTTGGATGTGAAACTACGTCAAAGCCCATGTTCACCAGAAGATACCATTGTGGCTTCCAGAATCTGAATTCTAGAGTCTGCATTTTAATGTCTGAACCATTTCTGATTTAGGCTCCCACTAAGAGAATTGAATAATTTGACAGTTGAAAGGAGTGTCCGCAGATGTGTAGTCCAGCCCATTATTTAAAAAACTAACACACATTAGTAGCTTGTCCATAGTCTGGTGACATATATGATAATGGAGATGAAAGTTCCTACTTAATGCAAATGTAAATATCAAGGGTTTCCTAGGATATAATATGGAAGGGAACCTAAAGGTCACATAGTCTAAACATTTCAGTTTATAAATGAACAAGATGAGGTCCACCCAGAGAGTGAGAAAGAGCTCAAAAAGGCTTAAGTGGTTTGTATCAACTCTGCTCTAGATGTCAGGGTATAAAACTGGTTCCTTTTCATGTTTGAGGTTTCTATAAATGAGTGTAGAATGGATATATTAGGGACTTACAATTAATGTTAGCACTAAAATGTCAATTGAAATGCAAGTATGCATAAGGAGATTAAATTAAAAAATCTTGAGAACAAAACCTACATTTAATTAGAGGCTGAACTGTCCCTCAACAAAATCAATAAGGTAAGGAAATAAATACCTTTGGAGAGATAATTTTCTTTTTGTTCAGCCAATTGCCACTGTCCTCTTCACGTTCTTAGGCAGTATCTTAACTACCCATGGTCCCCCATTGTGATATATCCTGGAGAGAATACTTTATTCTTTCCACATTTTTTTAATTTCTGCTTTTAGGGTTGCTTCTACAGTGAGGATAATAATATCTCCCTTTGGCTCACAGCAATATAATTTTTAAAAAATACATTTTCATTTTTTTTGTTTTTTACATCACTGTGGTATTTTATTTTTATTTCCTTTCCTATATCCCTCTCAGAGAGCCATGTCATATAACAAATAAATTTTTTGGAAAGAAAAAAGTCAGTATGACTCATTTTAATATATTGAAACAGACTGAAAACATTTGCCATGTAAAACCCTGTGGACCTCCCAATATCACACTGCTGTGGATTAGGGATGTCTTCTAATCTTTTATTTGAGACCCACTTAATATTTATAATTTTGTTACACTTATTTTTGATTTTTTGATTTGTCATTGTTTCCATTTACATTTTGTAGTTACTATGTATATCATTTTCTTGGCTCTTTTTACTTTACTGAGTCAGTTCATAGAAATCTTTCTATGTTTCTCTATATTCATCACACATTTCTTATAGCACAGTAATAACATTCTGGTTCATTTATGTACAACTATTTGTTTAGCCATTCTCCAGTTGATGGTTATCTTTTTTTCTTATCAATTCTTACTTACCACAAAATTGTTACTATAAATGTTTTGTAGCATGTGAGGACTTCCCCCTCCATGCCACCCTCATCCCTGCCTCTGATCATTAGTTTCCTAGGGGTGTAAACTCAGTAATGGAGTCCTCAGGTATCAATATTTTAATGACTTTATTTGCATTTTTCCAAATTGCTTATAAAATATCAGTACCATTTCAAAGCCCCACCAACACTGGGGTCCTGTGTCTATCTTTCTATGACCTTCCAACATTGACCACTGCCATTTTCTTTTTGCCACTTTTGCCAATTTCCTCATAGCTCTTTTGATTTGAATTTCTCTTATTATTGATCTGGAGCATTTTATATAGTTATGAATACTTTTTACTTCTTTTGAAAACTGTTTATATACTTTGATTATTTGGGAATGGTTATTAGTCACATATATATTTATACACATACATATTTCTCAAATACATATGCATGCACATATACACACATATATGTATGTATGCATGCATATGTGTATACATACATATGTGTATATGTGTGTATCTTATATATCTTGGATATTGAAGCAATATCAGAGAAATTTGATGCAAAGATCTTTTCCCAGGCAACTACTTCCTTTAGATACATTAATGTCTCTACAGAAGCTTTTTAGTTATAAGCTTCCTCTGCTGCTGTAGATATTGTATCATGTTCTTTCTTTTACTTTATTGACCTTTTCTTCTTTATTTGCCTAGAAATCCTCTCCTTGTGTCCATGATCTTACACTCTTCCATTTTCCAATTGCCCCTCCAGTTTCAATGCCCCGCCATCCCTAGGATAAGTAGACTTTTTCAACTACCAAATGCCCCAGGTTTCATCTACTATAAGGTCTTCATCTCCTTTCCTTTATAGGTTCATTCATTAATATAACTCCCTCTAGACTCCCCCCTTTTCTAATTTTCCTCTTCTTCATCACTTACTTTCCTTTTGCAGACCACAGAAGTCATCTTCCCTTTATTGATAGCATTTATGTATTTGATTCCAATATATTACTCATTCCCCTTCATCCCCCTATTTTCCCCCATTTATTCATTCCCCCATGTTCCAATATAATCCCCATACCTGCCATTTCACTGTTATTTCCACCAGATTTTTGCCTTAACCCCCATGAACATTTAGAAAAAGGGCGCCCCCCCCGGGCTGCTCTTTCTGAAAGGAAAATGAATTGCTTCAGAAGATAGTGGGATCCCACTCATTGAATGTTTACCATCTCCTGCTCAATGGTGTAGAGGTGTAGAAGGCATTTTTGTATTGAGTTTCAAAGTACCTTCCAGATCTGAAATTTTTAGATTCTGTAAAAGATAATTGGGAGGAAAAAAAGCATTTCTGTTCTCTGTTAAATTTAATTTAATCTATGTTCTTTTTATCACTTTCCCTGTCCATGATATAAGTTTAACACTATCTTTGCAGAGTAGTGTAAGGGAAAGAAGGCTGGACTATGAGTCTTCAGAACTGATTTTGATTCCTGGCTCTGTTATTTTGTTATTTCTCTGGGTACAGACAAGTTATTAACTACTTCTCTAAGACTTGGTTTTTCTCAGCTGACAAAAAGGGAATAAGATTAATTATATTACTTTTTTCTCAAGATTGTTGTGCAAATTGAATAGGATGTTATACATATATGCTCTATAACTGTAAAATACTATATGTGAGTTATTATTGATGCTGTAAAGATGTTAGGAGATTTAAATACTTTAGAATATATTAGGTAAATTTTATCTGCAGCAAGTAATTTCTGAAAATAGGCATTAGAAAATAGAATGTTTAATAAAATAGAAAATTTATGAGGTTTTGAAATAAAAAAATAAATTTTAATTATTTGTGTGAGCTTGGGAAAACCTTTTAACTTCTCTCATCTCTGTCTGTAAAATGAGAATTTTGGACTAAGCTCTAGCTCTAAAAATCTATGATTCCACACATGACTATTAACTTTTTGTTGGAAAATCTCCAGTAAGAAATGTAAGGCTTTTAGACTATATATAGTATAGTTTAATGTTCCAGTGAACTTGTGGGCATTTTTCTTTAAAAAAATCACAATGTAGTCATTTTAAAATTAAACACTGTATCTCTTAAAATTTTCAATTATGCTGGTAGAATTAATCACTCATCCCAAAAGGCATGAAGGATATTATGCATGATCTAATGATAATTACACTCATAAAATTGCTTTGATTCTGCTTAAACTCTTCTGAAACCTTTTAAAATAATTCCCATATCGCTCTTTCCTCAACTTAGATGCTTCCAGATCACCCTTCCCTCCTGAGACACAGATAGCACTCCTTTGCTAGAGCTCAAAGGATTGTGAGCAATATGCCAGTGTTTTTTTTTTTTTTTTCCTCTTGTGGTCCAATTTCATGGTAGTTTCCTGCTAGAGTTATGCTCTCTGAAAATTGGCTTACAACCTAAAACACAGGTGCATCCCATTAATCTGAAAGTCTGGGGATATGGGAAGATTGGGGAATTATAAACATCAAACAAACAGAACTCAGAAATGGTTCGAGCGTCACGGAAGAGGAATGAGCCAATATCCAAAACCTCATATCGCACTTTGGTGATTTGAGGACATTTGCTTGCTTTATATTTTGAAGTGGAAACATTGGGAAGATATGGAAAGAAACAACAATGCTAATTAGCAAAATAGCAGGGCTTGAGGGGAATAAACAACACCATACCTGGTAATAGAAGACAAAAGGATGTCTGCCAAATGCGTAAAACGCCTCCTACTTAAATTTCAGTGGACAATATTATTTCTGGTTCAAAATAAGCATTTAGAAATTAAACACAAGTGAACTTGTTCAGTTGGCAGAATCCCTACTTGTGATGAAAACTCTATGGAAAAATCAGCTGAGATTTCACAGCAGAGAGAAAGTGCCTTCTGTAAAAATGACAAATGGTTGGTTAGAAAACACTATCATTTACCACATGGCTATGCATTTCTTTAGGTTCCTGGGTGTGAAGGTAGGATTTCATATGAATATAATTAGAAAAATGGTCCAAGACTCCAAATCAAAGCTAAAAGTCTGAATCCTGCCAGCTTTGCCTGTTGCCTTCTTATAATTTCTGATGGTTTTAGAAACGTTGTTCAAGGACATGGAAGTAAAATCCTTTGTAAGAAAAGCTGGCTATAGGCATTTGCTATTTGGAAAACTACTTAGAGTAGCTATCAACTTTGAACTTTGGAACCCCCCTTTTCCTTTCAGTAACCCATTTACTTGACACATAGGTAAAGAAGCCAATTATGTGCCTGGTCCATAATAGGCCCTTAGCAAATTTTGATTGATTAATTGATTCACCTGAGAACAAAGGTGGGGAAGGGAAGGGAATTTGGCCCAGGTGAGGAGATGCTGTCTTTGACTGGGAGAAGCAATGGGAGGTAAACATGAATTCAGGAGAACCTCATTATGGCATCATTTGTTACATGGTTTAATTTTGATCAGTTATTTATTTTGATATTTTGATGAGTCCATGATTTTCCAGACAAGGCACTTTCCTTCATAATGCAGATTTAAAGCACCAGGAGCCTTGCCCTTCAGTTCAGCTTTTGTTCACATGTTTATATCATTCCTTCATAAAGTTTCAGCTCAATCAATGGGACTCAGATGCTGGGGGGACTGGTCAGATGATTTCAGCCTCCCAGTATTTGTGATGTCATATGTACACAGAGCATGTACAAATATGCAAGGACAAGGATATGTTAGGATCAACCAGTCATTGAGCAGGATATATTTCTTCCTCAACACCAACATTTCAAAGGGTTTCTTTTCTTAAGTCTTAAGACTTTGTAAATATATTGATAAAGAAACATGGTGGAAAATATGTGGGAAATGGGCCAGAAGACCTAGGTGCAACTTCTGAATCTTTTTTTTTTCTTTTGCTGAGACAATTGGGGTTAAGTAACTTGCCCAGGGTCACACAGCTAGGAAGTGTTGTGTCTGAGATCACATTTGAACTTAGGTCCTCCTGACTTCAGGCCTGGTGCTCTATCTACTGAACCACCTAACTGCCCCTTGAATCCTTTTTTTTGACCAGATATTTGATCTTGGATTAGAAATTTAACATTTTCAAATTGTTTCTCTCAAAGTCGTTAGGATCAAATGTGTTTATATTTTGAAGTGTCATGTAAACCGTAAGTGCTACATAGGCAGCATGTAGCTGGATTTGGAATTGGGGAGAGTTGAGTTTGAATTTTGCTGCAGAAATTTATTAAAAGCCTTATTGTGGATTAGTCATGTAAACTTTCTGACTATACTTTCCATATTTGTAAAGTGGGGATAATAATAGAGTCCATATCACAGCTTGCTAAGAAGATCAAATTAGATAATTTATACAGATCACTTTGCAAAGCTTAGAGAACTAAATGAATGTTAGCTATTATTATTATTATTATTACTATTGCTATCTAATTGTGAATTATTATTTTAAAAAAAAACAGCCTTCAAAATTTCATGGACCTGTGAATGAGGAAAAGTGTTTATTGGTCAAAGTAATGATTCTCCATATAGACACCCTAGGGTGACTTTAGGGTAATTATCTCATTAAATTTTCAAAACAAAATTTCAATTTACTTAAAATATGTGACATGGTTTAAGGAAAGAGTGAGCACAGATATAAAATCAAGTAAGTAGAAATAGGATTCTCAGCCTTATAAAGACTAATAATCATTGGAATTAGAGATTACCAGAGAAGTATGGCCATTCTGAGCAGTCTGACTTCTTGATTTTATTTCCTTTAGTTTTTACATGAACTTAAGAAATAAAAAAGCATTTCTGTAACATAGTAGAATACAAAAAAAAATGATTGCACATGAAACTACAAATCTATTATGTGCAACTTGCTAATTTTAAACACACACACATATGTGTGTAGGTGTATACACACACATCCCTATATATGAATAAATAGCTGTAGATATGAAATCAGTCTATATCTACTTTTATTCTTCTGTTCTTTCTCTGGATGCAGATAGTTTCTTCCTTGATAGATCTTCGGTAGTTAATTTGGGTAAATTAATTACTCAAAGTTGTTTTTAAACACAATATTGCTGTTACCATATACCCTCTTCTCTTGGTTCTGCTCATTTTCCCAAGGGCAAGGCTGTTGGTAATGATCTATAGTGCAGAATAAATACTGTTTTCTGTTTAGAGTGCCATGATAATTGAATATATGCTACAATTCTTTCTTCTAGGAATATGTCAAAGATTTAGCTTAAAGAAACAGGGAGGCTGGCACAATGTGTCTAGAGGCTGACTCAGAATGATAATATATAGGATAGAATGAGGTACCTCTTCCTAGTGAGTCTATAAAGAAAGTCTCTTTTTTTCCTGAGGCAATTGAAGTTAAGTGACTTACCTAGGGTCACACAGCTAGGCAGTGTTAAGTATCTGAGACCAGATTTGAACTCAGGTCTTCCTGACTTCAGGGCTCCTGCTCTATCCACTGCACCATCTGGGTGCCCCTAAAGAAAGTCTTGGGAGTCTTATATAACAAGTCCATGAACTGTCCCTCTTTCCAAATATTTCATTCCCATACTGGTCAAGGAAGGAGAGCTCCTCAATGCGAAAAAAAAGAAATTCAGAGACTAGGAATGAGCAAATTCTATTGGCTTTTTTTAAATTAAAAGATGCTATTGCAGGGAACAGTCTTTGTCAAGAGATAGAAACTAGAATGCTTGGAGTTTAAGACCTAGAATCAGGAGATGAGTACAAATCCCAATTTCCTATCCAGCTACTTAGTTATTGTGAGACCCTGGGCACTTAGTTCCAGGTTGTCTCAGCTTCCTCATCTGTAAAATGGAGACATATAGCACCTACTTTTCAGGGTGATAGTAAGGATCAAATGAGATACTAAGTATAAAGTTCTCAGCACAGAATGAACCCTATATAGATGTTAGTTATCATCATCATCATCAATTACTGATTCTCTCTTGGTGTGCTCCTTAGTTTGGGAAACAAAAATAATCATGCCCTGAAGTAAAATCCAGATATACATAAAGATGAGATTGGCTCCCAATGGGAATTTCTAAAACACTCAGTCAAGTACAGGATTCAAAGGCAATTTGTGGTAACTTGTTCTCTTCTCTTAGTGGGCCATTGGATAATATTCACAGGCTTTGAATGATAGAAATATAAAATAAAGGCATATTATCTTGAGAAGGAACTTTATGACTAATGATATAAAGTAATTATTTTGATCCAGGGCATTCCACTCCCCTCCTTCTGCTCAGGCCCATTTTCACCATTCCCTTTTAATCTATAATTCAGACCCATGTTACTTTAACACACAACCACGATTCCCTTCTCCTATGGGTACCATGTACTGCATTCATGGTGTGTATGCTAACTCAGAATATATAGAATTACCTCAAGCAAGGAGCTCTCCCCATTCTTCATGCTTTGAGAACAATTCATGAACTCATGTAATTTTGCTTCTTGGTGTGTGTGTGTGTGTGTGTTTGATTGTGCTGGCTGTTGAAGGGTAACAACTGTATGTTCTTCTGGATACCCTCAGGGCATTCAGATGTTTGTTGATGGATAGCTAATGTGCTATCTTGAAATGTGCTGGGGAAAAAAAAGCAATCTCGTACAACTTTGTGTGGCAGTAGAGGTTAGGATCACCGACATTAAAGCTATCTATCAGTTTCTGTGATCCTCTGGGTTTCAGAAGACTTGACAGTCTACTAGCCTTGCTCTCTTAGTCAGTCTGCCCACATCCAATGAAACTGCATATACCCAAAGCAGAGGGCAATTAGCTAGTGTCATAACCCTTTTGCACTAATAGTTTGGACTTGCTTGTCCATCTGTGATCTTGGATGCTGGCCCTGGACTTCCTGTCTGGAATCTGATCCCCTGCCTGTACCCTTCTGCTATGGATAATTTCCCCAGATGCTTACCATAGTCAGTTTATCTCTATTTTTCTATAAATTTACTTATTTTCTTTTTTATGATTTATAGATTTTTTTTATTTTGAGAAATTTCCCTTTCATCTCCCAGTTTCCCTCTAATGATAGAACATTTGTGTTAGAAAAAAACACATAAGCAATACAAACCAGCACATGAACCCTGCCTGACAGCTTAAATAGCAACATCTCTACCCTACCATTATTATTGAGAAGAGAAAAATATGCTTCATCATAGGACCCTGGGATCAAGACTGGTCAATACATTCATCTGAATTCTGATATCTTTATCTGAGTCAGTTTACTTGGTACTTACTTGGGAGCTTCTATTTCTCTAGAACGCTTAAACCTTGAAGCTGATCTGTGTTCTTGGCTTCTGCCTCCTGCTTATGGTCTCTTGCCTGATTATTGCCTAACTAGGAAGGCTATTTTCCCAGCTAATATTTTTCATTCATCTTTTAGTCAATCAACTAGCATATATTAAGCATCTACTATGTGCTAGGCACTATGCTAAATATCAAGGACACAAAGAGGGCAAAAACAAAAACAAAACAGAGCAAAAAACCCAGCACTGCCAAGGGAGCAGGGAGATGACATTCAAACAAGTATGTACGAGGAAGACACATGCAAGATAAGTCAGATGTCGTCTCAGAGAGAAAGCACTAAAATTAATGAAAGCTGAAAAAGGCTTCTTAGAGAAGGCGAAAGTTTAGGGAAGACTTGGTGTGTCATAGGTGCTAGGAAAAAGAGATGAGGGGAGCATTCTGGGTTTGGGAGTGTGTCCTGGGAGATGGTATGCTTTGTGTGAGAAACAATTAGGTGGCCAGTATCTGACAGCTGAAGTCTGACGGTATCAGTGATCTCCAGTAATTCTCTTATTAGCTCCATGATTAAATGGAAATCCTCTGACTTCTAAAAAGCTCCATCACATCCACCTCTTCCTACCTTTCAAGTCTTTGCACATCCTAGTGTATTTTCTAGGATCCGGGGACACTGGGCTAATTGTTGTTTCTCTCATAGAATACTTCTCTTTAGTTCTTTTGTTTGTATTGGCCTTTATGTCTGGAATTCTCTCCTTCCTAAATCCAGTTTATGGACTCCCCAAGTTTAGCTTCAACTCTTAAATAAAATTAGATTCATGTGCTATTATGAAACAGAAATACAATTAATTTTAGCTTAAAAAAGAAATGGAAGGGATCACCCAAATCCCTCACTGTTGCTGTTAGTAGTTTTTTAGTCATGTCTGACTCTGGGACACAATTTGGGGTTTTCTTGGCAAAAATATTGTAGTCGTTTGCCATTTCCTTCTCTGGTTTCATTTTACAGATGAAGAAACTGAGGTAAACAGGGTTAAAGGACTTGCCTAAGATGACATAGCTAATAAGTATCTGAGGTAGGATTTGAATTTGGGGAGATGAATCTTGGAATTCAGCAGCAGCACTTTATCTACTTAAAGACTAACTATAGTTAGTTATATAACTAACTTCTAGATAAATGTTCATGTCTTCAGAAAAAAATATTCTTTTTGTTAGAGTAATTCAGAGATAACTCCCCCCCCATTTTTTCAACCAATCTTTCTGGAAATAAATGTATATCTAAAGGGATGCACAAATAAGTTTCTAGAAATGGAAAAAAAAGAAAATTAAAGACACCTTTGGGTCAAAGAACTAAAGGAAGGCAGGAGTTGCCCTTCAAGAGAACAGTCAGTAATATTTATTGAGTCAGAGTTATTTTGGAAACAGAAAAAAATGAAAGGAAAGGAGTAGGTGAGTATTGAGGATAGGGGAAAGACAGGATTTCTCTAAAACTTTTAAAGCAAGGAAATTGGCCAAAAAATGCCAATAATATATGAACTTGGAGGAAGGCACTTAAATTTCTGTTGTTGTATGCACAGAAAATATCATGGTGCTATGGAATTTCCCTCCCCCCCCAACTCCCACTGTGATTTCCTCCATGTTATGAGCTTCCCACCATATATATAAAACACAAACATATATATGTGTGTGTGTGTGTGTAGATATGTATGTATCTTTGTGTCATATATATACATACATTTATGTGAATATGCTTTAAAATCCCATTTTATGTTCTAGTGGCAGAATTTGAATCCAGTTCACTTAATTCATAAACCAACTCTCTGTATATAAGCACATGCTACCTTATCCTCAAGTAAGGTACTCAATATCTAGTGCCTATTGAGCTGAATTGAATTGAATTTTCTCTCCGAGTTATATATTACCTTCTAGTTCTTCTGTTTTTATTATTTATGAATGATCACAACTAGAAATTCATATTAGTCTGTCACTCCCGGATTATTGATTCCTTTGCCACAAATCCGCTTTTCTAATTTATATGTCCTTTTGATGTGTGCATGGGGGAGGGAGGAATATTGACTCATTCTTTAATTAGAGTTGGGCATAATTTAAATCTGCCTTAAGTTTTCTGGAAAGCATTTATCTTGTAGCTCATTTGTTTTCTTATTAAAAGAGGTTTATTATGTTTGGTTTTGATGAATTAGGCTTCTTTATACCAATAAATCTTATTTATATATTGTTCCATTCTATCTACACTGATCTCGGGGGAAGAAGTCAAGCCTATATCAAATGTACATCATGCACTTCCTATTGCAGCTGCTTGTGAAATTCATTATTAACACAAATTAGCAATTTGCTTTCTGATTCCAAATGGAAGGAAGGTGGAGGAAGTGGAGGGTGAAGAAACAAAGAAATTCTCTAGTTGTAAGCTTGCTCCTTAATGGTTTCTGAATGCATTTACCTCAGTTGTCTGGACTGCTGGCCTGATCTGCTTATTCTGGGGAATGGGGGTAGGAATAGGTTGACTGCTAAGATCTAAAATGTCTCAGAGTTACTTTCTTGCCCTTTCCTCAACTCTCTTTTAGTGGCCAAGCTGACTCCTTCAAGTTCAGTTATCATCTTCATGAAGATGAGTCCCAATCCCTCATCCTTTTCCCTGAACTCCAGTTCCCTATTGCCAACTGCCTGCTTGGACATTCCCATTCCATGGTATCTCAAATACATAATATATGCACAAATCCTTGCGTTCTTTCCTGCCTTTTCTACTTCCGTCACTGGTTTGTGTTTATGTCATTATGTCAACTTGTAACCAGGTATTTAGGTTTATAAAGTGATTCTTCATTGCTTGATTCATCCATCCATTCTTTCACCAAGCATTTATTCAGTATATAATATAGGCCAGCTATTAACCATGCAATGCCTTGCACCTACGAGTGAAAATACAACTCCTTGTTCACAAGGATCAGATATGCTGTGATTTTTCATTCTACCTTACTCTTGCTATCTAATTAGCAGCCAAATCTAGAAAATTCTTGCTTCATATCATTGCTTGAATCCATTGACTTCTCTCTAAACAATATCTTATCAGTCAATCAATAAGCAATTATTTACCATGTGTCAGATATTGTCCGTGGCATGATGCGGATGATGTCCTGACAAAAGAGACTGACATGGAATAGGCAGAGAGGTAAGAGGCAAAGCAGGAGATAGTAGGGACATGAAAACTCTGAGAAGAGAACAGATCCAAAAGGGTTCTCAACACTCTTCCCTCTTAACACCAGCTAAATTAAGACAATGAGACTGAGAAGAGATCATGATATTTGGCACTTAAGAAATCATTAGTTAATTTTTGAGTGAGTAATTTCAATTGAGTGATGAAGTTAGATGCTGGATTGCAAAGGGTTGAAGGAAGTATGGGAGAAAGAATGGTGAACCTTTATTACTTTACCCATAAACTACTTAATTGGTTTCTACTCTTGCCATCCCATCCATAAGATTTAAATTTGTAAAGCATGGGAATGGCCATTCCATTCTCCTCCTCAAGAAGCTTCAAGCTCCCTTTTGCCTCTAGGAAAAAATACTGATTCATCAGTTATACATTTGCAGGCTTTCCTAATCTGGATCTTGCCATTTTATTTTTGAAATGATTTCCTATTAGTTCTCTCAAATACTCTAAATTCTAATCTAGTTGTCCTACTTGCTTTTCCTTGTGTGTGATATTCCATTTCTTTTTAAATATGCTGTCCTTCGTGCCGGCAATGGTCTCTGCCATTGCTTCTGCTTGTTGGATTTCTACCATCATTTAGGACTCAGCTTAAGTCATATCTCCTATGTGAGACCTTTGTCTATCCTAAGGTATTATTACTATCTCATCTCAGTTACTTTGTGCATATACATATTTATTTGTTTATTTCTCTATTGATCTTTTTATTCATCTGTGTTCATAATGTTTCCTCCACTAGAATGTACTCCTCAAGGACAAGGAATGTTTCACTTTTTCTTCATATCTCCAGTGACTCCCACAACATTTCAAATATAGTAGACACCTAAAATTTGTTTTTGATTTTAAATCATCACTGCATCGAATTATGATTCAAAGAAGGGCAATCAAAATAAGCTAGTAAGATCAAAAGACGTTTTCCTAATGAAGCTTGGATTTCTTTACTAACTGATCTAGGAGGATATGTCTGAAACTTAAGGGAAGTGTCTTTAAATAGCATCAAGAGAAATATTAAAAATAATCCTATTTTACATAGTTTTTTTCAGGTGAAATTTATAGGTCCTTTTACAAATTTATAATTATTTCACTGAAAGACATTGACATGTATTCTGAATATGATTTACATAATATTTTATATTCTTGATATTGAGCTATTTTAATTCTTTGAAATTTAGTAACTTCTGGTATATATTTTATAACTCAACTAGATTATTCATTGTACAATTCGCAGTTCATCACCTAATGTGTCAGACATAAAATTACTGTCCTTGGTTGACTATATCCACAGGCATATTCTATATAGACACAAACCATAGATCTATATAGACACCCATATCTTTGAGTCATCTGCTTAGAGATGATAGTTAAACCCATGGATATTGATGAAGTTCCCAAAACAGTATAGCGAAAGGAGAGAAATAGTTAATGTAGTGATGATGATGATGATGATGATAACTGACATTTATATAGTGTTTAAAGGCTTGCAAATCCCTTTACAAATATTGTCTTATTTTGTTTTTTCAATATCCTTTGGAGGCTAGTATTATTGTTTCTATTTTATAGTTGAGGAAACTGAGGCAGGCAGATTAAGCAAGTTGCCCAGTTGTCAAACAACTTTACGTGGTTTAAAGGTGGGTTTAAGTCAAGGTCCAGTACTCTTTCCATTGCTCCATTCATCTAGTCTCCCCTAGTTCATGGAATAATTTACCAAGAGATGACTCTTTAATGGATTCATAATCTCACCCACGTAAGCATTCTCTCCGATCATATCAATCGCAACCCTTCCCTTGTTCTGTCCTCCCTGAAATCCTCCACAGGAAAGACATCTAACATGCTAGGAGTCTTCATCTGGAGCTCAGCATTGATTACTAAAGGAGCAGGCAGATGATCCATTGTCTGTCTTGTTTCAGGACTGTGTCACTTCCCTTTTCTGCTCTATTTATTGCGATGATTTCTTTTCCAGCACCCCTCTGGGAGAGTTCTTTGGTACATCCCCCAAATAGCCCAGGTCTACACTCATCTCTGCATTGCTGCTGGAATAAGTTTCAACTTGATTTCTTTAGTAACATGGCTCACAGTAATAGGCATTATTGTGATATTATCAATGTCCAAAAGATTGGTGTTTTGTTTTATTGAAGCTTTGGATAATTAGAATCACTTCGTACTTTTTTAGATGCAATATAACCCATTCTTCTCTTACTCTGAATTCTGTATCTCCTTCATTGTATTTCAGGTTTGCCTGACAAATGACCTGAGAGGCCAATTCTAGGAATTGTCTAAGCTTTCCTCTTCCATTTATTTTTCCACAAAAGAGTTAGACCAAATTGTTTTCAGTAATTGTTTCTTTCAGAAAGGAGGCTATGTTATGTTCAGATTTTGTTACAATTAACACAATTCATTCTCATGTTATTCAAAAATCGAATTTATTTAGCATATATCAACATCTATAGAAAATTCCCTTTCCTGAGAGGCAGATAGGTGGTGCAGTGGATAGAGCACCAGCCCTGAAGTCAGGAGGATCTGAGTTCAAATCTGATCTCAGATAATTAACATTCCCTAGCTCTGTGACCCTGGGCAAGTCACTTAACCTCAATTGCCTTAACAAAAAAGCACAAAATTGAAAAAAAAAAATCCTCTTTCCATATGGATTCTGTACAGGATATTTGTGATAAACACATTTTTTTTTTGGTATTTTACTGTGTCCCTGTTTTATACCTCATCAAATAACGTTAAAGTTTTCTATCTAGTTAAGGCATATCATATGAATTTTACATGTAAAAAAGGTACTTTATTACATAAGTTTTTAAATGCATATTTTTTCAACCAAATCATGTTAATAATAATAAAATAATAAATGCTTAAAAATAGTAAACACTGAGAAATCATGTGTTTTTTTTTATATTTTTCAGTCAATTGTGTGATTTGAAGGATATAAACTCTCCTTGACTCTTATTGTAACTTTTATCTTAATATATGTATTATTTTCATTAAACTTTTTAGAGTGAGAAAACAGTTTAAATAATTGTTATTAATATTTATATTTTTGGTTACTTTTTTGGTAACAGGTAAAATATTTTTTTTTTGCCTAAGGATTTAGTAACCTTGCCTCTTTTAGATACCATGAGAATCATTCCTCAACACAATTGTTTTGCCTCCTGCACAGACCTCTTCTGCAGAGTTGATGTAATATGTTCTTCCTTTCTTAGTTTTTTTATTTAAAAGCTATTTCTTCTTTCTCACGAAGAACACCTGAGTCCATGAAGTTTCAGTACAAATGTCATTGATAGAGAATATGATTTGCTATAACAATGATGAAAAATCTTTTTTGTGTTTTGTTTTCTTCATTCCTTCTTGTTGGATTTTTAGACACCACCAATAAGTGACATAGCTAGAAAAATGAAACATATTGTCAAGAAGAATATATGACAAAAGTGAAAGGCAATATATTTAAACTATATACATATGTATTTATAATATACATATACATATATATAAACTATATATACATAAACATTTCTATATAAACACATATACATCTATATTTGTATATATGTGTGTACATATACATATGTATATGTGTATGTTGTCAAACATTTATTTTTTCTCTTTTCATTAACTCCCTTTTGTGAGAAAGAGAAAATATTTTGAACAAATATGTATAATGAAACAAAACAAGTTCTCAGATTTGCCATCTCCAAAAATGCAAATATCTTTTGGAATTTTGAGTTTATTTCTTACCGCTCTGGTGAGAGATTTATACCATTATTCTTCATTGTTCCTCTAGAATTATGATGATCAGTCAGTGCTCAGAGTTCTTAAGTCTTTCAAAATTCTTTATCTTTACAGTTTTGTTTTATATATGTATATATATTACATATGTATATTTTTTTTCCTGCTTCTCACTTAAGTTTGTATCAGTTCATATCAGTCTCATCAGTGTTCTGTAAAACAGTCCCCTTCATCATTTCTTATGGTATTATATCATACCATTCCATCCATATAACATAATTTGTTCTGCTATTTCACAATTAATGGGTACCTCACTTATCTTCCTGTTCTTTATCACAGAAATCAATATTTTTGCTATTGTGGTGCTATTGCTAGTATGGGCTACTTTGCTTTTTCTTTCAGAGATGAAAGGTTAATAAAAATGTATTCAGCAAAAAAATATTAAGTATTTACTATGTGGAGAGAATTATATATGGTATTAAGGAAAATGTCAACTTAATAAGATTTCATTACTGTCCTCATAACAGATAATAGGGAATAAGGCACATAAATCAGGTATTATTGTGTGTGATATTAAAAAAGATGTGAAATAAATTGATATGGGAGCTTACTGGAAAATGTTATTGGCAGGAGTCAGGACTGATCAATACAGCACATTGTTAATTTTTTATAGTTGAAAATATTGACTATATCTATGTGCTTGATAAATCCTTTCTCATATTGTGCTAGACAGAATTCTGGCAAAGAATGCCTTGGGTCCCATCTACTGAGGCAGTTAGTCTCTTTTATGTGAGTGCCCGGAGCAAAGTCTTTTATTGAGATTGTGTATATGTATGAGATCTCAATTCAGAAAGAAATTGGTTTTAGAAAACAAGAAGAGCTGGATGTGGTGATGAATTTTGTTTTCTAGGTGAAGTGATTATTAAAAGATCATGCCTTTATGGTGGTGTGTTTCTATTGCTTTTTAAAACCCTAAAATGTCACATAGACATAAAGTGGAAGGGTTCCTCAAACAAACTATAATGAGAGGTTCTTATATCAAATAGATTTAAACTTATGTTCAAAAGTAATGTTTTTCTTCTCACTCCCAAACTCTTTTCCCTCATTTTGATATTGCTTAGGTGAAGTCATCTAATACAGGAGATGTTAGATGCAGCTTTCTTGTGGAATATGAATTAGTTTTATAAATTATCTTGAAACATAAAGATTTTCATTACCTGACATGTAAAAGCCAGAAAGAGATAACTACAATGGAAAAGTTCTTAAAAACAAAAGATATTTTTAAGATGATGAAATATGTTTGTTTATACATATCCATATCTCTCCTGTTAATTCTGATCAAAATACTTAAAAAAAACCAGTACAGTGATTATTTAGTCTAGTCTTATGAAGAACATTTATCTGATTCATGGTGAATAAAAGAAATATTTAAAAGATGTGGTACCATGGGTGAAATTTAACAAAAAGGTAATCTGAGGCAATTCCCATGCAGTATAACACTTATGAGCAGCAGTAAGCTGCCTGCCAATAAATGGGCCAGTGGATTGTCCCCATTTGTGCCAAAGACCCCAAGCAAAAGTCGGTTCCCTTTATATAAATGTCGAGGAAGAGTAAACACAATACAGTATATCAGATGATGTCATGGGATGGAAAGTAACATGATTGCTTACAGAGCTGAGGTGCAGTAAACAGTAATTGGTAATTAAATTGGTAATTAAAATTTGGTAATAAGGGCTAGGACCTTATTCTTCCCTGCCGAGAGTTCAGGTAAAAGATAATAAGCTAGAATTTTGGATAGCAAATCAGACACTCTTGAAAGATAGCTTGGTAGTGTAAAGATATTACACTTGACTCTCTTATGTTCACATGCATCCACCAATGTCAGCTAAGTTTCTTGAGGCAAGAATAGATGCAGGAAGGCAGCTAGGTAGGGCAGTGGATAGAGCACCAGCCCTGAAGTCAGGAGGACCTGAGTTCCAATGTGATCTCAGACACTTAACACTTCCTAGTTGTGTGACTTTGGGCAAGTCATTTAACCCCAATTGCCTCAGGGGGAAAAAAAGAATGGATGCAGGAGAAATGGATATTTAAATTTAACCCATTACAGACCAACTGAATTCTGTACCAAGTTCAGACACACAAATCCATGATTTAAGCAATTAAGGGGAAAAAATCAATTGCTTATAAATATGATCAGTAAGATTAAAACAGAATTAATATTGAGCATTGCAATGGTGAATCATCTGAGTGACAAACTAACATAGAACTGGGGATTTTCAGTATCTGACAGTGTACCTCTACACAGCCAACTAATAGGGAAGCATCAAAGCAAGTCATCCTACAGAAAAAGGAAAAAAAAATATGGTTTTTGTTTATCAAAAAGAATGCTATATATAGTATTAGTTTGGCTTAAATTTCATTACTAGTTCTTTATGATTCTTATAAGAAAATTAGTATGTTTTTTCAAAGACATATCGTGAAATTTAATATTTAAAGAAAAGGATTTTTATAGGGCAAGGGTATATATCCCTAAATGTGTTTATACACACACTTCTATATACATGTGCATGTATGCTCACAGTGTGTGTCTATGCAGTGTGTGTATATAAACAGATGCAATAAAGCTATAAATAGGTAATAACTGAGAGGATGTTTTCCCTGGATTCTTGTAGCATAAGAATGTAGTTTGTTAAGGTGGAAAGCTGGAAGTAATAAATGGAAATGCCAGATAGTATGGCACTGTGATCCATTGCACTTTTCACTGTATCAGTATTCCCATCTCTATAGATATGTAGAGAAGCAAAGAACTTATTTTATTTTTTCTTGCTCTAGTGTTCCCCAGGAACAGTCAAGGATTTAGAAATGTAAAAGAAACACTCTCACATGCTCTTGCATAAATTTCTCAAACTTTCACTTCTTCGCCCCAGTCTAGATTTAAACTCCAAGGAATTTTCCAAACAGAATTAATGTTTCATTTTCTCATTAAGATGCTTATCTTTATTCCAATTTCCAAAGTCCAACAAGAAAAATCTTCTAATATTATAGTTCAAGTGCATTTGCCATTAAAAAAATCAAAAGAAATTAGAATGCAGTTTTGAGAAATGGTGCTTGCTGATCCTCCAGCTCAGGTAAAGAAAAATGGATTAGCCATCTGTAAGCTCTTTTCCTCCATCCAAGGGAACTGTTGGACATTTTGGACTTTCCTCAGGCAGCAGGTGTTCTCAGTTCTTGCAGAGAATTGTCCCTTGCTCCTCCACTCACTATGAGTTAAGGGTGGGGGGGAATGAGCCTTCGTCTCATCCTTCACATTTCCTAGGCATCATGTGGATGCAGCTAACTATCCTGGGATAATCATTGGGCAATTCTGGAGGTATTTAGGGATCTAAAAAAAAGCACATTGAACCTTCTTTGACCCTACTTCTTCTAGAATTTAGATGGTAATGGCTTTAGACCCTTCTTATGTCCAAGAGAAGGATAAAGAGTTTGCCACCATGCAATGTGAGCACTTGTTAAGGTAGTTTGAGTGTGGTATCTCTCAGTGGTTTCCCATGACATTTCCCAGCCACCTTTTGGCTTCAGAAGGCACTTCTATCTCAGTATTGTGGGCTACTCTGTCTTTGAAAGTTCTTTTTGAAGTTCCTTGTTCTATTGGAATACTTTTGAGGGAATTTGATGTGGACTCTGAACCTTGCTGAAGGACAATGTGCATGATATAGGAGCAGTGCTAGATTCTCAGTGATTGGGAACCAAGTGACAATGCCAGGGAAGATGGACTTTTTGCATTGTAGGACTTCCTCCTCCATGATTTATAGTCCACTTTCTCCCCCCTCTATTGAGACTTTTTTTCTCACTGCAATTCTAATTGTTTTTACATAAATTCATAATGAATCCTCAACTTTCATGGGATTAGCATTCTTAGAAAATGGCACAAGAGAAAAAACACAATGTTGTCACATTGAATCTTTGGGAAATAAAGGGTTTTGCTTTTAAAATCACCCAAAGTATAATTTTTCATTTGTGTTCGATAAAAATAGACTTTTCTGTATATAAGAATTTATAATCAAATATTAATTCTGTTAATAAGCAATTTTTAACATAGTAACCATGAATAACTCATAAAATTCAGTGTCCAAAATAAAACTGATCTCATGGAAAACATATTTTTTTCTTAGTAAATACCTGTGATCCTTAGTGCTAAAAAGTCATTTTTAAAATTTCAGACAATATCACTTTTCATAACACATGTAATCTCTAATACCATAAGTACCATATAGGAAATAAAATTCTTAAAACAAATATTTTTAATTTGAGTTTTACATTCCATGGTTGTTAGATGGTAATGGGATAGCATTATATTGTATACTATACTCTTATAACTCTCTCTCCCTTGACTATCCTCTGAAAAACAAGGAAGAGTTTGCTGGAACTTTGTTCTCTGATGTTAGATAACAGAAAAACTGGTGATGTCTCAACATCAGCCCTGATGGTTCTGTCCTTCATTAATGATGGATATTGTTGGAGATCATGAAGGATGCATCAGATGTGCTCACAGTTTTTTTTTTCTCTAGCACCGTTGCCAGTGAGATTACTAATAAAATCATGCAAATACTTGATGTCTCAAGAGTCAAACACAGGACATGTTGAAGATTAACTATGTGCAGATAGATCTGTGTTTTTTTTTCTCTCTCTCTCTTTTACTCTCTCTTATTTCTCTTAAAACAAAAATCATAGTTTTTTTCATTAGGGCCATAGTCAAAGTTCCCTAAGGGAATCTTATGATATACCTTTTGCTTTTAACTCACAAAAGATCTTTGGGGAAAAATGCTAGTCAAATACACATATCTATATTTCTCTCTCTCTTTCTGTCTCTTTCTCTTTCCCCCACACTCAAAAATATATATCACCAGCATTCTATATAATTAAACCTTGAGAAAGCATTATTAAATTAAAATTCAACACATAGTAATAATTATATCTTTATTAGAGGGGATGCAAAATACCTATTCTATAATTTGAATGTAGAGAAATATGATTACATACATGCACATACATACACAATCATTTCAATTCAATCCAACAATTTGTTAAGCATCTGCTAAGTTCCAGGCACAGTTATAAGTGCTAAGGATACAAAAATGAAACAAAGGGCAATCCCAAGGAGCTTACAATCTAATAGGAAAGTACACTATGCAAACAAGTATACAAAGCTATCTGTATGCAGGATACATAGGAAATAATTAAAAGAATAAGGCATTAAAATTAAAAAGAGTTGGGGAAGGCTTCCTGTAGGACTTGGGATATTGGTTGGGACTTAAAGGAAGCTAGGGAGGTCAGTAATTGGAATGGAGACAGAAGAGCATTCTAGGCATGGGACATAGCCAGAGAGAGTACCTAGAGAATTTATAGAACAGCCAGGAGGTCAGTGTTATGGGTCAAAAAGTATGTCTTAGGGAACAAAGTTTAAGAAAATTGGAAATGTAGATAGGGGCTAGCTTCTGAAGGATTTTGAATGCCAAATAGAGCATTTGCCAGAATATTGCCAGAAGGCAATAGGAAGCAAGTTTATTTAGTTTTATTTATTTATATTATGCTTTATATTATATATTATGTTGCATATATATGTTATATTATATATTATGTTATATATAATATGTTATATTATAT
>JAJPUD010000050.1:984577-1013759 GCA_023553655.1 Myrmecobius fasciatus | reverse complement strand
ATATGTTATATTATATATTATGTTATATATAATATGTTATATTATATTTAGTCATTTGTATTATGACATGATCAGACTTACATTTTAGGAAAATAATATCAGTGGCAGAGAAAGACTGGATTAAGTGTTGAGAGAGACTTGAGACAGGCAGACCACCAGGAGGCTACTGGAATAATTGATGTATAAGGTCATGAGGACCTCCATAAGAGAAGGAGAGGAGAGAAGGAGAGTTATTATGAGGATGTAGTGAAAACTGAAGACTTTGGCAATGGTTTGGTATGAGGATTGAGAGAGTGAGAAATCCAGAACCACTCCTACAACCTGAAAGGCTGGGATTTGCCATCCACATTATTGAGGAAAGTAAGGGTGGGGAATTTTTGAGGGAAAGATAATGAGTTCTGCTTGGAATAGATGACTTTAAGATGTCTGTTGGACATGCTTTGAGATGTCAGAAAAGCAGTTTAGATTAGAGATCAACAGAGAAATTGGGGCAGAAGAGATTTGAGAATCATCCACGCAAATAAATCCATGGAAGTTAGTGAGATCACCAAGTGGAATAGTGTAGAAGGAGAAAAGAGGATCCAAGACAGACCTCTGAGGGAAACTGACATATGTATTTCCATAGGTGTGTGTTTATAAAACATGCTAAGTGTTTTATGGAATTAATAGGTGAACAAGCATTTATTAATTACTTACTGTGTACTAGGGAGCATATTTAAGGATGAAGAACTTTTTAATTTTCATCTTCCTACAATATTTTTAAAACATTTAATAAAAAAAACTTCTAATAATTTTTCAGAGAATATTTGTGAAACCAATTTTTAAATTGACCTTTTTAATTTTTTTTGTTTTTTTTTTTGCATGACTTTTTTTTTGCTGTTACTTTAGCTCTTGTATATATTTTAGGCCAGTAACTGTTTGGAAAAAAACTTCAAACATCATTGGTACTAGCAACCCGGTAGGAATCTCAAGAAAAATCATGATGCCTTTTTTTTTCTTATTTTGCACATACCTGAGGAATGAATTTTTTTTACAGTGGAAAATGGATTTCAGCTAGCCTTTAGCTGGGTACATTAACTCATCTAGAAAAAAAAAAACCCTGTAAAATACAAAGTAGCTCTATTGTAGAAAAATCTATCTAATAGTACTAATCACTGGATAAGACAGCTTTACTTCATGAATTTTATGCAATAATAAATGTTCTCAATGCCTTAGCTACCTTTGCTAAATTTCTAGGAAAAATTCAATGGAACCTCTTCTCTCTGCCCCATAATCCAGAAGCCACAAAGAGGTTAAATCGTGTTTCATTTGCTTCTCAGGTCACTGATAGCTGAATTACATAAGTAAGAAAAAGCATCTAGTTTAAATAAATGATAAAATATTGAGGGATAAAGAGGATTGCCTGGAATATTATAAATTTTAAAAAGTTTGAGTTTCTCCTATAAATTTGGAACTTTTTGAGGGGGTCACATTATGTTACCAAAACAAACAAACAAAAAAAAAAAAAAAAAAAAAAAAAAAAACAGGCTTATTGGATGCTATTTTTTATTGCCATTTATTCTCTCCATTTTTGCCATTTACCAAAACACAAGTAGATATGTGTAATTTAATGGTCAAATCAAAAGTCTATATCTGTGGAAAGAAGTATATCTTTTGTGGCCTATTAGGACATTTTAATGTGCTCCAAGTATCAAGGAATGCGTTAAGCATTTTATAGTGGAAAAGCTTTGAGTACGTTTCTTGTTGGTTTTCCTTCTCTCTCCCCCTTTGTCTCTCTCCCTCTCTCTCTACACACACACACACACACACACACACACACACACACACATACACACACATAATTTGAAGATTTTGGGGAGGAAGGGATTTATTATGATAGCATTAGAACTCATTTTTCATTTCCATCTTAGTGATTATATGGAAGAAGCAGTTGTGAAACAATGCAGTCTAGCTAGTAAGAAAGTTTTTCTTAAGCTGACCTCGCAAGGGTCTGAGGATTTGGAGTTTTGTTAGAAATGATTCAGTCAAAGCTTTGTAAAGATCAATGCTGGGGAACTACCCATACATATGTTATACAAATAAAAAGCTTTAATAAAAAAAAAAAAGAGGGAGAACCCTAGATTTTTCCATGACCGCTTGTGGACAGCTCAAAGAACATGACTTCAATTGTGGAAAATGAAAAGATTAAGAAATGCATTCATTTCACTCTTTTTGTTGTTTGCTTGCATTTTGTTTTCTTTATCATTTTTTTTCCTTTTTGATCTGATTTTTCTTGTGCAGCATGATATTTGTGGAAATATGTATGGAAGAATTGCACATGTTTAACATATATTGGATTACTTGGGAGGAGGCAGAGGGAAGGGAGAGAAAAAAATTTGGAATACAAGGTTTTGCAAGGGGGAATGTTGAAAATTATCCATGCATATGTTTTGAAAATAAAAAGCTCTAATAAAAAAAGAGGAGGTTAACTCTATACCTGTGATCCTATGAGCAATTCTAAGTTATTACAATGAATTAACTTGGGTAAAATTAGTCACCTCATTTTTTTCTTTAAAAAATAGGGTTTTGGTTGAGAAAATCTTGAAGCTCTCATCTGAATGTTGTCATCTATGGTGACTTAAGAAAGGCTTTCAGCTTCTACATACTTGGCCCACTCATAAAATTGATTGAAATTATTTCATTAAATATCAGCCTATGAAATTTCAAGAAAAATTATCTCATGATTATAGGGTGCTTAATATTTCATCTTATAAGCCCTAATAAATTTCTATTTCTAGAAAGTAATAAAGAAATCCATTTGATTGTTACAAAATAAAGAAATCTGAAATAACTTAGAAACACATAATTTATGGAACAGAGATTTGAATAGCTTCTTATTATTATTGCAGTTTCATGATTCAAAGTGACAGAAGTAGTAAGCACAAAATATAAAAGCAGCAGTTTGATAAGGATATACAAAATATATTTATCTACACAAGATTGCTTCAAGTATGGCACTGTATATCTAAGCAAATTTAGCCTTAATCAAAAATATGGAGTTATTTTCTAATAAAAGAGAATTTTGTCTTGTTGTAAACAAAGGTTGTATATTATAAGGCAAAACAAAAAAACTTACTTTGCTTCTGTTCAAAAAAAAATAGAAATGATCCAGTCCCATTCCTTCCTTTTATAAAGGAATAAAAAGAGACTTAGAACAGTTACACGACTCTCACAAGAGCTCATTGAAGGCTAAGTAGGACAGGCAGAACTGTAACACAGGTCTACTGGTGCTGTCACCTCTCCTCCACATCCTGGCTACATTCTGCACTCAGAATAGGCTGCCAGGAGTTGAGAATTGGATGAATGCTATGCTGTTGAAGTCACAGTTTCACCACAGAGCTCCTGGATAGAGAAAAAGATCAGAGTGCCTCGTAATCTCTGCTGAAACTGGACACAGATGGGAAAATATCTTTCACTGGCTTGGCTTTGTAGATCTCTTGAGTCTCTCTGCTAGAGAGTCCACCTTTTTCAGTGACATTCCCTGTTATTGAACCCAAGCAAAAGTCTGTCAGATGAATAGTTGAGCAAAAGGCTTTTGAGCCCCAAGAAAATGAGTAATGATTAGAAGCCACTATAATTTCACTCTGAGAAATTTGTGCTTTCTGATTTTTTTTTTTGCTGAGGCAATTGGGGTTAAGTGACTTGCCCTGGATCACACAGCTAGGAAGTGTTAAGTGTCTGAGAGCATATTTGAACTCAGGTCCTCCTGACTTCAGGGATGGTGCTATATCCACTGTTCTACCTACCTGCCCCTTCTGATTCATTTTGACAATTTAGATCAAGGGAAAACCTGATCTACACACACATATACATACACACACACACACACACACACACACTATAGTATTTCTGGATTTCAAGAAAACATTTGCAAAATTTCTCATGATGTCCTTGTGATCATTAGAAAAATGGGAACTGCATGAGAGTTCTATTAGGTGAATTTGCAACATCTACCTGGAAGCATCAAGATACCAATTTCAAATATGAAAAATTCTTGGAAATGAATGGAAAAGAAAAAAATGAATGCAGGCATTAAGTATTCAGTCTGCAGTAGACTATGAGATATCTATTCTCATTAAGTACAATTCTTGACAAAGAAATAATTCGTGACATCTTCCATAAAAAGGAAGATAATAATGGCTTTTACTTCCCAGGATTGTTTTGCGAATCAAATAAAATAATGGTAAAGAATGTTACAAATTCTAAATTACTTGTCAGCTATTATTAGAATTGCATTCTTATCTTTAGAGACAAAGAATAGTAATATATTCCCTAGAGAATAAACTCATTATTTTGATAACCCAAAGAGAAGAAAAGGGAGGACTTACAAAAATGTTTTAATTGTTAAAATGAAAATAGGATGGCTTGGTTTGAAAAGCAGTGTGAAAAAATCAGATATCTTAAATTCATGGTAATGAACTAAACTACTGGGGCATAGATGTAGACTGGTTACAGAATTTCTGTCACTTGATAGGGAGACGTTTACATAACTTCCTAATGGGTTTGCTATTTTATGATTCACTAGTTCTTCTCCCATTTAAAAAACAAATTGCATATTTCATTGTTATCTATTATCTTTCTCTTTGCTGATTTGGTAAGATTTCTATAATTTAATCAGTATTAAAAAGTAAGAAGGAACAGGTTTAATAATGTCCTGAAGTCACTTAATCATTTTCTTTCCTCATTGTGGGATCTAATATTAATTGTTCTTTCATGTCTCACTCAGAATATGGTCATTTAGAATAATTTGAGGTGGCACAGATATTTTTTCAGTTGTAAAACTTGATACATGGTATCATTAGTAGTTTTTCTAATAGAGCTTGGTATAACATTAAAAAGGCCTATTATTTGTCCATTTCCCTAAGCAAAAAAAATAAAGCAGATTATTTAGTTATTATTTTATTCAGAGGAAGTGGACTTTAAGCGATGTTATTCAGTGATAACTATAATCTGCATGTCATGAATAATCTTTATAATTTGGGGGAAATGGAAATTGACTTTGCTCTCCACTTTTTTATGTCACTCTCCTTCCCTTGATATGTCTAAATATAATTGTATGGTAGAACAAAAGAATTAAATCAGATCAAATCATGTTAATCCATTTCAAATTGATAACATCGACTATCCATCCAGAAATCAGGTGTTTAGATGGCCATTGTAGGTAGGGAACAATAATTATGAGAAGGCTTAACTATGTTTGAATTTCGGATTTGTAGGTAATAGGGAAAAGAAGGGAGATCATTTTGTCTCTTTCAAACTTTTGCATCAGGGGTTGCAAATAAAGATTCTGTGATGGCTTTACAGATCTTGCACCAATGTTTACTATAATGAGACAGACTTGTGTCCATTCAGTCTTTATCGTTGCTTCAGTTGTGACTCCCATGTCATTTTTTGTAGTTTCTTCACCACACTGGTCAAATCAATTTGCTGTTGCCCTTCTTCAAAATCAATTCATTTGTAGGAGAAAGGATGATGAATTTGCGATGTGATGGCTTAGCCCTGACTCTCAAATCTGCTTTTCACTTTCTGTCTGACCTTAAAAAAGTCATTAACTTTGCTGACCTTCTCCTTCCTCTACTTTAAATGAAGGGTTTGGACTAGATTAGATTCAAGCTTCCTATCACCCTGAATCTATATTCCTACAATTATCCCCATATAGTTTTTCTGGACAATGTGCTATTGTTTTGGTTGTTTTTCTAGTCACCTCACACTATTGATGGACTAAAACAGCAATCAACTAGAAGCATTAAGTCATTTTATTTTCAATTCTGGGAGGGAGAATGAGAAGTGTTTGAAATCCCTCAATGCATCCCATCAAATATCTCAAAAAGAATCCAAGGTATGGGAAAACTTTAAAAGAATCATTCTAAGAAAGATAAGTCACCAAAATGAACAAAAAAGTAGTCAAACACAATGGAAAGAAATAGGACTTCGGAAAAGTAGAGGCAGAAATGCCAGGAAAAATAACTGCCACAGTGAAGAGAAGCACAAGAAACAAACCCAGAACTTTATCAGGTTAAACTAAACACAGTCTACAAATTGAGAAAAGAAATTAAATCACTAAAAGTGTCAGAAGATGAGAGATGGAACAGAATGCAACTTAGTCTCAGGATAAGATGCCAGTGGACCATTAGTGTGAGAATGTTTATGGAAAAGAAAGCTAAAAATAGTTTTTGCAAGAGGAAAAATGGCAGAAACAATGGGAAAAGAAAAAATAAACTCTAAAAACTATATAACACAGCCAAACTTTGGCATCTGTGAAGTTAAAAGCAGTGGACCTAGAGAATAGACCAAGGGAAGAGAATTCAAAATGGAAGAATCTGGAATATACTGTCCTGGAAGTTGAGAATTGAGGGGTGCTAGTAAATCAGTTGCACAGCAATGTTAAGTACATTTTCTTTCTCTTTTTCTCTCTTTGATTTGAATGTTTTGTTGGCTTAGCAGGCATTCCCCAGCAAATGATTACTCCTTCTTTAATCCCTTATTATCAAAAAAGAAAACAAAGCCAATTTCCTAATAAAATGATTGGGTTTAATCATTCATATCACATCATTGTTTTTACATTATGAAAAAAGAATGACATGTGCTTTGCTACTAAGGATTTGATTTCAATATTGACCATTTTATTTGTTTATTTTTTTATATATTTATTTTTTTTTGCTTTTTGCTGGGGCAATTGGGGTTAAGTGACTTGCCCAGGGTCACACAGCTAGGGAATGTTAAGTGTCTGAGAGCAGATTTGAACTCAGATCTTCCTGACTTCAGGGCTGGTGCTCTAACCACTGCTCCACCTAGCTGCCCCTGACCATTTTATTTGGCTTTCATTTTGTAGCCTTCTAGTATGATCCTCATATACATGATTATATCATTGTGTACTTTGTTCTGATTGCTTCTCTGCAAGTCACTTCCTATGTTTCTTGCCATGGTCCTCTCTTTGTCACTTCTAGTCCAAGGATATTTCATCGTATTCACATAACACAATTGGTTCTGGTATCCCCCAATAGTTGGTCATGTAGTTTCTTTTGAACTTTTTATCTATCTATTCTACTATCTATTTATGCATATGTGCGTATGTATATATATATATATATGTAAGATATATATATATATACACACATATATGTGTGTTTGAATAAATATCTATCTATATGTGTGTGTGCATATATATACATATGTGTGTATATATATATACACATATACACAGAGAAAGAAAGAATTAAAGAAAAGGAAGGAAGAAACTTAGAATATATATTAATTACTTATTTTATCTGTCTGGTACTGCTAAACTTAAAGTACAAAAATACAAGTCAAACAGTCCCTCACTGAAAGGAATTTACATTCTGAAGGAAAGAAGACAATGCTTAAAGGAGAGATGGAAAAGAGGAGCCCCATTTGGGATAGAAAGCTAGGAGACTGCTGGGAAGGATCTGGAGGCCTAGATCAGAGCAAGTTCAAGCTAAAGCTCATCTAGGAAGTCCAGTGTTCTTTTGGAAAAGCCATGATAGCTGGACAGCAGGCAACATGGTAAAAGAGATAGCCAAGAAGGTTACAAGAAGTTATTCTTTTCCAAGGCTTTTAAAAATTTGCATAAGGTTTCAGGATTTGTTGAAGCTAGAGAAAGTCTTTAGATATCTTTTAAGGTGCAAAAAACATGGGGTTGACATCAGGTAGCATAGTAGATAGAAAGTTAGCCTGCCAGGAAGCCAAGTTTACAAGTTCTGCCTTCTTGATCTTGGACATGTCCCTTAACAACTCCATAATCTAGGCAACTCTCTAAAACTATAAATTGTAAGAACCTGCATTTGTAGAGGGCTTTTCCACACCTGGGAATTCCCTTTTCCAAGGAAATCACAAATCTAGTCCCCATCCTTATCTTAAGAACAGGAGGACAAAAACTGAGATTTATCATAAAGATAAATCCTAAAGTCAATTTGTTCTTTACAACTTTGATTAAATAGTCACTATCTTAATGTAATCACCAAAACCAAGATAAGAAAATAAGGGCAATGTTCACTTAATTAACACCTATATAGCACTTGAGGGAAAAACAATAAAGGAAGAGGGAATGAAGCATAAGTTAATTAAGGGCATCTCAAATTTTTAAAAAATGAAAGGAAAAAGAGTAGAACAAAGAGAATCATGTGTGGGCAATTTTGTACTTATACACCCATTTCAAATAGGGAAAATGGAAAGGAAGTTGAAATTTTAATAAAAATATTAAATATGAGAATATTATATAATGATATATGAGCATGTATACATAAACACATCATATGTATTTATATTTGTACATATACATATGTATTAATCAAGAGTGAGATAGCAATGAGAAAATCAACTGTTATTCTCTTTTTTGAGAAAGCTAATAATTTTTAAATGTCAGAGGTTGTCAAATGTAATTAATAACTTTCAATATTAATGGAGTGAATTCTTCTTAAATACTTCTATGAATATATTATTTCATTGACATGGGTACTTCACTCAAATTATATGTAATAATAGTCAGTTCATTTCTTGTCATCTTAAATGTTTCTAGTCCTTGTAATGTTTTAAATTATCTTTGGGGGGAGGAGGGCACTGCCAGAATGCCAGTACCTTTCCTCTAAGCTTTTCATGTTTAATGGGTGAGGATCAGATCCTCCGACATCGTGTGATCCACTCTGGTTATAACTTATTTGGAAGTTTATTTTCCAATCATGTATAATGGAGAGGATATTACTTTTTCTCTCCTCTCTCAGTCCCAACAATTCACTTAGTTCCTGAATTGAAACTGAATGGACATACAAATAGTATAAAAAAATTACATATAGTGATATAATTTGTATGAGTAGCAAATAATCAAGATTATTAAGAAAATTATGATAAGGAAAAAAGTGGAATTATTTTCTTGGATAGATTTCCTATTATATCATAAAATAGTAACTATCAGAATTATCTAATACTATATACAAATAAGAAAAAAAATCAGTGAAACAGAATCGCTAATCCAAAATTTTAATCAAATGCATATGGCAAGCTAAATGTTTTTTACAAATCAAAGAGCACATAACGATTTTCAAGTGAAAAAAAAAGTGTTGGGAAATTTGAATAGCCCTTTGTGAAAAATGAAATTAAATCCTCTCATCACACCATAAACTGAATTAAGTTCTAAATGAATCAATGATCTAAATATTTTGACAATCATGACAGATTTATCAGGTAATAAAGGTTATATTTATTAAAGTTGTGGTGAAGTGGAAAATTCTTAGCTATTTATGGAATTGGAGAAATTAACTGAGACGATTCAATAAAAGTGTTTATTTAATGCCTAAAACATTCAGGATTGTGTTAAGCATTGAGTACACAGTGACAAAAAATGGAAAACAATTCCTGCTCCCAAGGAGCATACATTTCATTTTTTGGAGGGGATGGAGATATGTAAATAAATAGAGAAGGAAGGGAGGAGTAGAACAATGAGAATCAGGAACTGCCTCTAGTAGAGCACCTGAATTGATCCTAGAAAGAAGCCAAAGTGGAGAGAGAAGGAGTGTATATCAGACATAGGAATGGCTTGTATTAAGGCACATAGGTAGGAAATGAAAACCCAAACTCAAGGAAAACCATGAAGGCCACTAGCTAGAATGTAGAAAGAGTAAATTGAAGTAAAATGATTGGAACTGGAACCAGATTGACAAGGAAATAGGAATTTACAGATCCAAGAATCGACAGTTAGTGACTAGAGTTTTTTGACTGAAATAATATAATCAGTACTGTGCTTTAGGATGATGATTTTGGTAAGTGTGAAAAGAATCTTTTGTAAGCATGACATATTCGAGGGAAAACAATCAATTAGGAGGCAATACATTTTAAGAGGCAATGAGCAAATGAATAGAAGTAGTAGTAACATGAACTGAGAGAACAAGATGGTTGTGAGAGAATTTTGGAAGTAGAATTAACAAGATTTGGTAATTGTGTGATATGAGGGATGATGAGGATGTTTTGAGGTTTTGAATATAGTTGCCTACAAGAATGGTGATTCCCTTAAAGGAGACACAGAAGCTTAAAGTAGGGGAAATGACTTCCATTTTGGGCATGGGGAGGTAGAGATAGAACATGAATTTGAGGCTATCCATCAGGGATTTGGTGAGGTGTGATTTAAGAGACTGATTAGAACTGGATATATTAACAGGAATTATCTGTGTAGAGGTAATAACTCTTGAACACACAAAATTATCAAGAGAGTGCTTATAAAGAAAGAAGACAGAGGGTCCAGACAGAATATAGTCTATCAAAATGACTCACCTTGGAAAAGGTTAAAAAGAAGTGTCTGTACAAAAACCTTTCTGTTAATGGAAAACTGACTAATAGGGGAAAAGGCTGATAAACCATGGTAATGGGCTCTTCATGAGGCATTAGAAATAACATGTTTGAACAATATGAACAATATACATATAGATATTTATGATGAGATACAGAAGGAAGCACAAAGCACAAAACCACTGTATGTACACTGAATATAACTATGTAAATGATAATAGCGATGATAATGATGACAAAGAAAAAAGTTTAATTAAGTAGAAGGAAAAAAAAATCAGTCACTTTTCCAACATTTACTAAGTGCTGACTGTGTGCAAGCACTGGAAAAAAAACATGCAGGGGGAAAAAAGAAAAGAAAAAAAAACTCCTGCTCTGTTATATTCTACCAGGGAAAGAGCTTGTCAGAGGAGGCTAAAAAGGGTAGGAGCATGATGAAGTTCAGAGAAATGTAACCTGAGGGGAAATACAGAGCTGGCTGACTGGGAGCCCTCCAAAAGTGGAGGTTAGCTGAGGTGCCATTCACTCAGAAGCAAGAGCCTGCCCAAGAGTATTTCTGAATTGTGTACAGGACCAAGATGATCTGGTATGGCAAGGTGTTATGATTAGTATAAAAATCCTAAGAAGGTAAGTCTGTGGGAAATGAAATGCAGCTGGAGACAAAGGGAAACATTTTGATTTTTGGCAAAATTTAGAAATACATAAAAAATCTAAAGATGCAAATAATAGTATGTAGTTTTGTGCCATCTTCTTTTAAATTATTTATATATTTAAATGTGGTTATGAAATTCTAAATACTAACATTCCTTTTTGTAAATAATCAGCAAGATAATAAAAGAAACTCTGGAATCATGCTTTTAGTTCTGGATGCCATATTTTGGGAATATTGAGACTGTGACTCAAGGCAGGACAGTTACAGTGATGAACAGGCCGGAGATCATGGTGTGTGAGAAGTGGTTGAAAGAATTAGAGACTTTTCTCTGCGAACAGAAGACAGGGAGAATAAAATCCTTGCCTTCAGCTATTCAAAGAACTGAAATAAAGAAAAGAAATTAGATTCATTTTACCTGACCCAAAGAGGCAGAAATAAGAATGAATGGAAATTGGAAGGAGACCGCTTCCTTCCATTTTTTTAGTTTGATTACTATTAACCATTCAGATTGTCTACTCATATGAAAAATTAAATCTATTTCTACTTGTATATTTTATTCAAAACATTTTAAGTACTTTGACATTTAAATTTAACATTTTAAATTTAAATCTTAACATTTAAAATTATGTTTAAGCCTTTGTGCTAGGCATTAGGGATATAAAGATGTAAAATGATACAGTCTGTGTCCTCAAATCTCTGATGTGCTCTCCTGTGATGGGTGGAGGTAGTACCATGGATATAACTAAGTATTCTGGGAGAAAAGGAGATACAAGGGTGGGGAGGGGAAGGGAGGAAATCACTCCAGAAAAAGATGAGGAAGAAGACAATATTTTTGCCTCAGGGAACCAGGACAGGATACACAGAAGATACAGCACCTGAGCTAAGCTTTGAAAGAAGAGAAGGGATTCATTTTCTTTCTCTGTACTTTGGTTTCCTTTTTAAATAAAATATAAGATTTTGGAGCTGATTTGCAATATGCTCTGAAAAATTAAACTGACCTCTGAATAAAAAAAGGAGGAAGAGAAGGTTTTTAAAGGGCCAAGAAGTACCTTCTAGGCACAAGGAATAACAGAGGCCAGAGCTGGCTGTTGATTTCAAGGAAAAGGAGCAATTCATACCAACTGATCCAGGGTATGAAGGAATGGAACTTGGAAATAATGCTCAAAAGGCTGATCGGAGTAATACTAGAGAGCCTTTAATGGCAGGCTAAGGAATCATATTATTTTAGGCACTAAGGAGCCATTAGAGTTTTATCTAGTGAACTTTTCCAAAATGACATTAGATACGTTAAATACTTTTGGATAAGAGAATGTGTGATTGAAGCTCTTATGGCTAATTAAGCTGGTATGCAAATTACAATAACGCTTTTTAAAGTTAAACTCTTTTTTTTCTGCTCTCTTGTAGCAATTCTAGAAACCCTAAAATAAGAGGGCAATTTTAAAAAGCAAAGCTTTTATGTGTGTATGCATATGTGTGTATATTTTTTTTAACCAAACAATATGTCCAGACAGAGAAAATTTGCTTTCTTTCTTTGAACCTTCTAAAATATAGATTATGATTTAAGAAAGAAAGCTATATATTGGATTACTTGCTACCTAGGGGAAGGGGTAGGGGAAGGAGGGAGAATTGGAACACAAAATCTTGCAAGGGTTAATGTCAATGAATTATCTGTGCATATGTTTTGAAAAATAAAATGCTCTGATTAAAAAAAAAAGAAAAGAAAAAGAAAAATGCTATACTTGGAATAAGGCTTCCTGGCTTCTGAGACCAGCCTGCAGTGTTTACCAGCTATGTAGAAAGAGACAATTATTTAGCTTTCCTCAGTGTGCCCTCATTTCTACCATGGGAATAATGATTACTTCATATGTTGCCTACTGATATCACAAAGTTCTTGGGAGAAAAAATACTTTATCCATCTCTACAAGTAATGTAAATGTGAATTATTTTTATTGTTCACCTTTCCCATACAAGAACTCCTCCTCCCCCATGAAATCTTTTCTCTGAGAATAAAAAAAAGACTAATCTTACCATATTTGGAGGAATACCGTAATGAAAGTCATAAGAGACTACTACATAGCGAAAAAAATAAATATTCTATTCTTTTAAAATATGATTTTTTTCAAAATAAAAAATAGGAAGAGAAAAAATGCCATGTGCACAGCAGATCATGAAATGATTCAAAATATAAAACAATTTCCATTTCAAGAAAATCTTTATGAAAACGAGTACAAATTTTGTTCACATCCCTCCAGTTTTTCATTGTTTCCTTAGAGATTTTCTCTTGTTCTCTTATGTCTACCTTTTACTTCATTCTAACCTCATCTTCCCAAAGAATACTACAATTAAATAATTAAGTATGGATATGTAGATATAGATCTATCATCTGTCACTATCATACACACATACACCTATATATATATATATGTATATGTGCATATGTACACAAATATAACTACATGCATATATGCATAGCTAGTATATATGCATATATACATAGCTATCATTATCATAGACATATATACACAAATGCATTCATATGTATCTATGTAAAGCTATACTATGAGTTTTTGTCCTCTGTTTCTCTGAAGGTGGATAGCATCTTCCTTTCTAAGTGCAAGTCTTTCTATATTTTTCTAATTCTACCAACTTATCATTTTCTATACCATAGCAATATTCTAGACATACTGTTGAGTTATTTTATGAACTATTAATATTTAGATCATAAACTCATAGATTTAGAACTGTTGGAGACATTGAAAACCATCTGGTCCCAAGTCCCCCATTTTGCAGGTGAGGAAAATGAGGTACATAAAGTTGAGTTACTTGCCAAAGGTCACAAAATTTTGAGATGGGATTAATATAGATCTTCTTTTGCTCCACATCTACAAACCTTTCTTTTATACCACATATGACAAAACTCCTCAGCACATTCAAAACAAAGTGTAATTGTGAAATATTTAACAAAAAACATAAAAATACAATACAGCATAGATAATGTTAATTTGAGGTTTTCTAAGTCAATATGTACCATTTGCATTTGATACTAGTGTTGCACTAGGTTGCTTCCTATTAATAGCAATCTGAAGCTATGTTTAATAAATAGGCACTAAAATTTTTTTTTGGATCTTATTTCCCTTTTAACAGGGAAAGAGAAACTAATTTTGTCAAAAGTCATTCAGCTAACTATTGGATAGTAAAAAGTTAAATACAAATATCATAATCTCAAGTCAATTGCTCTTTTTATTTTTCTATTTTTAATGCTTCATTAACAATTCGGGCTGTTGTTTTGTGGTTCTGGGATGTATTTTCTGAACCCTAGTTTTCATGAGATTTTCACTGGGATTTGGTGAAGAAATGGGAATATTTTCTATTCTTCTTTCCTTTCCATAATACCCTTTCCTCTCTCCTTTACATGATACCCGCCATATACAGACACACATACATATCTCTAAACAGATTTAAAAGATGCTTAATAGATGTTTATTGGATTAAGATCACTTCTAATTAAATTTCCATGCTGCTAACCCAAGCCTTGATTGACATCACCTGCCTCAACCAACTCTCTTCTCTGATTGGAGGGCAGAGTACCAAATTGCTCCCAATGCCTTCCTACCTCTTTAATCGACTTTGCATCTACTGCTCTTCCTGGGTTTGATTCCTTAAGGAACAATATGGTCCTCAACTGAGGCTCCCTTGGTGTCTTCCCTGCCCTCATTCCTAGCTCTTTAATATGTTGTTTCTCGGGCAGCTAGGTGGCGCAGTGGATAGAGCACCAGCCCTGAAGTCAGGAGGACCTGAGTTTGGATCTGGTCTCAGACACGTAACAGCTGTGTGACCCTGGGCAAGTCACTTAACCCCAATTGCCTCAGCAAAAAAAAAAAATGTTGTTTCTCTCTCCTCCATCCCTTCTTTAACCTTGAGATTGTAAACTCTTTGAGGGCAGAGACTATCTTTTTGTTTATTAGTTGTATCCTTAGTGCTTAACACAGATCAGAGCTCTTGGTAAACATTTAATTCAGGCATCCTTCACAGATACTACTAATTCCACTCGAGAGTATGGCAATAAAGTGAATATTGCAATAAAGTCAGCCACAATATTTTTCTTTTACTTTTCCAGCTCATATAAAACTTATGTTTATACTATGCTGTATAAACATAATGTGTTTATACAGTATATATTTATACTGTTTATGTAGACACACTATACTGTAGTCTATAAAGTATACAGTAATATTATATTTAAAAAGGTATACATGCCAATAAAAATATTGCTAAATAAAAATGCTAATAATTGGCTGAGCCCTCAGCATCATTTTACTCTCTTTGCTTAGATGTCGATGGCTTCTGACTGATTAGAGTAGTGATTGCTGAAGGCAGGAGAATTGTGACAATTTATTAAAATGACAACAATGAACTTTAGCTCATTAATTTAATTCTTATTGAACACATAGGTTTTTGTAGGGGAATTGATTGGCGCAACTGTAATATTGTGTCTTGGAGTAGAGCCCAAAGAGAAGAATAACTATGCTGAAAGATTGGTAAAGAGAGCAGTCAAAACACATGTACTTTTTGTTAATTTCACTGTATTTTGGGGCCCATTTAAGAGTGCCTCCAAACAAGTACGATAGTAACCTCGAAGATCACTGATCACCGATCACCTTGGCAGAAATGATAGTATTGAATATAGTATTGAATATTGAGAGAATTACCAAAATGTGATACAGAGATATGATATGAGCATGTTCTGTTGGAAAAGTACACATAAGTTGACATAAATCTCCAATTTGGGAAAAAATATATTTTCTATGAAACACAAGGAAGTGAAGCACAATAAAATGAGCTAGACCAATTGATGTTTATTAAATCATTGGAAATATATGATTTATGATTTTGTCAGTATTGGGGCTTCTGGAGGTGGGGAATTCCTATACCAATACAGAGTAACTTGACTATGATTTGCGATAATTTTGGGAGAGTTAATCCATGTTTTTTTCCATCTTTATTTTGAAAACTATAGATAATGCATTCATATTGCCTGTTTAGAGAAGCTCAAGTTCTAAGACTAGCATGTGTCTGAACTGCAGACAAAAATTTATTTTACATAGCTGGCTGATAAATTAGCAACCACTTTAAAAATAGAAATAAAACATTTGGCTTAAAAACCAGGGATTCTAAAGAATTGAAAATTTGTGATCACTGAGACAAACAAATTTAAAAAAAAACCTTAAACTGTATCTTCATAGAAATATCCAAAATCTAAGTACAGACGATTGTCCATGCCAGGAATCATGATCCGATTTTGATTTTGTTTTGTTTTCCTTGTGCTTATGAAAAGCACACCAGATGCTGGAACTGTTTTTGCCAAGAACACTGCTTTTGCTACCCCTCTCATGTTTTTAATACGATATTGTTTCCACAGCAAGACTCTTGAATTTTATCATAAAATGACTAGATTTCAAGAAGTAAATTAATTTAGCACCAAAAAATCAACTAGAACTGAATCAATACTTTTTTGAAGTTCTGTAAGAAATTCAAACTGTTTCTTTTCTCTGCCTTATTTTGTTTTTCCTTAGACAGATTTATTCTTCCAGATTTGCTGCTTTGATTGTGGAAAATTTTTGGGCTTGAAATTTATTGATAGACTATGTAAATACCTTTCCAGGAATATGTAATAACTGTAAGGAGGAAGAGGAATGGATAGTATAGATTTTGGAGCAAATGAAAAATAATATTAAAATTTTTCAAATGCGAGGAATATATTTGCTGCATATTTTTATTTAGTATTTTAAAGATTGTAGAAGCAGCATAGTTTAGTATATCAAGTGTTGTATTGTAGTCAGGAAAACCTGTTTTCCAATCCAGTTTTTGGAACTTAATAGCTTTGTGACCCTTGACAAGTCATTTAAGCTCTCTGTACTTAAAGGAATTCCCTAGGATTTATCTTCATAATAGACAGGACCTTTCCACCTCTTTTTTTAAACTTTCTACCCTTGCTATTTCTCTCATCCATTCCTCCTCCCTATAATTCTAATCCTGCTATCAAAACTTGTTCTCAAGAAAGGATTTGAGATTCACTTCTTTAGATACTTCAATAGATCTGATCTCATCATCATAGGTAGAGTTGCCCAACAAAAGACTGGAGAACTATTAAATATTTGCCTCTTCTGGCCAGGGGAAGAGGTGGGCATGTTAAAGAGCCATGAAGAATCATAAAGTGTGTGAAAAGAGAATGGACTCTTACAATTGTGTCTTCCCTTTAACTTCTCCCACATGGAAGACTCAGCCAAAACAGTACTTATAGAGGAGCTTTCCAGGAGAACCCAAATTCCAGGGACTCAAAATGACTTTGAGATGTACTTCTTTGACTCTGATTTTACCTCTACCTGCCATATCTCTTCTTTCCATTCCTTTCTCTCCCCTATTTACTGGTTCGGGTTCTGAACACTTCTTGTTTGGATGATTATAATGGCATATTCTTGTTTTTTCCCTTTCAAATTTATTCTCCATATAACTGCACTCTAATATTCTGAAAACATAATGTGGCCATTATACTATTGGACCATTGTGCAACTTTGTTTTTCAGTAGATTACTTTGACTTGGATTATCTTTATGGTCAAATATCAACTCCTTCGTCTGGCACTTCAAATCCTTCAGAATCTGATTCTATTCTAAGTTCCCAGGTTTATCAGAAATTATTTCCTCTCATGTCCTTTTTGGTCATGGAAATTTGTTTCTAATTTTTTTTCTTGCACAGTTGTTTCCATCTGGTAGTTCAGTACTTTTGTAAAGGTTGACTCACATATCTGAAATGCATCTCCATTTCTAGGAATCTCTAATTATCTTCAAATATCAGCTCAGACACTACCTCCTCTCGGAGGCCCTCCTGATTCCCCTTCTGCAGGTATTGATTCTTCCTGCCAAAAAAAATAGTTCATATTTATTTTGAAAATTGTTTAATATGCTTATATATGTACATGTTCCTGATAAAAGATCTACTTTCTGATAATACAAGCTTTTTAATTTTTATCTTTATACTTTCCTTGCCTAGCATAGTGGCTGGCATAAAATAAGTCCTTAATAAATATTTGTTGATTAGTTGGTTGGTAGAATGCTCATTTAGAGGTTTCATTTTTGTTTTTTTTTCCTTTTAATACAATCTTCTTATATAAAATATATTAAATCATGTGCTTAGGAAAAGAAGTTTACACTGTGTCAGGTACTGTGCAAATATCCTCTTTAATCCATATAACAACCCTGTCTAGAAGGTGATACACTAGTATCCCCTTTTTACAGTTGTGGAAATACACATATATTAGTTTTATATACTATTAGTTCAGATCTCTGATGGGCTCTATATAGGTATTTCCTCCACTCCAGCAGATAATAATCCATCCATGCTTTTTTTCACTGATTCTTTATTCTAAATGACATTCTTGTCAGCATCCTTTCTTTATTTAAAGTTTTTGTACAAGATAGATCCAATCCACTGGAAACCTTCTTTTTCTCCCTCTTCTAATACTTGAGGGTAAGTCAGTCACCTTGGACTATAAAGTGGTTATACATTATTATTTACATGTGACTCACCCTACCTTTATAGGGGAATTCTACAGAAGTCTTTTGTTGATAATTTGGTGATGTTATTCAGTTACTCACATGATTACATGGCCCATGTTGTCCATGGAGATTTCTTGTCAAAAGTAGTAGAGTGATATGCCATTTCCCCCTCCAGGGGATTAAGGCAAAGCCTGCTAAGTGACTTGTACAGGATCACACAGCTTCTAAATGTCTGAGACCAAATTTGAGCTCAGGAAAATGAGTGTTCCTGAATCAAGACCAAGTGTTCTGTGCACTGTGACATTTTTTAAACACAACCTTAATCCTAAAGGGTCCTTTTGTGATTC
Source organism: Myrmecobius fasciatus (assembly GCA_023553655.1). Classification (NCBI taxonomy): domain Eukaryota; kingdom Metazoa; phylum Chordata; class Mammalia; order Dasyuromorphia; family Myrmecobiidae; genus Myrmecobius; species Myrmecobius fasciatus. Next base: position 994,873 of record JAJPUD010000050.1, on the reverse strand, counting down.
AAAAAGTTTTAGGAGTCCTTAATGACAAGAACCGCAGATACCTTGGTAAGCTGGTATGGGGAGATTTTAGCCCTTTCCAAAGCCTTCTAGTCATTCAGTCAGCATCTCCCAAGCAACAGGTACTATTCCTGTTGGGGGATACAATAGGAAAGAATCCTTGTCCTCCAGGAGTTTACATCCAAAAGGGAAAGACATGTCAGTCTACATGTAAAGTACACACAGAAGAAATATACCATCTCATGAGTCCTATGGGACTTCCACTACCTCTACAAGGGGCATTTTCTTTTATATATATATATATAAAAAGCTTTTTATTTACAAAACATATAAGTGATTTTTCAACATTGACCTTTGCAAAAACTTTTTTTCCCAAGCTTTTCCCCTCCTTCCCCCCAGCCCCCACCCCTGGATGACAGGTAATCTAATACATGCTAAATAGGATAAATTATATGACAAATACAATACATGTATACATATCTATACAGTTATCTTACTGCACAAGAAACATCAGATCTAGAAAGAGAAGAAGAAAAAGCAACCTAAGAAGGAAAACAAAATGCATGGAAATATTCACAGAAAGCGTTAAAATGCTGTGTTGTGGTTCACACTCAGTTCCCACAGGCCTCTCTCTGGATGTATATGACTATCTTCATCGTTGAACAATAGGAACTGATTTGAATCACATCATTGTTGAAGAGAACCATGTCCATCAGAATTGATCATCATATAGTCTTGTTGCTGTATATAACGTTCTCCTGGTTCTGCTGATTTCCCTCAGCATCAGTTCATGCAAGTCTCTCCAGTCCTCTCTGAAATCCTCCTGTTGGTCGTTTCTTACAGAACAATAATATTCCATAACATTCATATACCATAATTTATTCAGCCATTTTCCAATTGATGGGCATCCTTTCAATTTCCAGTTTCTTGCCACTACAAAAAGGGCTGCCACAAACATTCTTGCACATGTGGGGCCCTTTCCCTCCTTAAAAATCTCTTTGGGATATAGGCCCAGTAGAAACACTGCTGGGTCAAAGGGTATGCACAGTTTGATAACTTTTTGAGCATAGCTCCAAATTGCTCTCCAGAATGGTTGGATCCGTTCACAGTTCCACCAACAATGTATCAGTGTCCCAGTTTTCCCACATCCCCTCCAACAGTTATCATGATCATTTCCTGTCATTTTAGCCAATCTGACAGGTGTGTAGTGGCATCTCAGAGTTGTCTTAATTTGCATTTCTCTGATCAATAGTGACTTGGAGCACCTTTTCATGTGACCGGAAATAGTTTCAATTTCTTCGTCTGAAAATTGTCTGTTCATATCTTTTGACCATTTATCCACTGGAGAATGGCTTGAATTCTTATATATTTGAGTCAATTCTCGATATATTTTAGAAATGAGGCCTTTATCAGAACCTTTGGATGTAAAAATATTTTCCCAGTTTACTGCTACCCTTCTGATCTTGTCTGCATTCATTTTGTTTGTACCAAAACTTTTTAACTTGATATAGTCAAACTTATCTATTTTGTGATTAATGATGACCTCTAGTTCTTCTTTGGTCACAAATTCCTTCTCCCTCCACAGGTCTGAGAGGTAAACCATCCTACATTGTTCTAATTTGTTTATAATATCATTCTTTATGCCTAGATCATGAATCCATTTTGACCTTATCTTGGTATATGGTGTTAGGTGTGGGTCAATGCCTAATTTCTTCCATACTAGTTTCCAATTACCCCAGCAGTTTTACAAGGGGCATTTTCAATGCTGGCTCGATAGGTGACTTTGTTGTGCTTGAAATGTATTTGTACATACATTATAATGGCTCTCCTTGCCCTCCCTAAGCCCATACATGTCCCATCTTTTCTTCCTTTTGTGTCTTTACTGGTAGTGTCCTGGAGTATGGCTGAGGGCAGTGGAGAAGGGAGACTTTAGATCACTATTGATAATCACTAACCATATTGTATACTTCAGGCTCATAGATTGAAGCTGGAATGGACCATGGAGACCATTCTGGGCAACCCCCCTCATTTTACAAATGAGGAGACTAAAATGACTTCAGCTTCTTGGGAACCTGGCGCTTAAGCTGTATTCACTTCCCTAGAAGGGTGGTTTCCTTTTCAAGGTCTGGCAGTGATAGCAAAGGAGGTCAGCATTGTGTTCCTCACTTGTGAGTCTGCAATCTCATGACTTTGGATAACAAGTTTCTCATTAGTGATATAGGACAGCAAGCCTATAAAACCCACCATTTTTCATAATTTGTACAAGGCTTATATTTTTATTGAAAGAAAAGCTTCCTAAATCATTAAAGCTAAATTTTTAGTCCTTTTATTCTAAACATAGTATCTTCTGATTTCCCTTGAGATTAAAATTTGAACTAAATTGAGTTGTCTTGGTGGGAAGTGATCATTGGATGTGTTTAGAAAAGTTATTTAAAAAGCTGATTTTCTTAAGTCACTGGAACTGGGGGGAAAACAGACATAGTGGCCAAAAGAAAAATATAGAAAATATGTCACAAGTTTGAGAGGATAATTCATTACATTTTCCCTGAAGTGCTTAAGGAGGAGGACAGATAGTTGTGGACTAGTGGACATGAATTATGACCACAGATAAAGTTTTTATTGTATGATTTTATAGTAGCAGTGGAATGGAAAAAGAAGTTTAGCAGACATCAGAACACAATGTTTTCTTTTTCCTCGAGATTGTCTTTACAGATTGCCTTTTCATTTTTGCTTGATACAAGCAATGCCTTCTGGGTTATGTTTTGTGACAGGAAAGAGAGAGAGACAGAGACAGAGACAGAGACAGAGACAGAGACAGAGACAGAGGGACAGATAAAGAGGCAGAGACAGAGAGACAGAGAGAACAGAAAACAATTTTTGTACATTTAAAAAAAACATTTCTTTGGTTTAAAATTTTTCCAAAAGAATATTGATGATAGCAATGTCTTTAAATAATGTTTGGAATAGGAGCTCCCTCTTCCTACATGTGTCCTTACCTCATTCCTTCATTTGTTTCTCCCTCCATTATTTACTCATTTACCACCTATCTAACTCAACCCTCAACATAAACAAGTGAGGGGAACCCAGAAAACTCTCATTCCTCATGTGGCCTGAAGTGGTGGACTGTCTGGAAATGTTTGCTCTTTGTTTAAGGAGGTAGGGAATCATAGGTTACTTGAGCTTATAGGGTCTTTAAAGATCAATCAAAGTAAATTTATTTATTTTTAATGGTGTTTTCTTATTCCAAATACTTGTAAAGATAGTGTTCAACATTAATTTTTGTAAAAGTTTATGTTCCAAATTTTTCTCCCTCCCCAAGACAGCAAGCAATCTAATTTCAATACATATTTATTAAACACCACTTGGCTAGGTGCCAGGGATGTGATGACAAAAAAAACTAGTTCCTTCCCTCAAGAATATTTTATTTAGTGGATGCATATAAATAAATAAGCAATATTTATATTGCATGAATACAAGCACCTGATCTTCCCTATTTCTTCTATCTCTCCATGGATTCACCTATCCGAGTGTGCTAAGGCACAGTGACTGACACATAGTAAGCATTTAATAAATACTTATTTATTGATTGTTTTTCTTGATTGGTTCCATCCATAAAATGTCACATTAAGGATATTCGTTCCCAAATTGTGAGGCCAAATTAATATAATTTACTTTCCCAAGGTGCTTGAGGTAATGCTGGTAAAGGCACCAGTTTGAATCCTATAATTCTTAAGTCTTCCTCAGTTTACTTTTCATTTAACAAATCAGATGGTATCTATTAATTTGTCTAAATATTAACTAAATAGAAGGTAAATCAAGAAGAATAATAAAGTAATATTATACCTCTAAGCTTGAGACACACCTTTTCACTTTTGCACAGTATTCACAGGGAGAAAATGGGCATGGTTTATAAAACAAGGAGACTTCAGGAATATATTTGGGAAAATGTACTTTCTGGACAATAGTAATTGTTATACCTTGTCTCACTGTCTGCAGCTCTCTGGTAATTTGGGTGGTCCCTCCACTGGCTGCTGTGCTTGGACACTTTACTGGATTCCTGAGCTAATGGTATATTCTTCCAGAAAAAAGCAAATAACTTAAGCCTAGAATCAACAGAGCTTCTCAAGGTCTGCTCTCTTGCTGTACTTTTAGGTGTTTCCCCTTCCCCAACAACAGGTAAGCAGTGCAGGGGAAAATCAAAATCAAAAGTCTGCCTTCTTTCTATCAATTAAAAAAAAACAACAACAACAATAGAAAAACAAAACAAAAGAGAAACAACAACTGCAACTCTCCACCCCAACCCAGTGATAGTACAAGTTATGAGATGTCTTCCCATCCCTAACCAGAGGTTTCTCTTGAGAACAACTCTCAGCTTGGAGCCCTCTTGTGAGCAGCTTAGCTCGGTTCTACCCTACTAATCCAAAGCCGAATGTCTTCAGGGATAAGATTTAACTCAATCTCATAATGATAAACCAAAATGCACATCAACTATCTATACCATAAAAAGGCAATATACATGTGTCCTATGGTAATCCCATGGGTCTAAAGACCAAAGCTTCCTAGCTATCAACAACAAAGTTCTCATGTTGTTCATATATAAATAAAATTAAGAAACAGGATCCATTCAACATCTATGACCTGAGTATACTTATTCCATGGATCTGCTTTTTTTGTTAGTGTTTCTGCTGCTTTCCCCCAGCAAAAATGTGCATATTTTAAAGCCTCCCTCCCAAAATCCACTACTCTATATCATAGATGAGAAAACGGGTGACTTTCGGGAGTAACCCTTCCCCAAAGTCATATACCCAATTAAAAAAAATGAAATTGAAACCTGCTCTGATTTCAGTCCCTTTGACAGTCACTGAGGCTTAGTAAGTCAAAAATTCATTTAATACTTACTGTGTGTCAAGAACTGTGCTAAATACTGGTCATATAAGGAAAAACAGAAACATCATCTGCCATTTTGGAAGGACTAAATGTTGGTGATGGACTTTGCCGAGCATTTCAAATTAGAGGCTATAGTCTCCAGTATTTTTTCAGAGATTGGTCTATTATTTATTAGAAATCTACATCTATGTCAATGGTTATTTTGGTTTTTCTATTTAATAATGCAAATAATTTGCATCTTACATCTGTTTACATGTATTGGCATAAGATACTAGTAGGAACCTTGTAGAACAGTGTATTAGGTGAAGACTTGCTTGGTAAGTAGAATGGGAGAAAGTAGAGGGAGAGTGGAAATCAGGCTAGAGTGAAAAGGATAAATTTATTTACAATTCAGAAATCCTTGATCCACTGAACCAGTTATCAGAGCAATGGAAATTGCGATTGAAAACAATAACTGTGAAAGCAACTGATAATTATTCACTGGTTGAAAAGGAGCTGTGGCTTCCTTTTTTGAGCATAAGAGCTTAAGATCTTTTGTGAGGTGGGGTAGAGAATATCTTCTTGCTGGCCCTCTCTTGAAGGGGCTGAGAGCAGTGGAACTCATGTCTGGCCCCCGTGGGGAAATGCTTCAGTGACATCGCAGCCAGTCCCCTTGCAATACGGTACTGAAGGATGTGGGTGTACACATTTGGATCACAACCATTATATCTTTATTTTCTTGTATCTATAACTCTTCCCAACATTTTCATGGTGACTGGAGCCTACAAAAATAGAAATTCGCTCCATTAACATTCAAAGGACATAGGGCCACTTTTTACCTGTTATTCAGTATTATCCCACTGAAAATGGTTTTTCATATCTCCCTACAGTTATTGTTAAAGAATAAGCCAGCATGCTTTCTCTGAGAGAAAGCAGTGAATACCTTAGTTGTGTTAGGGGCAGGGAGAAAGATGAACTCGGTAATTATCACAGATCCAATTTTCATCTTTAAATACATTTTAAAAAAATCTCCCACAGATGTTGAACTTTCCATGTTCTGTTCTTTTTATGACCTCTTCCTTGCATTAGGTTTGAAAGGGAACCTCCTAAGAAGAATGTAGTCCAGCGAAAGCAATGAATACTTATGCTAAGTGAAAATGATCAAATTCAAATATTAGTCATAGAAATGTCAGAAAACATAACACAGATTTATTACAGATTTGGGATTTACCGGATACTATATACCATTCTACCACCCTCATTGTGGCAATAATTGCTAGCCTCTGGAACCAGACATATGAACATCTAGAAGTGTGCCTGGGAAGAGTAAATTATTCCTTTTAAATTTCCACTGGAATCTGTGCTTGTGGAGGACTTGAGTGGAAGATGTTTGTGCACTATTCCAGCATATCTTATGATTAGTCATATTTGAAGTAGAAGGAGCAAAGCAAAGCCTAGATAGCTTAGCAGAGTACACTGAAACTTTGAAGGCATCCTGATTGTTGGTGGAAGATTGTTGTAATATGATAGGTTTATCTGGTTTTGTGTAAGGAGGGATTTAGAAAATTATTGGCATGGAAATATAATTAAATTCATTTTCCAAAGCAGATAACGAAATCCAGAATGTATGAAGCTACTACACTTTATACATTACTTATTTTACTATAATTTACACCAAATTTCCTGGGTCACATTAACCTTTTAAGTCACAGAGTTGGATTTAAAATATCTAGTGCCCCTAGTACTCTATAGTAGATCATAGGATAACAGCTTAATAGGCCAGAACTAAAAAGGTCTTAGAATTCAAATAGTCTAGATTCTTTCTTTTATGGATAAAGACATTTAGGTTCCAAGAGGGGCTAATCTACTTCCCCAAAGTGTCACAAATTTACTTGTAGCAGAGTGTGACTTTGAAGTAGTATCTAAGAAGTTTATTATGAATGAATCTAAAAATAAGTTCATAAAATATAATTTTTGATTTAACTTTACTTTCTAAGGTTATACTGTTGTTCTATTGCTTCCTTCTTATGGTAAAAAAGTAAATACATCAGCTAATTGGGAAAGAAAGAAAGTATATTTTCTTATTCCTCCAAATATAGCACAATGCAGTATTTTTGTTTGTATTTCCAATATGTAAGTACTGTGCTTTTAAATCCCTTTTTAATGATAACTATGCTCTGGGGAAAAATGTTGAAATGAAGGAATTGTGGAGTCTTTACAAATAAAAAAAAGTTAGTTAAAAGGGGGCAGGGGTACTACTTTTAAATGAAGTGGAAGTATAAAATTAATAACAATTAAATATTAATAATGTAAATCATGAAATCAACTTATATATTTATAACTAATGATCTAGAAGTTGTTTAAAGTAAATCATGTTTATTATATATATATATACATATATATGTATATATAAAATGTATGTATGTATAAAATCATTGTGTGAAGAAAGCTTATTACCTTGTTGGGATTTTGATAAAGAAGTGCGTTTATGAATAACCAAAGGAGAAATAAAGAAGTGAGCAATTTTTGGAGGGGAAGGAGTGGGTTATAACTGAAAGGAGGTTTCTCCATTAGTCTAGAGGCTTTCCAAGTGTTGCTAGATTAAAGAAGGATGTTCTTAGCATTCCTCCCACCTTTTGACCGCCTCCATGTATACCTCTTCTTAGAATCTTTAGTTTGTTTTAAGCCTTACTTCAAGGTTTCCCTTTTACTTGAGAATTTTTTTTCTGTTTCTTTCCCTCCTCCCATGCTACTAATACCTCCCACCTTTTCTGATAAATTACTTTTTATCTGTTTTGTAGATAGCAATGCATCTGCTGGTTCTCTCCCTGTTTACAGTCTGATATCCTTGAGGATGGGACTATTCTATTTCTGTCTTTTTATGCATACCCAATACCTAAAATAACACCTGTCCCCTAGCAGGCAGTAAAACAATTCTTTTTTGATTGATTGGAGAGAAAAATACATAATTAAGGTCAACATGTTGATAAATATTTAGGACTTGATAGAATGAGATTAATGACTTTTTTCAGCACACATTGTTTGACTGTTAAACAGCAAATTCAGAAAATCAAGTAATTCCAAATTTCCTTGTATATTAGCTCTCACTATCTATCTACACACTAGATTGCAGGGACCAGATCACCACCCCAAGACCTAAGGACCAGAGATAGGACTGAGAGTGATGGAAAGGGATGTGAGATTAGGCTATGGTCTGAGAATACTGGAAGTCAGTATTCCTGGAAGAGCTTAATACCTGCAGGCAAATGAATACTCTGTGATCAAGCTATACAAAGATGCTATAGATCTCAGCAAGGGAAGAGGGGCTGATCCAAGCTGGCTGCCTGCCAGTAACCAGGAGGACACAGATCCTGGGGAGCTGGGCAGAGTGATAGATCAGAAAGTGGGCAGCTATTCAAAAACTAGAGAAAGGATGGAGAAAGTATAATTGATACCAACAATGAGGATACTGGGACAATCAACCACAGCCAAGGGGGCGAGGGCTAGTCTTGTGGCCATGTCAGTACTGCTTTTTGAACTCCATAAAATGATTAACTCAAGCATTTTAATGGACTTGTTGAAGTCACTAGAATTTAAATGTTGCTGTTTTAAATTTCAATCTTTTGACACCAATGATTATGTCTTCTTGAGAATATATCTTCTTCCCGATGTGAGATGGGCTAAGCTATTTGCAAATAGGTCTGTTTCTTCTATAACAGCATTGTTCCAGATAATAGAATTCAGGAAAACAGGATGTTGCAAAAAAATAAAGAATAACTTCAGGATTCAAACCCTAAGTGGAAATCTTCTTTAATCTTGTATATTATGTCATTGAATAGTCAGTAACTTCTTCTTTGAACTTTTTGCTTCCTCCTTATAATTAAAAATGCATCAGAACTCTGAAAAATCTCCATCTATTGTCAGGAACTTCAAAGTCCAATCCTTTTTGCTAACATTAGGCAATCTGCTTTAAATCCATTTTAAATTTAAATGCTTTTTTAATATACTATTTTATTCTGTTCTTAGAACCAAATGAATGTTTGACTTCAAAATGAAACAATTCCATTCGAGCAGTTATTTTCTCAACACTTCCAGGTACAGAAAGATAGTTTCTCCAACCCTTATTCTTATATGGCTATTCTTATTCTTTTAGAACATCTGGACTCCAGAGTGATTCTTCCATAGCATTTCAGTTTTTCTGAGTGTTTCCTGTTCTATATAAATCACCAATTCTTTTTCCTAGGTAGGGTGATCAGTTGCTACATTTTAAATTTGTGTTTTTTTTTAACCCTAGCAGTTTAGCATTCATTGATTAAACTTATTTTCATATTTTACATAAAGGAAATTCAATAAGTATTTCTTAAATTGAAGGAAAACTCTTCTAGTGCCAGTTGCTAGGAAAATGGCTTAGCCATTAAATTAGCATTTACTCTAATGAAAGTCAGACCTGTGTAATTACTCCAAGATAATTACCCTCATCTGAAAATTTGCTACATTTCCTTTTTTAACATCAAATGATCCAAATTCTTCTTCTTCTGTGAGTTAGATAATGCTTCCCTCCTCGTGTATAATAGATGCATCAAGTTTCCAAGACAAAATGCCTTCTACAGCAACACAATTGATTTAACATCTATTGTGTCTGCTGTGTAGTAAGATGCAATGGAAAAAACTTGATGTTATTACTCATTGTGCAGATTTTAACCCCTACTTTATAATGATTCTATTAGTCTTTCAGCACAGTGGATTTCTACTACTGAAACATTACAGTTTTTTTCTATTTTTCTTGCATGGGGTGATACTCTTTGTCTATACTAAGTATTTAATATGCATTTTAAAATATTTAATTGAATTATCAGAATTCACGAGGGTCCTGGTTTGTGTTGAAATTAATTCATTTAGGTCTGCAAAATATCAGACCCCATCTGCAGTGAAGGGCAAAAGATATTCAGAGCTAATCCCTTGAACCAATACAACCTTTTCCTGTGGTTGAATAGTCTGGAATCAGGATTATGTCCCCACTTGATAAATCAACAGGTATCTCTTGGGCGCCTCGATGGTCCAACAAAGTCCTCTGAAGGATATTTTCAAAGCAAAACAAAGGGAAAGAAAGACAACTAGATCTTTGCCTTCAAGAGGCTTAAACTCCAAGTATAGAATCCATATTAACCAATGACATACTTTGTTGTTGCTGTTCAGTTTTTAAGTCATGTCGGACTCTTCATGAGCCCATGGACAACAGGGCAACAATTCTGTCTGTGGGGTTTTCTTGGTAAGGGTTCTACAGTGGTTTGCCATTTCTTTTTCTAGTAGATTAAGGCAATGAGAGATTAAATGAGTTGCTCAGACTCACACAGCCAGGAAGAGCTCAGATCTTCCAGATAGATAGATAGATAGATAGATAGATAGATAGATAGATAGATAGATAGATAGATA
>JAJPUD010000050.1:946117-970483 GCA_023553655.1 Myrmecobius fasciatus | reverse complement strand
AGGGGTGGGGAGTTGGGGGGAAAAATTTGTAACGGAAAGCTATGTAAGGGTTATTGTTGAAGAATTACCCACACATATGTTATGCAAATAAAATAAAAAATTAAAAAAAAAAAGAAAAATGAGCTAAAAGGGAAGATAGGTAATACTCCTGTAAGTTGTTCACGTAAGAGACTTTCTTCCATGTGGAAACTCTTCTTTTTGGTTACTATATAAAACTTCGTCTTAGATGACAACGTAATATCATTGAAATGAACTTTCAGCAGATATTTTCATTTGAAACATTTCATGAAGATAAAATGTAAAAAGAAAAAAATGTGTGTTGAAGTATCCAGAACTATGTGACTTTGAACATAATATCACAAATAGCAAAGTCAGTTTTTAATGTCTTGAGTGTGCTCAACATCTGCTCTCATTGGTTTGCCCTTGATGCAAAAGGAACTACCATATGCATTACTCCAGGTGGTGGGACTCTGGGTGCGACAGCAAAGTTGGCTTTGGGGGAAAGATGAATATGATGTCAGAACCCCCTAGAGAGAGAAATGCCACAATTTTAACAAGATCAGCACAGGAGACATTTGCCTATTTGTCATACATAACCATGTTGAAGTACTATGGAATTTTAACATCTGTTCTGCATTTATCTACCTTTTAGAGGAAAAAAAATACATCAATAATGTCTAGCACCTGCATTTCCATCCAGAGTGAAATAGTGTAACTGATGTAATTGGTGGTTTGGGGGTCAGTATAATTCTTTAAATGTATGTTATTGAATTCCAATTATTTTAAATTTGAGATTCTGGTAGAATACAAATGCAAATCCGTCCTAACTTCTTTTTAAATTTGTTTACCTGAAATTTTGTGTATTACATTTATTACACTAGAATAGAAAGAAAAATTATCAATTGTAAAATTTATATATATATACATATATATATACACATATATATATGGATGTGTGTGTGTTTATGTGTGCATGTGTGTGTGTATATATAGTTGATAATTCTGTGGTAAAACTACTAAAACTTTTAGCACTTTTCATTATTTTTTCCATCAGCAATTTGTAAAATATCAATTTGATATTTAGATAGGAAAATAAACTGAATGAATTGATCAAATTACTTTGAGATTCAATTTGATAGCCATAACAGTAACTAACAGTTTTCTGCAGTAAAACTTGAATTATTAATTCAAAGAAATGAAGGTACTGATTTTTAGCAAGCAATTAGTCTTAGTGTACATTAAAAACAAATTTATGGACTTGTATTTCAAGGACTTCAGGCCAGTGGTATGGGTGGATTTTGAGTCTTTACTTTTTAATCTGTGAATGGAAAAATATACAGATTCATGAAAAGATGCTCAGAAGTACTGAAACTCTTACTCCCCTGTCCAAGGATATTCTTCTTGCGCCATCTTGGTTGCACTATCAATCTTCTTTTGTGCAGTAATGCTGAGAGGCAATATAACATCACATGGTGGATAGAACTGAGAATTAAAAATATGGAGGCTCAGGTCTCACCTTTGAAAAATCTGTGAATTTGGTCTAGTAACTTAGCCCCTCACTTCCCTGGGTAAGGATCTAAGACTCTAGTTATACAGAAGGTGCTAATATGTATCTGTGGAGGGAATATCCTTCATAGATGTTCCAAAAGCAATGAAAACACAGTTTCGGTTTCAATCACTATCCTAAATACTCATTGTTTATGAGAAATTTATTGTCAAGGGAAGTTTCATCAGGGGTTATTGTTGTTTCTCCCACACACAAACACCCATTTGCTAACTCCTTCTCTTTGTTGGTTTGGTTGACTTGTCTTGCTTATTTTGCTGTACTGAATATATCTTCTTGCATGCTTGCACATAAACAATCCCTTGTTTTTGCAATTCTAGATAATACTGCTGAAACTCAGATTCATCCAAATCCTTGATTCATTTCTAATAGCTTCTGAAGATGAATCCATGCATTTATTCTACTCACGATTTTCTTGCACCAATTAACAGACAATGAAGAAGCAATTTTGGACCAAAATATGGTCTATGAACTATACAAACCATAGTTATTCAGTGTGTTTAAGTAAAAATTTCAGGTTTTATTTTTTACTTTTTATTAATTGATTAAAGATTTACTGGAATGTGAATAGGAATCTAAAGTAATTTGGGGGGTGATCAAGTGCCACAATGAATAAAATACAAGGTCTGGAGTCAGGAAGATTCCTTCTTCCCTAAGTCAAATTTAGCCTCATTATTTACCTAGCTGTGTGATCTTGAGCAAATCACTAACCCTGTTTCCCATAGTTTCCTCATCTGTAAAATGAGATGGAGAAGGAAGTGACTATTCCAATATTTTGACCAAAAAAAGAAAAAAAATCCTAGGGGCACCTAGGTGGTGCAGTGGATAGAGCATAAGCCCTAAAGTCAGAAGGACCTGTGTTCAAATGTGACTTCAGACACTTAATACTTCCTAGCTGTGTGACCCTGGGCAAGTCACTTAACCCCAATTGCCTCAAAAAAATCCTAAATGGGGTTATAAAGAATATAACATCTGAAAAATTACTGAAGAAGTAGGAGTTTTTAGCATTAGTATTCAATCCAGTAAAAGTCTCTAGCATTTATTAAATACCTTCTATGTGTGAGGTATTGAGGAGGCAGAGATAAAAGGAAAAACAATCTCTGTCCTCAAAGGATTTATATTCCACTACAATTTTCATCAGATTTTTAGATTATCTTTATATCTATACATTTTCTTCTTAAATTCTATCAATATTACAGAAAGGAAATAGGAAGAAATTGAGTCATTAGAATGTTAGTTTAAATTCTGCTTTAAAAACAAATTCACTTTCATTTTTTATTATTTTTTGTCAATTAATTCTAAAAATAAAGAGAAAAACAGTTCTTAGCTTTGCCAAGAAATTTTTTGTAGCCATTTACCTCTTGGTTCTCCTGTTTATTCCACATACATAATATGGCAGAGAGATTGTGTTAAAGTATGAATACTGAGAAATTTACTTCAGAGTCTATTAAGACAGATGCTTTTTAGTCTCTATGATACAAGGCTCTTAAATTTATTGTAAACAATGTTGCTGATTACCTTGCCAAACATAAGCACCAGTAACTCAGTGTCTTGTTGCTTTAAACACTCTTCAATTCAAAGGATTCATTATCCCGCAATTCCATGGGATTATGTGCATTGTAGAAGCAAGTGTGGCAATTCCCACATTTGGTCCATAATCTTTTGCATGCTGGGTACATGATATGTACATGGTATGTACCTAGCTAATCATTTTCTTGAGGATCTTTTACTTGTGATTTTCTTGCATTGCTACAAAGGGTTGTGCTTTTACTTAAGTGTATACTCATCACTGATGTCCTCAGCTCAAACTTATTTGGTCCTGGTCAAAACCATTTGTTTGGAAGGCTAAAGAATTGCTCTGCTATCTCCATTATTTAGATGATCCATTTTATTAATTACAATTTTTATCATTTATTGTAGGCAAAGAATAATGTAGAGAGGGTCTTCTTAAACTTCTTTCATTCTTGACCCCTTTTCATCTGAAAAATTTTATGGAAAAATAAATAGATAGCTAGATAGATAAAAAATAATAAATTATAATTTTGTAACCCCCACATTCACTTGTAAGATCCTCTTTGGGGTCATGAACCATAGTTTCACAAGGGGGGTGTAGAGCAGAAAATATTATGCCAGGAAATTTAGTTTTAGACTTAAATTTGCTACTAACCAGTTGTGTGAACCCTTCATAGCTTATTTCATTTTTTCTGGGTCGCTCTTTCTTCATCTGTAAAGTTGAGTGGCTAGATTGATAAAATTTGCCTTCCAATGCTGATTTTTTTTCTATGATAATATTCTTTTTGACAATTCATTAAGACCAAGTCACCTATTTTCCTCATTTTTAGATCAAAGTGGATTGATAAGTATCTTGCTAGAACCCTCCCTTTTCTTTTCCTTGTAGTGTTTGCTTTATCACTTCCTCATTTAATAAGTCAGAAATTGGAATGAGTTGTGCTACTCTCTACATGGCGTCAGTACTTTTCTTCTGAGAGATATGTGTTGGCCAGTTTAGGTTGCAGGGTCAAATGACTAATTCATTTTTTAAAAAGGTTATTAACCTTCAACAACAATATATAATGCATCAAAGATCCAGCTTGGTTGTTTAACTTCCTTAGTTGTCATTTTTTACCAATTAAAAAAGGATGCTCTAATTTTTTTACCCAGTCATTGTCATTACAATACTCTCTCGCTTAAATCTCTCCCTTATGAGAAAGAAAATAAGTGAAAGGAACTGACAAAATTACAGGGTCCAACAGCCTGCACAACAGTAAAACCATAGACCTCACCTGCTCTGATAAGAGGGATGTATGTTTCATCAGTATTGATGACTTTTTGATAAACACTATCTTTGATTTTTATAAGTATTAAGTTATCACTATTTATATGCTAAGTTATATGTGACATATTATAGAATCATAACCAGAGATAGTAAAGGACAGAGTCACAATACAGGTAAAAGTCCTATATATCAATTGATCAATGTTTGTACTTGATCAGTGTGTGTGTGTTTACATGAAGACAGATAATAGATATAAAAAATGCAATATAATATATACAGTAGATATAATAGATATTTCCATATACTCAAATACATGTATATATATTGATAGAAATATATCGACATTTAGCTGTCTCTTTCTATACACATGCATACATACAGTCATAGCATTGAATCAGATGACCTGTATGATCATATGATTTTTTATATTTAAACCTTTCTCTCCTTCCCTGTCCTTCTCCTTCTTTCTTTTCCCCTCTCTCTATGTCTCTATCTGTGTGTGTGTGTGTCTTTCTCTCTCCCTCCCTTTTTTTCCTTCTCTCTCTCCCTCCCTCCCTTCCTCTGTCTCTGTCTCTGTCTCTCTCTGTCTCCTCCTTTTCCCACTCCTTGCTTCTTCTGAGATACTTGAAAGGATGGTGGATCTCATTTACATATGACATATCTCCTTCAATTTTATATCCCTACTAAGTTTTAAGTTCTTCATTATTGACATACAAATCCATCTCCCTATAATAATCCACTGGGCACAGTTTTGCCCTCTTTGGTTACATACACTATAACAATAACATGATAAGAAAGCTATCAATTACAGGAACTGGCTAGTCTTTTATTTGGTTTTAAGATTTCAACATCTGGTTATAATTCTTTCTTTCTTTTTTATATTTCTTTCTTTATGGAGTCTATGAAGAAGAGGCTGCTGTTGGCTCAGGTAAAATGTGATTATTTTCACAAAAGTCATCTGAAATCCAATTATCTGTTTGCTGCCTGTGCAGACCTCACTTCTGCACATTCATAATAATTATGCATTGGTTCAGCTTCAGTTTAGATTTTTCAATCAGAGAACAAACTGATATTGTTGCTACAATTGCTAGAAAGGTCATGGCTTCAATGGTTTAGACAATAGAAAAGCAGAGATGAAAATAGAATCTCCAGAAGGGTTTCGAAAATAAGATAGGAGGCTCGGAACCTGAGTTCAACCTGGATGTCACATGAAAGATAGGGGAAAAAATGAGAAAGTCCAGGTCAGGAATTAAGAAATGAATTAAGGCTGCAAGGTGGGAAAACAGAGAAAGACAGAAGGAGCTGTTGCTTTTCTCAATCAGACTGGGGCATGAACTCCATGGATAGCCTTCTACATGTTAATGCAGCTCTAGGTAGTGTCAGTGCTTTCTGTTTCAGATTAAAAGTCTCTATTGTTGATGAGATAATAGGATTCTCTGTTGTCTTTATTGAGTGATAGGAATTGGAAAAGGGGGAAAAGTATTGATATCAATAAATTACAAACTCTCATACTGAAACTCAGCAAATACATATTTAGTGATGTCTGTGAATATTTTGATAGAACAAAAACCTGGGACATCTTCCATTCTTTTTTGGATTTTGGAGTAGTAATGGTCATTCTTTGTTCAAAATGATAGAGAGAAATTTATGGAGAAGGTGGGAAATGTGGGTGTAATCAGAGAATGTTGTATACATCTTTTTAAACACTAACCTTGAAATTCTTGTTAACCTGTATCATTTTACTTCTGAAAAAAATTAGTCATGAAAAAATTGTGGTTTTTTTGAGTTGACATGTCTAGGATTCTTATTTCTTATGTTTATTTTGTATAGAGTTGCCTAACATATGAGATCTTCTAAATTCCCAATTACATATAAATTATTTAACAATCTTTTTTTAAAAATTGAATTCAAATTCTCTTTCTCTTACCTATCCTTCCTCCTTCCTTGAGAGGTCAAACCATTTGATGTCTGTTTTAGATGTGAAGTCATACAAAACATATATCCATAATTAGTCACATTATAAAAGATAAAATTGTCAAAAATCCCCAAGAAAAAATAAAATAAAAAAATATTATTTCAATCTGCATTCAGAATTTAGCACTTCTCTCTATGGAGGCTCTTAGCATTTTTTTCAAGAGTCCTTTGGATTATTTTGGATCATTGTCTTGATCAAATTACCAAGGTCTTTCTCTGTTGATCATTTTTAGAATCCTGCTCTTACTATATATGATGTTATCCTGATTCTGCTTACTTTACTTTGCATGAGTTCATAAAAATCAATCCAGGCTTTTCTGAAACCCTCCCGCTTGTCATTTCTTCCAACACAAGAGTATTCCATAGCACATAGCACAACTTGTTCAGCCATCCCTCAGTTCATGGGCAATTCCTCAATTTCTATTTTTTTTTGCCACTACAAAAAAAAGCTGCTATCAATATTTTTGTCTATATAGGTCCTTTTCTGTCTTTTATTTTCTCTCTTTAGAATGCAGACTAATAGTAGTATTGTTGGCTTAAACAGCAAACACAGTTTTATAGTTCTTTGGGAGAAGTTAAAAATTGATTCTCCAAAATAGTTGGACTACTTCACAACTGCACAGTACTGCATTAGTGTCCTAGTTTTTCTGTATCTCCTCCAGCATCTGTCATTTTTCTTTTCTATTGTGTTAGCCAATCTGACAGGTGTGAAGTGGTATCTCAGTGTTGTTTTAATTTGCATTTCTTTAATCAGTAGTGATTTGGAGCATTTTCCATGTGTCTATATAGCTTGGATTTTTTTCTTCTTCTGTTCATATCTTTTGAACATTTATCACCTGAGGAAGGGCTCTTCATTGTATAAATGTCTCCCTTCCCTATTTATTGGAGAATGAAGCCCTTTCAAAGAAATCTGCTGTAATTTTTTCTCCACTTTCCTGATTCTCTTCTAATTTTGGCTGCATTTGTTATGTTTGTTGAAAATCCTATTAATTTCATGCAATCGAAATTATTTTATTCCCCTTGATGTCTCTTTTTTGTTGTTATTGTTATAAATTCTTCCTTATCCATAAATCTGACAGGTATATTTATCCATGCTTCCCACATTTATTTATGATATCACCCTTTATGTCTACATAATTTATCTATTTCGAGTTTATCTCACTCTATACTATAAGATGTTAGTCTATGCCTAATTTCTGCTTAGCAGTATTCCAGTTTTCCCAGAAATTTTTTCAAATAGTGAAATCTCAGTCCAAAAGCTTGGATCTTTGGTTTATGAGTTATTTACTACTCTGTATTGTGTACCACATTTGGTTTTTAGATGAGAACTTGAATTATACAAATCAAATTCTAAGTTAGAAGAGATTTCAGAGATCATCTAGTTCCTAGTTTCTTAAATTACAGTTTATAACTCCATATGGGTGCTTGTAAGTAAATGTGGGGGTCATGAAATTATGATTTATTATCAGTAAATGTTTGATTTATATAATTATTTTATATGTACCTGGGGTCATATAAAATTTCTCAAGCTGAGAAAGGTCACAAATGGAAAAAAAAAGTTTAAGAAGCCCTGCCCTGGTCCAGCTGGTGCTCATTCTTATTTCTGTGTGCTACACATTAGCTGCCTTGGTTTTGCTAATCATTTTAATGCCTCAAGTAAAGAAATTTAATATTTGTCAATTTTTGGCCTTTTCCTTGATACTTAATGATGATACTTAATTCAATGCTGTACATAGTCTAGTTACAAAAAATACTTATTGGAGTAGTGAACACAAAATAAGCAATGGATTAAAAGATGGTTTGGGAAGTTAAAAATGACATTGCTTGTTGCATTATTGTTTTTTGCTTGTTTATTTTGTTTTTGCCAGGCAGCTGAGGTTAAATGACATGCCCAGGGTCACATAGAGTCTGAGTTTGGATTAGAACTCAAGTCCTCCTGACTTCAGGGTCGGTGCTCTATCCATTGTGTCATCTAGTTGCATCCCCTTGTCACAATTGTTAACAGTTGTCCAGTTTGATTAAGTAAAATGAATATGGTATTGATATAACCATAGAATACTATATCAACTTTGTTAAGAACAGTCCCTCAGTCAAGTACCTTTCCTTGGGATTTTGAAAAGCTAGCCTATTAAGGGAGTCATACAGCAATGATAGAATTATTTTTTTATTTAAAACTATTGTTCAGCCATCCCTCAGTTCATGGGCAATTCCTCGATTTCTATTTTTTTTTGCCACTACAAAAAAGCTGCTATCAATATTTTTGTCTATATAGGTCCTTTTCTGACTTTTATTTTCTCTCTTTAGAATGCAGACTAATAGTAGTATTGTTGGCTTAAACAGCAAACACAATTTTATAATTCTTTGGGAGAAGTTCAAAATTGATTCTCCAGAATAGTTGGACTACTTCATAACTGCACAGTACTGCATTAGTGTCCTGGTTTTTCTATATCTCCTCCAGCATCTGTCATTTTTCTTTTCTTCAGTGTTAGCCAATCTGACAGGTGTGAAGTGACAGAAGCAGAAGAATTGAGTGGACTTCAGACGTTAGAATCAGGAAGGTCTTTATTCAAATCCTGCCACTGCCATTGACAGTGCACAAGACCCCAACCAGGATCTACCGTGGATAGAATTCTCATTTGGACCAAATCACAGATTTTTACTTCCTTAATGAAATCTTTTATGGTACAACTACAAGTACAGCACATTTCTTGAGATCGTTTTTGTCGTCCAGTGTTATATTACAACAATCATGAGTTGCTGATATTTCCTGGCTGGAACTATTCTCAGAATTCACATACAAAGGCAATTTTTTGAAGGATGTGCATAAATTAGAGAAAATATTCTTGGCTGATGAAGGGAGGTTTTGATTTTGATACCATGTGGATTTTTGAGAGAAATTCAGTGAAAGGAGGGGAGTGGAAATCAACTTTATATCGGCTAGTCTAACCCCATTTTCTGTAGGACTTGGGGAAGGAATGATTCCTCCCCTGAATGGTTAAGCCCAGGCACTTGGAAAAGAGTCACAGGAATCTGAGCCTGGGCAATACAACATTTTTCCATTGTATAGTATCCTGGACCAGTGGTTGCCAGATGGAGGAACCTCTCCCACCAACCCTCATTATTAACAGTAAGGGTCAAGGCTCCAGATGTTCCCAAGTAATTGCCCTCCTTTTTGTGTCTTGTAATTTTTTACCCAGGCTAAGCTGATTTGGTCTGGGTTGAGCTGAGCTGAAGAATTTCTATTGTAAGTAAAGATAGGATAGTAGGATAGAAGTAGTATGGGATGCTTATAGGTGAGTGGTTGTGATTAGGATGAATTGGAGAAGAAGAAGGAAAACTTGAGCATTTAAGAATGCAGAACTAGTATATTTAGTAGCATTTAACCAAACACTACTCTCGTACTCATTAAGCATGTGATTGTATAAAATACATAAACATTTCTCCACAATCCTTAGCCAGAGCTCTATCAATTGAGTAGGAAAAGCATAAAACTCATCGTAGAGGATTTATTTTATCTTTCATCTCTGTTGTTGTTGAGTCATTTTTATTCCATATTTAACTCTTCATAACCCCATTAAGAGTTTTCTTGGCAAAGATAATGGAATATCTCCACCTCATTTAAAATAAAGAAACTGAGGCAAACATGGTTAAGAACTTGTCCAGCTAATACCTGTCTGAGACCAGACTTGATTTCAGGTGGTCTTGACTGCAGCTTTGGCTTCTATCCAGTGCACCAACTCTATAAATAGTTATTTCTGACTCTGTAGAGGTCAACAAATCTACTGTGCTTGAAGTCATTTATCCCAAGGACATGATATGAAGCCATTAAACCATCAAAACTCCACCTTCTTGGATAGTTTCACTACCTTTTCTCATGGTATAGTTTGAGAGTTTTTTTTTCTCATATAAAACAATTGGGCAAAATGGAAGGAGAAAAAGGGTGATGAATATGGCCCTGCCCTTTTTCTGTAGCTACCAGATTAATCTCTGCCACTGTCACTTTGCACCTTTCACCCTTTTTTCAGGGAACTCCAAGTATATGTGAATGCTTGATTTTATGCTATTGCTTCTTGGAGACTGTTTACAAATCACATTCACTGTGACATTATGTTTATTTCTTAGGTACAGAATGTTGACAAAATCCAGTAAATTATGTGTGTACTAAAGGACAAAGAAAGATCATTATTATAATAATTTGCCTTTTACATAGTGAATATAGTCATCAAAATGATTATCTCAGGGGTCTCAGTTTTTCAGATCAGATTAAAAGAACACTGGACTTAATCCAAGGTGACCCATACGGTCCATCAAAGAGCTGGTCTGCAAACTACATTTTCTAGGTAGAGATTGATTGGATACTCTCCCCATTTCTTCGAGGCCAACTAGCATTCATTACCTCTCTGGATCCTTACAAGAAGCTTGTTTGGTGGGAGAAATGTTAATATATCAACCTTCTGGATAAACCAAGTCCCATTCAGAATGCCAGTTAGTGGTGGGGTTAGAATTAATACTATATAGTCTCTTGGCTATCAGGCCATTCTTTTTTCTTCCATATCCATCTCCAACAATCTGGGAAAAGCTGATCTGTACTTCCTTAGCTTATTCATTGGGCACAATACCAAATGTTAAATTAATAAATAAATTAAAATAATTAAAATGAATAATTAAATAACGACCAGCAAACAACACAGAATGGAAGCATAGATATAATTTTATCCCTTATTTCCCTTTTTTCTCTTTCTACTTCAGCATGTCAGTATATTATATAGTTATATTACTTAGATTTAAGCATTTAGGGAAGATAGTAAAAACCTCACACTAAATAGATGCAACTACAGGATGTACCGATGACCCATACAAATCATTTAGTTATTCCCCCTTATACAGAAGGAATACAAGGAGACATGAATGCATATCTGCCTTGCTGGATCCCCATCTTGGGTCCAAAGAAATGGGTGTGTTTACTTAAAGTGCTCTGAGGGAGGTGGGCTTCCTGACCCAGGAAGTAATCCTAGTCACCAGCTAGGGTTTGATGCTATTTTATACTGCTTTAGACAAAGGGGATTTGGGACTCTTACAAATACACCAATCTTGAATGGGTCAAATAAGGCCACCATGCAGGGATTGGTAGAGCTCAACTGAAATCAGAAGCTGCACTCTTGGATAGTCATAAATTAGTCTGTCTTTATTTGTATGCCCTTCCTCCCCCTTCAAGTTGAATGGATCGCCTACTAAGCTGCATCATTAGATAGAGAATAAAGGAGGTAGCTTTCTCAGGTACTTAGATCTTGTTATTTCCCTGTCTTCCTAAATCAGAATTTTAAAAGGCACTTTTCTTACCTGCCTTTGGAAAAGAGAAATTAATTTGCTGATCATAAGAAAGACCTTGGGCTTTTGGAACAAAGTATTTTTTTAAGGGGATGGAATACTTATTCCTTTAAAACAAGGAACATCTGGTCTGAGAGAAAAATATAATGATAAATGATGCCATCCTGGTGAGCCAAATGTTATAAATTATGTGTGGGTCTGTTTTCAAAGATAGAATAGCAACCTATGGATGTGTTCTATTGGGACTTGGGAAGAGCTTTTTCACACTGGACTGATTTAGGAAACATATTGAAGTGTTATATCCCTAAAAAAAGCAAGTCATTCTGGTTGTTCTTTATAAAGATCTTGGAAATCCCTTCACCTCTCTTGCTCAATAATTACATAATGAAATAAGACATTCAGACCAGCCCTAGCAATGTTTTTATCCTGTAGCTGGTAAGAAAGGCAATAGTCATTTATTGCTTAATACAGTTCAACAATACTATTTCATTTGGTTCTCACAACCATCTTGGGAGAAAAGTAATATTGTTGTTATTTTCATTTTCCAATTGAGGAAACTGAGGTTAAGTTAGTAGTCTGTATTTCCAAAGCTAGCAAATGTCTGAAGCTGGATTTGAAGTAGGATTACCGGACATCAGGGCCAGCACTCTCACCATTGTGTCATCCAACTGCCCAGGCTGTTTGGGTTTCTAAAAGCCTGCATTTTTAAAGAACTTACCTAAAGAAAAAAGCTAATCTAGAGCAGAATGAGAAAATCCATGTGTCAGACAGAATAAAAATGCAAATGTTATGCTTTCACATTGGAGAGAACCCAGCTGGAGGTCTCTATAGTAAAAGGACAGATGTTGGATATTTACCTGTAAAACTTTATCTCAGTTACTAAACCCCTTTTCCTTTTACTAATGAAGTATACTAGAAAGGGCCTTTGTTTCAGAATCAAGTCAGTTGAGTTCCAGTCCGAGTTGAGGTAGCAAGCCATTGTGTGATTTTGGCATCAAAACAATACTACCAGCTCCACTTATATCCCATATTTTTGTAAGGAATTGAGTAAGAGAAGTGTTAAAGTTCTGTAAGCTATAAGAGTTTTTTTATAAGCTTAATGAATTAAAAAAATGTTATATGCAGTCTCATTCTCTGCCAGAAGTTATCAGGTATTATTATTATAGTTAAAACATTTTCAAGAAGAGGGTGAGCATGCTTTTTGGAATATTTATCACATATAAGTGTCTTCAATAAAGTCATTATTTAACCAGTGAAAATAATCTAACTTGTAGAGCAAATGGCCATCAATTCAGATTAATGTTGGCAAATATATTCCCAGAGATACCCTATTATATTTTTCTTTATGTACAATAAAAGAAAGTGGTTGATGTTTCTAGATCATTTATGTCTATGCAAATGTGCATACTTTAAAGTTATCAGAAGATGTAGATCTAGAACTGTTTTCTACTTATCAAACCTTTTGAAGTCCAATTTCTGTAATTGGTTTGATTTGAAGTACATTTTTTTGCCGAATTTCAGATTGATTTATAATCCGATGTGTGGGGTTGTATTGATATAACAGAAGGAGACATGATTGGATTAGAAAGAACCACTTAAATCTGGAATTATCTACTATCAAAGTAGTTTTCCTTAATGTTATCTCTTCATAGTGCTCCTTTTCAGCATGTGCATAATTGATATTGCCATAAGCACTTTATTGTTCTTTCTTACATAGATGGTTAAAAAATAAAAGTGCATTTTAAAGTAAGAAGATAAAGGCAAAGGTTGGAAAACACAGTTAATCCTGGTATATTTCATAGTTATTTTTTTATTCAATAGAAGAAAAAAGTCATTGCAAATTGACCAAAAAACTCAGGTAGCCTGAGAGGCTCTATTGTGCTCCAAGTCACAAAAGTAATACTTAAACAGATAGTCAATGCTTATGAAGTCTCAGCATCTGTCAGTCAGTTATTTCTATTTCAATAATTACTTCTAAAAAAATAAAGACACTATGGATTGTAGGATGTGAATTCATAAAGCAGCCCTCCTGTATTCTGACTTTTTAGGTCCCTGCTGATTTCCCAGATAGAAACTGTTGATGTTTTTCTTGTAACTGTAGTAAATTAATTGCCAGCATAAAGATGTCTATCCTATATGACCTCTTTCTGGCTAACGGCATTAAATGATAAAAAAGTCAAAATTATGTATAGTTTCTGTTCACATTGGAAATACAAATTTCCTTTCTTAATGAATTTAGTTCCACATGTGTTGGGAAGGGTCCATGTCGGCTTTATTTGGGTATAAAATATTCATTCAAAAAACAGTTAATAAAATTTAATAATCCCCAACAGTGTGTAGAAGGTAGCTAGGTGACCTCATGGATACAATATCGGGTCTGGAGTCAGGAAGACCTGTGTTCAAATGGGGTCTCAGACACATTCTAGCTATCCGACCCTGGATAAGTCACTTCACTTGCTTCAGTTTCCTCATCTGTAAAATGAGCTGGAGAAGGAAATAGCAAACTACTCCAGTTTTTTTCCTACAAAAACCCCAAATGGAGTCACAAAGACCTAGACATGACTGAACAAAAACCAACCAAACAAAAATTATGTACAGATCACTACACTGAATACAGTGCTCTTATAGGGGGTTACAATGGGAAAGACCCTAGCTTTAGGGTCTGAAGATAGGAACTTGAATCCTATCTCTGCTATATGAAATCTAATGATTTTGGACAAGTGATTAATACTCACTGGAACTCAGTTTCCTTAACTTTAAAATCTGAAACTGCAGTAGATGATTTCCAATGATCCCTCCAGTCTTAAGCCTACAATCTTTAATACCTCCCAGGATTGTTGTGAGTATCCAATGAGCTATATTTCTAATGAGCTTACTTAGTACAGTGCCTGGTATACAGTAGGTATTTAACAAATGTATTTTCCTTTACTTCCTTCCAGTATTTCATTTTGAATACCTTTGACCAATACTCTGCAGAAAAACATCCACTGAATCCTGGAAGTATAAGCTGACAGTTTCCTTGCCTTTTCTAGCCTAATTTGCTTCACAGTATTGCTAATGCCCATAGCTCCCCTCCATCCCCACTGCTACTGCCATAGTTGGAGCCCTCATTACCTATTGCTTCTCATTATTTTGAGAATTTGGGCCTAGTTAGGGGATAAATTTGTAAAGAATACAGTAAAACCCTTAATCCTACCTTAACTCATATTTGTCTCTCTGGTTTAGAATATCCCCCATTTCAGAGGTTCCACTGTAAGATCATTATCTGTTTCATATGGGGTCCAAATTATGTTCAGTCTTTTTTATAAACTTTTATAAAGCTAATTTTCAGCTAGAAGTCACCTATCTCCTCTCTAAATTATGAGCTTTGTTTCTTAGTGATGCTATCACACTGTACCTGCTTTTATAGATATTTGTATCTAGGTCTAATTCATTGTATTCTGCTAAAGCAATAGTTTTTTTTTGGCTGAAGTAAGAAATGGATTTAAAAAGAAAAATGTATTTGATCAATAAATATTGGTTCATTTATGGCATCAAGACAAAAAAAAGGTCAGTTGAAATTCTTGCAGCTTCCTCGTTAGCTAAAGCTATGGAATCTTGCTGACAATTGAGAATACATTAGACAAGGAAGACTTCTTCATTAAATGAAAAGGGGATATTTCTTTCTCGAGCCTAATGATAATTAAACAGGTTTAGTGAGAAGATTGGATGATCACTGATTGGATCTTTGACAGTAAGGATGCAGGTAGTGTGTTAGTGGGCCGGGAAGCCTATTAAAATATCTTTCAGTTCTTATATTCTGGGATCAAGATGTTTCTTACTTAATGTATTAAGTATATCTTCTGATGGGTCAGCAATCAGAAAGCAAAAGCTGGCATTGGAAGGCCATGTATGGCTAATGGAAAATCAATCGTGACAATGCAGAAGCAT
This sequence comes from Myrmecobius fasciatus, assembly GCA_023553655.1. NCBI lineage: Eukaryota > Metazoa > Chordata > Mammalia > Dasyuromorphia > Myrmecobiidae > Myrmecobius > Myrmecobius fasciatus. The sequence goes on along the minus strand of JAJPUD010000050.1, from coordinate 954,911 downwards.
TTAATGATGTTATTAAAAAGATCCTCTTTTTTCAGTACTATATTTTCTTCCAACAATCCCATTACCCTGGTTAATCCCTACCATAAGAGGTGAAAATGAAATATAAAATTGAATATCATAGATCATTTCATTTTGAGCCTGAAAGAACCTTTGGCATCCAGAGTTCAATACCTTTGTTTTCTTTTGTTTTTCTGTCTTTTGGGGTGTAGAAAGTAAACCTCAGAGTTTCGGGATGATTTATTTAGGGCCATACAACTCTTAAGTGTTGGGATTTCAACCCAAATTTTCCTTACTCCAAGTTTACTTCTGCCATACCACACTAGGACAATTTGTTTATTTTCACAGATGCTAATCTTATCCTTTTTCATAAAATTAAACCTTTGGGAACAAGAACATTTCATCTTGTTAAGCTTTTAAACACATTAAACACTATTACTTACAAAGAAAAACACATTCATGGATAGAAGTATTTTTCGGAGTGCTATAATCATTTTTGATGTTTTTATTGGGAAAAAAATAATTCCAGAAGCATGTTTTCCTGACAATAGCAAAGGTATTCTATTGCTAAGCTATTTTAGCAATTATTCTGGGGAGGTAGAGTTATGTGGGATTGTACGTTTGCTGCCTTCCTGTCTCCAAGTGTTGTTTCATCGAATGGATACATTGCACTATTGAAGATAAGCAAAATTGTTTTTGGTGAGATTTTTACAGCTCTTTTAACATTAAAGATGCAAACATAAAAGAAAACTTTGAAAGAAACATGGCCTTATTTCAGATTTGCAGAAGTGATAGCTGATGACATGTCTAAAGAAGTGTTCGTTTCCCTCTCTTCTGGTGACATCAGATCATATCTGGAATACTGTTATTTTTGGTTCTGGGGAGAGGATGTATAGATTTCTGAAATGCATCCAGAGGTGAATGACCAGGATATTAAGAGGATCAGAGACTCTACTGTCAAGAAGAGTAGTTGAAGGCATAGGATAAAAAATGATTATTGAATGCATTATTATTATTTAATAAATTACTGAGTATTGGGTTCAAGAAGATGAAACATCACAAAGGCTCCACCCTCAAAAGGTTTACAAACTAATAATTCATGTTTTTAGTTAAATAATTAATCAGAAGGAATTGTAGCCACATGGCACTGTTATGCTCCTCAGCCTAGCACAATCCTTTGATTATAGTAGAATTCAGTGTTGAATAATTTTAATTTGAGATCTTAGTTCAGAGATTCCTAATTCAGGTCAGAATTCATAAGGATAAAGGACCATGGGGAATCCCCAGTCATCTCAAGAGGTACTCAGAAATTTTCAAAAGAAAGTTATTTCATTTTATTTCACTCAATTTCAAATGCATTTCACACATATCATATGTAACATCCATCTAGCACTCTCAGGATAATAGAAATGTGTTGTCAGACAACAGCTATCAGTCTTCAAGTATCTGAAGGTCTATAATTCAAAAAAGGAAGTAGACTTCTTCATTGCTCAAAAGCGAGGATAAAGATTGAGAGGCAAATTTTGACTTGTAAAATTTTCCAAAAGTGAGAGCAGGCCAATATTGATAATAGGGAGCTTAGTTGATCACAGATGTTTTCAGGATGAGGCTGAATGTTGTCTTTCAGGTATAGGATGGAAGGTATTCCTGGATAGATGTCTAAGGAGATCCCCAAGATGTTCCTCCCAATCCTTAACATTCAATTTTTACATGGAAATAGAATATCTTCATATAATAACACTTTCCAAAATGGCTGGAAATCTTCCTTATTTATGAAAATAATATGAAAAGAAAATGATTCATAAATAAAAGGAAGTAATCTGAAGGTCCAAATACTATGGAAGTTTTCTCTAAAAGTTTTCAAGGCATTGATTGGGGAAAAATCCAATAGATTCTTGCAAATGTATATGAATTCTAATTATGCATAATACTATAGCTAAATCATATAGGATCTTAATGCTACTAAAATGCTTGTGAAATCAAAACTTTCACATTTCATTGCTATATAATAATAGCCATTAGGACCTTAATTACAATGCATTATTTATTCAATAATGAGTTTGTGGTTTAAGTTTATTTGTGTCAAGATACTGAAATGGATTTGTGATCTCATCTATTTGAAACTTCCATCCAATGATGTGGATGATAGTTCATCTATGTATGACTGTTTTGTTGCATGTGATTCTTTCCCATTCCTCTTGAAAGTTTGTGGTAGGGAGTCTATTGAACATCCTAGAGGCCTTTCTAACAATGAAAAGTCCCAGGGGAGTACTCTGACTGTCTAGTAGACAGATTTCCATTGTTGTTGCCACATGACCAGCCTATATTTAATGACCAGCCTCTAATTTAATTCCTCAGTGATTCTCTTATTCCTGTTCATCAGAATTTCTCATTGGTTATATGTTACAGTCTACTGAAACTCAGTATGCACTGCTCTATTTTCTTTTGTGTGATACTTATTTTAGTTCTTCATAGTAATTATATTATGTTTTTCTTCACTATATAGCAACAATAATAATGTTAGCATCTAAAAAGTAGGCTTTTGTTTTCATGAAATCAATCAAAGAGCTTTACAGTTTCCTGAAAGCAATCCAGCCCACCTTTTCATTCTCTGTCATGATATATCTATATCTGCATTTATATCTTTATATCTGTATTTGTCTATTTGTCTGTTCATCTAGCTAGCTAGTTTTGTATTGTGAAAAATGCTCATGAATGGAAACACTAAATACCCTTCACTGTGAAGTCACTCAGAATCATGGAATTTCAGAGCTTAAATGAAATAGAACAACCATCTTCCACTTGAGAAAGATTTTCTACTAAAATAAAATATAGCCAACAAGTGGTTATCTAACCTTTATGTGAAGACTTTCAATGAGAGATTACCCACTATCTCTTAAGGCAGGCCATTCCAGTGCTGAAAATAGCATTTTCACTTTCAAGATGCAATCAAACACGGGAATCGTGAGTCAAATGTGAATTTCTAAAAGTATCATCCTATGAGCTCCATGTATGGCAATATACTGCTACTGCTTTCCTCACAATGCTAGGTGAAAATGTGAGGAAGGCTACCAATATGGTGAGTGCACTCACCGTAGCAAATCTATGTGGAAGAATGAGACAAGATGATGAATTGTTCTGTGCATCAGTGGAAGGAACTTAGGAGTCAATGAGATCACACATTCATTTTTTAATTCCAATAAATGTATTATGTTTTTATATCAAATATATTTCAATCATTCATGTTCTTTGAGCAGCCTGTCTGAAATTGGGCTATTTTACATTTGCTCTAGTGGTTATGAATCCATATGAATGAAAGGTGATGTGTATGGATAGAGTGCTAGGTCTGGAGTTTGGGACAGCTGAACTAAAATCCAGCCTTATATCCTTACTAGCTTTATGATCTTGGGTAGGTCATTAAATCTCAGCATCCTCCTTTATAAAAAGGGGTAATAATAGCACCTACTTCCCAGGATTATTGTGAGGATTAAAAGCATTTAGCACAGTGCTTGGCCATATTATATGCTATATAGATATTAGTTGCAGTGATGATGATGCTGATAATGTTTGGGTTTGGCTAGTGGAGCAGTCAGTTAAGAAGAATTTTCCTCATTGGATCGGATTATGGAAGGAGTTTTCTGTTTAGAATTAGTAAATTTAGTATAAAGTAATTAGTAAAATTAGTAAAGTAAAACACTTTACTAACAGGATTTTTTAGAATTTGCAAAAAGAGACTTTTGCTAATTCTCCTGGATATGAAGGAGTAAGGAGAAAAGAAAGGGAGGCAGTGTGGAATGGTCAAGGGTATGCTCTTCTCTCTCCAAGACTGATATGCACTTTTAAGTTTAATCTGCATTATTAACATTTTCTTAAGTCTTGAAATCAATAAAATAAAATGTCCTGGTTTGTAGCATTTACAAATTTCCAAGGAATAAATGTTGACACTGAAAATTTGCTGACTGGTCCTTTTGAACCAGTATAAGCTGGTTCCACTATACTCCTGAAAGTGTTTACCTTGGAGTCTCCATTTGAATTTTAATTCTGATGTGTTTAGCTGATAGTGTTTAGCTGAAGTTGGGCAAATAATTCACTTCAATTTTCTGAATTTCAATGCTCTCCTCTTGAAAATGGGGATAATGGTATTAATATTATTTAAGACTGTGTGAAGAAAGTACACAAAAGAACACAGAACTATAAGAAATGCTGCTATTGCCATGATGATTCTTTAACATGTGGAAGCAAATCCTTATTGAGTTTTATGCTATATCATTGTGAGCCACTGTAAATACAGAAATAGTGACTGGTGGCAGATGGATGCCATTTACCTGCTTTGAGCAATAAGGCATTTTTTCTCCCTTTGTTTCTTAGATCTAAGAGAAAAATCAAATGGAATATTTCATTTTTGGTTCAAAACAGAAGATAGCTGGCTTCATTGCTAGTATAAAATGTGAATCAGAAAATACATTTTCTCCCTCAAATTTTGCATTTAATATTTCAAGGGCTTTAAGTGGGCAATACTTTATTGTAGACCCAGTTCATCATTTATAGAACACTTATTACAAATTTTAATATGGTTTCATAAAACTATCAGAGAAGGAAATAAATGAGGATAGAGCTAATTGGAACAATGTATCATGAAAAGCTCAAGACTTCCTTTATTTAGAATTATTTAAAATGTACAGAAAATGCACCATTCACCAACTGTTCATATAACCCTAGATCATATATGGGCTGTTTTTGTTCTATGCTCATTTTGGGGCTCATCTTTAGCTACAAAACAAGCCCACTGTGACTATTTTCTAACCTTTTCTCTTTTCAAGCCTCCAAATGCACTTTCAACCACCTCCCTCCTGCTTGATCACTTCAGGTTTTATTTAACTGAGATGGGGGCCATCTGTGAGCTTCTGCATCTCTTGTGTGACATACCACTTAATCTTTCTATGTTTTCATCCACCATCTTCTCATCCTTTCTTTCCATCTCAGAGAATGGAATATTGCTACTTCTTTGATTGTGTCCCCAGCTCTGTCTCCTTCAGTATTTTTCTGAACTTTGCTCCATTCATCATTTCTTTTTTGAATTTTTAAATTTCTCCTTCTTTCTCTACTAGCTCCTCCTTTTCTGCTTATAAACATGAGGTCTTCTCTACTTTGAAAAAAAATATTTCCCTTCCCTTCATTGCACTGTTTCAGTGAACCATCACCCTGTAGACTTCTTTTATTGGTTGTTAAACTATTAAAAGGAATCTAGGCTCCCTCCTTCCATTTTTTTGCAACTCCTAATCCTCCTGTAGCAAGTTTTCACTTGCTATCTGAGATTACTTTTTTCAGTATCTCAAGTTGTCTCTTTATTGTTCAATCTTATGACCTTTAATTAGTTTTGACCTTCCTTAAATTTTTGGTGATATTGTTGATTACTCCATCTCTTGGCTTGCTGCTCTCTTGGTGTCTATGCTCCTCTTCTTTCATGATTTTTATCTTATTCATCCAATATCACCTTATAAACTTATTGAAATAATCATATTATTATATATAAATATTATATATTAACTTATTAAAATGGATAAATCATCTTAAATAATAAAACCTCTTTATTGATCTTTGCTAGTTACTTTTCCTCTCCCAAACTCCAAGTGTGACTATCCTTCAAAATTCAATGACCCTTTTGGCCTTCCTTGGCAACTTTTATGACCTTATTATCATTGCTATCCTGATATCTTCCAAATAAGTCATTCAGATTATCATTAGCTTTTACCTTGATTATCACAATAGAATGCAGAGTTTCCTTGCTGTCTCTCTCCAGTATCTAATTCATCCATCATCCAGCTGCCAAATAATAGTCATAATTCACCATATCACTTTCTTTTTTAGTAATTGTCTATGACTTATAAGAGAGACTCAACAGATATTAAATACCTCCATATATGTAGGACCCTGTGCAAAGCCCAGGGAGAACAAGGAAGTTGATGTAACAAAAAAAGAATATCCTTTAGCAATCAAATAGAAGAACAAAGAGAGAGCCATATGGAGACATGTTTGGATGAAAAAACATTGCTCATGAAGGAGCGTCAGAGTGATAGAATGGACAATTGCAATTAGGAGTAAATAAATCCAAACTCTCAAGCCTGATATTTAAAGGTGTAAATGTATGATCTGGCTGAAGAATATCTTCCCATCCTTATTTCCCTTGGTAATTTCCTTGGTAATTTCCTTGGTCAACTTAAACTCTGTTCCAGTCTGGTCTTTTCCTTCTTCCAAGTATTTGTGTGGGCTCTCCTATATTCCTGGAATACATGATGACACATTTAAGCTTGGTGAAATCCTTTTCTTCCTTCTGGGCCCAGAATCTCTTCCAAGCAGCCTTTTATGAACTTTCTGGACTCTGAATTCCCTCTCCTTCTTTCCCTTTAAGCCCTTCTGTATATAGACATCATCACCATCCTTAAAATATAAGTTCCTTAAGGGAGAGAGTGTTGGTTTATTTTATCATTGTGTCTTCAGGGTCTTCCACATAGTAGGCACTTGCTAAATGTTACTGGAATTGAACGCAAATATTCCAATTCTGAATATAATTTGGACCCTTTCAATTAAACAAGTAATTGTAGGGCAGCTGTTGTGTATTTGGCATGGTTTCATTGGTGTCCCCATCTGTGAGTGGAGAGAAGACAGAATTCAAATCAGTCCTTAATTAGTTGCTTGTTAGCATACCTTTAGTTGGGAAGAATATTTGACAGAAATGAAATATGGGTATTGTCCCTGCTTTGCAATGATCATAACCCTATTCCAATGGAACCCTGTACCAATGGAGCCCGTTACCATGGGTGATGAGCTCCAAATCTATGCACTTCATTTTAGAGTTGAAAGAAATTAACTTTGTACAGTTACATAGATTCTTTTGACCTCTTATAATTTCAGATAATTCTCTGAAGTCCTTACTCTGGGTAAAATTTCCATTAAAACATCTAACTACTTCTTTGGAAATAATTTGGTATTTTCAATGTATTTATTCATTACTTCTTAATAGTACTCTAACATTGGAATACTGAGTAGCTGAAGTTTTAACAACCCTACATAGAGGTATAGGTTATGTCTAAAAATACCCTTTTCTTACAAATGAGAGATGTGCTATCAGATAGGAAGGGAAAAAGAGCAGCATACAGACTATTTGAATGAGATAGAGGTTGGAAAGAGATGACATACCTAAGCATCCCAGAACACCTGTGTTTTCCCAGTGGGTTATTGCTCCCCTTATCACACAGGTAGCTGGGAGGGCAATTATCTCCTTTCTAGTCTTTCCACTTTCAGGTAACAGCTGTTGATAAATAGTAATTGAGTTTTCCCAGGGTGTCTAAATAAGAAAGGGCAGGTCATCAAGAAATACAGCTGAGTCCTTTTGTGTTACATTTTCCTCAACTGAATGCTTTTTAGTGTTTTCTTTATTTGTTTTCAGGCCTTAGACAGATTCCTTTGCTAGAAAGGATGGAAAGGCTTGAATTTCTTTCAGAAAGTTTGATCATTTCTCACACTCCATTTGTCAGTATTAAAAAGACAGCAGATAGGAATCAAAAAGCAAGTCTGATTATAGTTTACAGAGAAAATGAAAACAATATTTTGGGTGGGATATATTTGAGTCAAAGTGAAAATAATTGGTTTATTTTAAAGGTTTCCATCTTGTTTTGCTCACTGAGAACTGTGGTGTTGGTATGTTCCCCCCCAAGTTATCAGTCAATTAATCTATAGGCATATATTAAGCACTTGTTAATGCTTAATATATGCGTGTAGATTAATTAAGGGCACAAAAACAATATAAAAGAATCCCTGCCCTCAGAGAGCTTATATTCTAATAGAGAAAACAAACAATACATCTTAGTGTACATGTAATGTTTATAAAATGGATACAAGGTAGTTTTCTTAGCGTGTTCTAGCAGTAAGGAGGATTTGGAAAGGTAAATTTATTTTGTCATTTCATAAATATCTGGAAGTTACCTTTGATACACTCTCATTAAGTGACTTTTAAATCACAGTTATAAACCAGAAATACTTTTAAATGAGATTTTATAATAATGGAGATTTTGTGATTAAGAGAAAGAGAAATATAAGAGATAATAGAAATTTAATAGATAATTATCTCTATAAAATGGAGATTTCACAGATTTTATAATATCTCATTTAAAAAAAAAATAATTTTGCTTTATTCACCAACTGTGGCTGACTGGATAGGATAATGGAAATGATCATTAGTCAGGAATGGTGATTTGTGACTATACTCCCTGATCATGAGGAAGGCTGAGAGGCTCATGGATCTCTTGAGCTAAGGAGTTTTGAGTGATAGTAAGTCTAAAGCTGAATGTCTATCACCAATATGACGAACCTGTAAATGATAGGGGCCACCAGACTGCCTAAAAATGAGGAAGAAAGGGAAGAGAATTGACCTGGATTGGAACCAGCAAGGTTGACAATTAACCCGCTGGGCCATCATCAGTCATCAAGATTTTTGTCTTGCCACCGTTGTCCTGTTTTCCCCAGTGGCTATGTTTTTAAAAAATTCCTTTAACTGCCATATTGTTTCATACTGAAAATGTATATATTTCTTATCTTGTCAGCTGATTAAGGATTAGAATTATGCTAAATCATCTTTAAATTGTCTAACAATGCCAAATGTAAAGTGTAAGTGTAAAAGTATTTGTTGAAAATAATTTATTTTTTAAACAGGCAAGTTCATTGCATAATTCTGAGCTTTTTTACCTGTCTGTGATATAAGTACATATTGAAAACAGCAGTTGGGTAAGACTTTTTTTGT
>JAJPUD010000050.1:896468-946017 GCA_023553655.1 Myrmecobius fasciatus | reverse complement strand
CCTTTTACATATATATATATATATATATATATATATATATATATATATATATATATATATATATATATATATATATATATATATGTATATATGTATATATGTATGTATATATATGTGTGTATATATATATGTGTATATATATTATATAATAATATTGGGGAGATGTTTGCCCCCAATTTAGGTGCTCACTACTGTCATTAAGAAAGAGAAACAATAAAAAAAATCCCCAGTGGAGTATTTGAACCAATATTTACAGATGATATTGCACATCCTTTAATTCTCTTTGGGCCAAGTGTAAAGTGATAATATTGGATAATTACCATGAATTTCATCTCTAAATCTCTGAGGCTGTGATCCTATCAAGTGCTAGATGACTACAAAGCAATCCTCAAGGACATCTAAGACCTGAAAGAGTCAGGTCAAGCAGTTCCTCTTGTAAGAAAACAATAAATGAATTAAAAAAAAAAAACTTGTAGTCATCTCACTGAATTAATTCAATTCTGGATCCAGACTTGAATATATGTGTAAGCTGAAGTGCACTGAGTTGCTTGCTGCAGTGCTTTCTACAGAATCTTAACACAAAATCCATCCTTGTAACACCAGTATTCTCAGAGTGATGTTATATGAGTACAAATTGTGGGATTTGTAGGCATTACTATTTGCGAAAAAATAAGTTTCCAGGTGCTCTCAAAGGCAGTGGAGTGATACTGGGGATTTTTTACCAGTCCATATTGACATGGAACAAATGCCATATCAAAAGATATCATTGAGATCAATTCTGATGGACGTGGCTCTCTTTAACAATCAGATGATTCAAAACACTTCTAATTATTCAGTGATGAAGAGAGCCATCTACACCCAGAGAGAGGACCTTGGAAACTGAATGTGGTTCACAACATAGCATTTTAACTCTTCATTGTTGCTTACTTCCATTTTATTCTACTTTTTTTTTACTGGTTTAATTTGATTTTTCTTGGGAAGCACAATTATTATATACATATGTATGCATATATTGGATTTAACATAAATTTCTACCCCATTTAACACATATTGGACTACTTGCCATCTAGGGGAGGGTGTAGAGGAAGAAAGAGAAAATTGGAACACAAGGTTTTTCAAGGGCTAATATTAAGGAATAGTCCATGCATATGTTCTGAAAAATAAAAATCTTTAATAAAAAAAAGATATCATTGAGGAAAAATTTGGTCAGAAAAGGACCAGCTACATAAGAGGAACATGATATAACAGATTGAGAATGCAATTATTGTAGTGTTCTCCAACAAGTGTCAGCTTAAATAAAGGTCTTTAGTATGTTGGGTAGATGTGCTATAGAAGAGATATGAGAAGATGATGACAAGAATAGCACAAGTAAGTAGAGTTTGGACTCAAACTGGTGGAAGGGAGATCCACAGGGAAAAGATCAGAAATTGAGGGAAAGAGCTGCAAAAGGATTTGCAGAAAGAATATTATATATCTGTAATGACTATAGAGTGTATGTGTGTGTGCGTGAGTATAAAATAAGCTTTTTTCCCCATAAGATTATCCATATGAAAAATATTTAATTCAACCAAGATTCCCATCCATAAGACAAAAATCCCCATGCACATCTATAAAAGAAAGGACTCATGTATCTGTCCTTAATTAGCTCGCATTAATGCAAACATTGTGAGTGCATCCTCAGTATATTCACTAGAATTGTAAATATATGAGATTTTTTTATGCATAAGAAATCTTGATACTTTTGGGAAAATGATTTTAGACTCACTTTACACAAAATAAACAAATGAGGAATTTCATATTCAACATTCCCTCCATCTTTGCACTCCCCTTCATAAATATCCTTCATTTGGATTAAAGGTGAAAGGGGGTGAGACAGTTGCCATGGTAAATTTGCATTTCCAATAAATCAGGTGAACTTGCTGTGTATGAGTCAAAACTAAATGTCACATCTGATTTTTCCAGTTCCAGTATGGCTTGTCTTTATTTCTGAGAAGTGGGATTCCCCCTCCCCTCCAGTTGGTTACCTCTTTTAGAAACACCTAGCTAGGAGGCATAACACTTAGAGGCTCTTTGGCCCCTATCTAAATTTGTCTTATCTCTGTAAATTATTGAAATGAAATGTGAAATTATCTAAAGCTACCACTGACTGAGGGCTACTGACATGAACTTCAGAAACTTCTCTCCTCTCAGTGGATTTCAGGTAGGCTGTGTTCTAACCAAAACAGTCTATACTACGCAGAGTCACTCATTTCTTCAGTGACTAGATTTCCCACTAGGTCCATCTCTAGGTTCTGAGTCCTTTTCAAAGCCTTTCTACTTTCAGCTCATCTTGATCCCAGCTTACAGTGACATCTCCCACCCCAGATTTCTATAACTGTCTAGATTTCTCTTTTGTATTTATTTCGCTCTCTTGTATCCATAGTTGCATGAGTATATATCCTCCCTATTAGACTAAATTCTTTGAAAGCAAGGAAAGTTTTGTTTTTATATTTGCAAGTTGTTTTGGCATTCATCTTGCATATTTTTGTTCCCTTTGGGCAATAATGGACCTTAATTCTTCAGAGATTTCAGTGGTCTCTGATTCAGACTTTATAACATTACTGAAAAACTTGGCAATTTCTCAAAAGCGGTCCAGTCTGCTTTATTGAATCTGATTCCAGCTCATTGTCTCTTTGTAGTTTCTATCTCTGCTGTTTGTCCAACAGTTTTGTTGTTGTTAACTCATTTTTCATTCTTCTCTGACTCTGTGACCTTATTTGCAGTTTTCTTGGCAGATGCTGGAAGGATGTTCCATTGCCTTCTCCAGCTTATTTTACATATGAGGGAACTGAGGTAAACAGAGTTAAGGAACCTGGTCTGGGTCACATAGTTAGTAAGTGTCTGAGGCCAGATTTGAACTTTAGGAAGATGAGTCTTCCTGACTCTGGGGATGGCTACTATACTTTGTCTACTATACCACCTCGTTGCTACCCAGAGAATGGAACCAGAGAAGCATTGTAAATGGTTTAATTAAGGAACATATGTAGAGAAAACAAAATGAGCTGGCCATGTGGCAAGGGCAAGGGATGATGAAAGGAAGACTTCCATTAGAGTGCCCAACACATAGGGTGGACCCCACCTATTGCAAATATCTGATAAGACCTGGAAGAAAGTGACATAGGAAAGACAGACACAGATGGATTGTTTTCCACTTCATTTGCAGAAATATTTGCATTGATATATAATAGATTTATGCTAGGATGTAACTTACAAAGAGTGAGAACTTAAATGTTTACTAAACTATACAATTACTGAATTTTTTTGTATTGCTCTTCTTTGTTTAAAATAAATATTGTTATCCTCTGGTTTGTTAGCTGTAGAACAGATATTAAACAATTTTTAATTAATTAATTAATTTTTAATACACATTGCTTTATGAATTATGCTGGGAGAAAAAACATCAGAACAAAAGAGGAAAACCATGGGAGATAGAAAAAAAAAGAAAAAGAAGTGAGCATAACATATGATGATTTACATTCAGTCTCTATAGTTCTTTTTCCAAAGTCTGTTGGGATTACCTTGGATCATTGATCCACTTCGAGAAGAACCAAGACTTTCATAGTTGATCATCGCACATTCTTGATGTTATTGTGTACGATTTCCTGGTTCTGCTTGTTTCACTCAGCATCAGTTCACATAAATCTTTCCAGGCCTTTCTAAAATCAACTTGTTCATCATTTTTATAGAACAGTAATATTCCATTACCTTCATATACTACAACTTGTTCAGCCATTCCCCAATTAATGGCATCCACTCCTTTTTCCAATTCTTAGCTACCACAAAAAGAGCTACTACAAACATTTATACCCATGTGGATCTTTTTCCGTCCTTTATGATTTCCTTGTAATGGCACTGCTGGGTCAAAGGATATTCACAGTTTAATAATCCTTTGGGCATAGTTCCAGATTGCTCTCCAAAATGGTTGGATCAATTCACAACTCCACCAACAGCATCCCAGTTTTCCCATCTCTCCTCCAACATTTATCATTATCTTTTCCTGTTATCTTAGTGAACCTTAGAGGTGTAAGATGGTACCTCACAGTTGTTTTAATTTACATTTCTCTAATCAATAGAGATTTAGGGCATTTTCTCAAATTTCTATAGACTTAAAATCTGTCATCTGAAAATTTTCTGTTCATATCCTTTGACCATTTGTTAATTTTGGAATGATTTGTATTTTTCTAAATTTGACACACTCCTTTATTTTAAAAATGAAACCTTTATCAGAAACATTGGCTATAAAGATTTTTCCCATCTTTGAACTTCTCTTTTAATCTTATTTCTATTATTTTTGTGCAAAACCTTTTTAATTTAATGTAATCAAAATCAGACATTAAACTTTTTAAGACAATAAACTGCTTCTTAACTATGCCATATATATGTAGGTATATATAATAGTTATCCCCTTCACCACCTTTTTTATTTATTGATTTGGTTTGGTTTATTTTGATTTAATACTTTAAAGGCTCATCAAAAGAAAACTGAAATTCTCATGTGGTGCATATATAGTATACTAATTATGTTGTTAGTATAATTTTGCTTGTGAGGCAGCTGTGTAATGTGAGCAAGCTATAGCATCCATGCCCTCTCTTTTATTTAATTCAATTGAGCAAAAAATTAAGTGATTACCAAGTTTCAGGCATTACAGACAAACTTGAAAACAGTTCCAGACCTCAAAGAGTATATAATTTCCTGGGAATGGGGATAGGAAAACTCGACATACAAATAAATAAATATAAAGTTCATATAAAACAAAATCAAAAATAAAACAAATTATTAATGGGTTCAGTGTAGACAATTCAAAGAGAAACATTATAATAGAATGAAAAGAACAGTTAAAAAATCTAAATCCTAGTCCTAACTTAACCACTAACTAGCCATGTAAGTCTTAGAAAAGTTCTTTAATCTCTCTTGCCCTCAATTTTCTTAGCTGTATGTGAGGTGAGTAGCTGAAGGGGTTCTCAGCCCATTTCACATATGTAATAATACAATTACCATTTAGCATCATGTTTACCTTTTGTGCCATTTGAGATTTTTAAGGAAATGGGTAGGAAATAAAATGTAAATAAATGAATAAAGTAGATTAATCATGACTCTATACATTGTTAGGGATTTCAGTGCAGTTTTAAGCTATTTAACCTTGACATTGAACTAAAACTTTTGGGACACTTGGGTATTACATAAGGTGTTACATAAGAAATAGAGAGCAGGTAAGGAGTTCTAAATCACTCTTATCTCTTTACCCTTTGCTGTGGTCTGGCCTACTATTCCCACTAGGAATAAATTTTTATCTTTGCTGGCCCATCTGATAATGTTGACTCATTTGCCTATAAAATATCATCTTTACTCTTTACATTTTTAAAATGTTTTAAAATGAAATTTAAATTTAAAAAAAAATGAATGTGATTCTTTCACTCCAAAGACCCTGGACTAAGATCTTACATTAGTAAAAACAAAATGAAACTATTTAAAATCTGTTTTCCTTTGCTCTGAACTAATCCCAATCACCCTCCCCAATACTGCATTTGAAAAATATCATATGATCTAGCAATAGCTTTAACAAAACTTAAGAGATGAAGTAAACATTTAAACACAAAATGAGAAAGAAAACTTTTTAGAAACAAATATTAGTCTCCTGTGCCCTGGAGAGAGAGTCAGATTTAGGGTGTCTTGGAAGAGAGAAGAAAAATGGAGAATCAGGTTCCTTCCGCGGGTGGAGCTATGGTGGCGGAGATCAGACAGGAGTCTCTGTAACCTCCTCTAACCACCCCTCATACCAACAACATATGAAGCCTCTAGACTGATTTTGAAGCAAAAAAATCCACAATATCTGGAGGACAACACGATTCTAGAAGAAGATACTCTGGAAGAACCTCAAAACAGGTCTGTTTTAATTGGGCAGGGGGGTGGTCTGCTGAACCCAGACTGCAGTGCAGGGAGACCGGACAGGGAGCTGGAACAGGAGTCGGAACAGGAGAGGGAGCATTGTGCTTTTCACACACTTGGGAGTCTTCTGCGGGCCTCTTGGACCAATCTGTCCTGATTGTGGGCAGGTGGTTTGGAGGGTCTGCCTTTTGTGGGGGATAGATTGTGAACCACTGAACCCCTGATGAGCATTTGACCTAGCTGCCATTACACAGCACCTTAAAACAATCAATCAATCAACAGGACTGATCAGCACCAGAAATAATTCAATCAGCTGAGCTGCCCAGTACCTGAAATAATTCAATCAGCAGAACTGCCCCAGGGTGAACTAAAGCAGAACTGCCCAGCACCTGACATAATTCAATCAGCAGAACTGCCCAGTTCCTGAAATAACTCAATCAGCAGAACTGCCCCGGGGCAAATTAAAGCAGCTGTCCCACCTTTGCCCTAAACAGACCTCACACCTTTAAAAAAAAAATGAATAAAAAACCAAGAAGAGCTCTCACCATAGACAACTTTTATGGAGAGAGGGAAGAACAGACCTCAAATCCTGAGGCCCCTAAAGGTAAAGCAACTCCAGAAAAAGCCCCAAAGAGAGACATAAACTGGTTTCCATGTCACAAGGCTTTCTTTGAAGATTGCATAAAAAATCTTAAAAGAGAGTTAGAAGAAACATGGGGAAACAAAATGAGATCTCTGCAAAATAAAATAGAAAAAATGGAAAAAGAATGCAATGAACCAAAAAATGTAATTGGTCAATTGCAAAAGGAACTAAAAACAGTAACTGAAGAAAATAAGACATTAAAAATTAGAATCGAACAATTGGAAATGAATGACTCATCAAGACTTCAAGAATCAGTCGAACAAAAACAAAAAAATGAAAAGATAGAGAAAAACATGAAATATCTCCTAGGAAAAACAACTGACCTGGAAAATAGATCTAGGAGAGACAATCTAAGGATTATAGGGCTTCCTGAAAGCCATGATGAAAAAAAGAACCTAGACACTATCTTCCAGGAAATCATAAAAGAAAACTGCCCTGATATTTTAGACCCAGAAGGCAAAATACTCCTTGAAACAATCCACCGATCACCCCCTGAAAGAAACCCAAAAATTAAGTCCCGCAGAAATATCGTGGCTAAATTCCAGAACTATCATACCAAGGAAAAGATATTACGAAAAGCCAGAAAGAAACAATTTAAATATCGGGGAGCCACAATTAGGATCACACAGGACCTAGCAGCTTCTACTTTGAAGGATCGAAGGGCCTGGAATCAGATATTCCGAAGGGCAAAGGAACTTGGATTACAGCCAAGAATAACTTACCCAGCTAGAATGAGCATTATCTTCCAGGGAAGAAGATGGTCATTCAATGATATAGGAGAATTTCACCTATTTCTACTGAAAAGACCAGAACTGAACAAAAAATTTGATCTACAAACACAGAACACAAGAGAAACATAAAAAGGTAACAAGAAAAAAAAAACTCTTGAGAACTATGTTTATGTTATAGATACTTATAGAATGACGGTTGATTTTATGAATCTATTATTACATTATGATTATGATATGATTACTGTGATTTTATGATTATTATGATATGATTACTGTGATTCTATGATTATTATGATATGTTTATTGTGATTTTATGATTATTATGATAAACTGAAAAAGAAATTAGAGGTAGAAAAGGGATAACACTGGAAGAAGAGGAAAAGGAGGTAAAATAAGGGAAATTACATCACATGTAGAGGCAAAGAAAACCTATAATGATTGAGGGGAGATAAGGGAGGGGAATGAGAATTGGGTTAATCTCCATCTCATCAGATTTGGCTCAGAGGGAATAATGGACATACTTATAAGGAAACAGGAAGGAAAGGGGGGGAAAAGGGGTGGGTGGGGCTCTAAAGGGGAAGGATTGTTTGAGGGAAGTGGTTTTCAAAAGCAAAATAGTGGGGAGGAGGGAAAGGGGATAGGAAAGAGAAAAGCATAAGCTAGGGTAAATAAGATGGCAGGAAATACAGAATTAGTTATTTTAACTGTGAATGTGAATAGAATGTACTCTCCCTTAAAGCAGAAGCAGATAGCAGACTGGATTAAAAACCAGAATCCAACAATATGTTGTATACAAGAAACACATCTAAAACATAGAGATACATACAGGGTGAAGGTAAAAGGCTGGAGCAGAATCTATTATGCTTCAGGTGAACGAAAAATGGAGAATCATTGCTTTTCAAAGGCAATCTGGATGACTTTTCTCAATACAGATTCTCCCAGACCAGTTTTGTGCATGGATCATGATCAACTTGAATTGGGAATCCAGTACTAATGACCTCATGAAAATAATCCCCCTGATTCTCTTTCTCACTGATATTTTCACTTCCTCTATCCTTCATTAAAGTATGAGAAGGGATAGCTGATGATTCTGATTTAATTCTTCCATCAATTGCAAGTTCAAGACAAACTTTCTTGGGGATTATGGAAAATAGTGGGAGAGCCCTTCTTGAAAACAAAAACAATAACATCTAATTCTAGTGTCCGTTCTCCTTGGTGACATTTGAAGAAGGCATGGACAAATGCTATATGATAACTCTACTTGATCTAAGTTCCAAAGTTTTGCAAAAGTTCAAGACCACTGGAAACTTTAGAAAATAAACTACTGCTTCCTTTTAATTTTACAGATAAGGAAAGAGGTATAACAAAGGGAAATGATTTAAATGAATGTGCTCTGACTTTACATCGAATTTTTGACTTTACCACATTGTAGGAAATGCTTGTTAAAAATAGCTAGGCATGCAGTCCCTCCTATAAAGTACAGGCTATGATTTCATTAACTATAAAAATTAATTCTACTGCAGAAATCCATGACCACCTTACTGGAGCTAAGACTAAAAATGGCTTAATATTAAAAGTCTGAGGAAGGCAGAACAAGAGTGATGATGTATGAACTGGAGTAGAGAACATTGAAAATCACAGATCCCTTAAGCAACTCAACCAGCTTGGGGGAACAAAAGGAAAAAAAAAACCTTGTGTCATGTTGGGATAAATAGAATTTATGAGAACATTATGTTAAAAAGTGGGGGCAGCATAGCCTAATAAAAGAAGCACTGGGCTGAATTCAAGATGCCTTCATTTCCTTTTTCTTTAGTTCTCCTGTAAACTATCTGTGGTATATGAGGCAATTTTTTTTGCCTACTTGTGCCTCATTTTCTCATCCATGAAATGAAGAAAGTGGAAACATTTATCTTTTTTTAAGAATTAAAGCACATCCTGTGTTCTTACCACTCTAAACCAATGATCCTAAATCCTCAGAACGATTCCATGTTTTATAGTAAAAATCAGTTTCTAAGAATATCCTTGTAATATCATTAAAAAACAAACAAAATTCTGTATTTCTGGCACTTTTCACTATATATAAAAAGAATGGTATAGTCATGGATTCTTCGGCAGAGCTGACCAAGTGATATTAAGAGGAAGTAAGTTTGAAAGGACAACATGGTTATTTACTAGATTGCATCAGGGGAACTCTATAAAGTCATTTCTGAGTTGTTCATGGATAGATCATACAAATTCAGCTTTCAGATTTGTTGACTGGCGATCTTTCATCTATTCCCTCATCTATTTCTTCTTGATTTTGCCTGATTCTATCAAAGGAGGCCTGTAAGACATCATCAGGGGCCCAGTTCTTGATTTTGACTAAATCCAAAATGGGCTAAAACAGCTTGGATTGGTGCTATATATCATTCTGAGATGGACTGACTTTCCCCACAGGCGTTTTGAGTTTAGGGGAGAGTAGATTAGCAAATCTGGATAGATTTCTAACAGATTCTGACCTGGTGCTGAGAAGTTGTCATTATATGAGTTGTGAGTCATAGAGGGGAAAAAAATCGTTTGAGGGGTGTGTTTGTGTGGTGAGAACAGGGGGTGGGAGGAGAGGATGGAATCACTCAAGAATAGGCTGAAATTTTACTCCAATTTTGCTGCAAATAGCTGGGTTTTAAGTAATAAGCAATAAATTTAGCTGTGATCAAGAGTGGCTGGTTCATTTCTTTTTTATTACTTATAAATGGCCTTGAACAATTTAGGAGGGGAGAGAGATCTGGGACCTTAAAGGGCTCTGCTTGTTTGTCTGTGGAATTCCTTGTGCAGATTTGAATTTGTCCTTATTAAAATCCCAGAGGGAAGGAAATTCTTTCCTTGAAATTGCATATTTGACATATCCCAAAGGGTTTGGATGCTCTGCTTGGTTGTTGGTGATAAACAGTATCGTGCTTCCTTGACTTTAGTTGTTTTAATTGACCAGTTCTTTCCCCTACCTCACTAATTATTAAACAAAATTCTCTCCCTCCTGCCTTTCTGCTGACCTGCTGACTCATGGTCCCAGTGTTTTGTATTGCTTTTGTTTTCCTGAAAACTCATGGTGATCATGGCATTTATTTTGTTTTATGGTCTGTGTAGACAATATAATTGCATAATATATTTCTCTTTAAAATGGTTGAGCTTGGGTGCCAGGTGGAAACCTTGATGAATTGAATTTATTCATAATGCCAAGGGTAGTGAACGGCTGCTTTGTTTTGCTTATTTTAGATTTCATTTCCAAAGTGAGTTGGGAACTCGGTTTTCTGCCCCAGTTCATGATTATGAAAATAGGCATTTTCGAGCTACATTTCATGATGGTGTTTTCCTTGCTGGTTCCCATCTCAACTCAGTACTAATTGCCTTTATTCAGGAAACTAGTTTTAAATGCTAATGATGAGAGAGACCATTATATTCAAACCTTGCTTCTTGCCTACTGAATAATTTAGAAGTGGGAAAACCAAATTGTTTCATTGGGATGCCTTCTTTTACAGAGATTACATAGAGAAGTGCAGGGATAAATCCTATGGATGACTGATGAGGCTTTCAGTTCTTCTTCATTTGTCCTTAATTCCTTTGTCCAATAGATACTCATTGAGTCCTTGTTGTGTAGGAAAGACTAGGGTTGACACTGGGGAGGAGGCATCTACAAAAAAAAAAGCCCTTTGATCAGAATTGAGTTTCATTTTTATGACAAGAATAGCAGTTATCATATTAAAAGTTTTTTAATTATTTGCTAGCTTTTTCAGGCTCTCGGAAGCATTCTAAGTTAAATAACAGAATCATCACTTTCCCATCAGGATTATAAGATGATAGAATAGAAGTAGACTGAATATTGGAGGGCAACTATTTCAATCCCTTAATTTTAAAAATAATGAAAACTGAGGAGCAGAATGTATGATTTTATTTGACCGTTAACCTTAGGTAGTATGTCTTTAAGTTCAGGATGGAACCATAGCAAAAGGAAGTGGTTGAGCTGCCTCTTGAACTGGCCTAGAAATCCAGTTTTCTGTCCATCAGCACAAACTCTTAACTATAACTGCACAATTAAGTTAAACAATTACTTATAAGATACCTCCTGTGCTCCTGGCATTGAGGAAATACAAAATTAGCATGAAGCAGCCCCTGCCCTCATGTTACTTAGAGTCTGTTTGGGAATATAGCACAGCCATTAATAATTAAAATAAAAATGGCATGATAAATACATCAAAGGGCTCTAAGTCAAGGGAAGTCATTATTGACTATCAGGACAAGATATCATGGAAGACATGACACTGAACTTGAGTTCTGGAAGATGAGTAGGAATTTTACACAGAAAGAACAATATTCCAGTCCTAGAAAATAGAAGGAAAGACACTGCCTGGGATAATCATGGGGCATGCTTTGTGAATAGAATAATTCAGTTTTGCTAGACCTTAGAGTACCTGTTCTTTTACTTCCATTCTTTCTGTGTTTCTCTGTCTATCTATCTCTTTCTCTGCCTTTTTCTCTCTGTGTGTCTGTCTGTCCCAGACCCAGGGAAATTATACCGAATAGTTTGATAGAGTGTAGGGGGTACATTAAGGAAGTCATACACTAGATCCCAGAGTATGGGGAGGGAACTGAAAAAGTAGGAAAGGCTCAGGTTATAAGGGATTTTTAAAGCCAAACTGAGTATTTTCTAGGCAAATCTGGAGATAATGGAGAACCGCTTGATTTTGTTGACTAGGAATGGGGAGTCACCATGTTCAGATCCATGTTTTAGGATGCTCAGATTTACTGCTGAGTGGAGGATGGATGGCAGAGAAACCATCAAGCAAATTATTTCAGTAATCAATCAATGAGATGCTGAGGGCCTGCCCCATAGTGATGGTAGTGTGGTAGGTGAGAAGGGTGCCATGTGGGAAAGAGAGAAAGGAGATAAGGAAGAAGAACTGACAGAACTTGGTAACTAAGGTGATGATAGAGAGAGAAATCAAATAGGACACCTAGATTGTGAATCCAAGGTGATTAGGTCATTACATAGTATTATGTTATTACATTCAACATGAATAGGGAATTTAGGAAGAAGGGAGGTTTGGGGGTTATAGGAAAATGAGTTTTGAATTGTTGAGTTTAAGATATTTACAGGACCTCAAGTTCAAGATGTCTAATAGGTAGCAATAAGAAACAGGACCTGGAGGTCAGGAGAGAAATTAAGACTGGGCAAATCCAAATAGGAATACCAAAGTTAAATTATCAATAAAGTGCACTTTACCAAGAGAATTCTATTAATATTTGAGCCTTTATCATCTCCAGATGCATCTTAAATTCCAACTCTGGGAGAATGTTATGTCTTACCCCCCCAAAAAAAAAAGTTTTTTTGTTTTCAGTAAATAGTTCAAGGTATTTTTTTTTAAAGATCATACAAACTATCTCAAGCTAACTCTGCTAATACTCTGTAAGTATGGAAATATGGTCTCCATAGTAGCAGTATTTAAGTACTAGCCAACACTGTGAAAAGCAGATTAAGGATTTTCTTGTATATTTACTGATAAGTGAGGTTTATATATTAAAGAAAACCACCTGGTCTCCAGTGAATTATAAACAATTGAGAAAACAGAAGCAAGAGCCCTTTGTTATTGCTAACAAATGGAATATCCAGATTTTTGATTTTTACATCATCTTGTGTTAAGGTTATTTAGAACTAGACTTCACCATATAGAGACCCACACTCAGAACTCAGCAGGCTTGCGGATTGTTATGTCAACAGGGAAATCTGACTCTTGGCTTGACCCATATTCAGAGCACCACAAAGTGCTTTAGAAAAGCTACTGTAATATCATCACATTCTGGAAGAAGTCAATTAGTGATGCAAATGTGACATTAGCTGCATTTGCAAAAAGCACAATAAACAGGCCTAAAAAAAGTAAACCTTAAAAAGGTCCATTTTTCCTTTGACTCTGATTCTGACTATGGACTTACAATATTGCACATACTTTTAGACATAGTGATCTATTGGTTCTCACATAGGGATGGTTTGCTGGGAAGAGGAGTAGGGATGTGTTTCTTAGGGACTAAAGATACTACTTTAAAAATCAATAAAGTACAAAAGATTTTATTATTATACTGTGATGAAGTAACACACTTGTGGAACTAGATCCCGTTTAGTTAAAGTTTATTTATCTCTCTTACCTAAAGGTTTTACATACCAGGATCATTTTAAGTTAATATTAATATTTCTAGAAATTCAGACAAGGATCATTGACCAGTTTGTATGTGGGCAAATTTGCATAGAAGAGAGTTAGTTCTGCAGATAGTCCAAGGTTGCAGGACTGAAATGTTTATGCAGCATTATCATTCAAAACCCTATTATCTGAATTTAAGAATCAGATCTCTTTATGGTAAAGAGTTCTATTATGGAAACTTGGTCATTTTATACAGAGGAAGCTTTTAAAAAAAATTAGGTCAGGCCTTCTTAAACTTTTTCCACCTGTGTGTAAAAAAGGGAGGGTGTTATATGACTCTGGGCATACAGTTATATAAAAAATATATACAAAGCAGACCTTTACTGATAATAAATAATAATTTCATAACCTCCACAATTAGTTATGAAACCCCATATGTGATGAACCATATGTGATTAAAAAACTAGGAATTAGAAGAATCTTTTCTAATTCTTTGATCTTTTCTCTCTCTCTCCCTCTTACCTCCCCCCCTCTCTGTCTCTCTCAACTTCCTTTCTTTGTCTCTCCCTCTCATCTTCCTCTCCCTCTCTTTTTTTCCCTCTCCTCTCAGCTCCCTCCTTCTTTCCTCCCTCTCAAACACAAGTACCCAGATACTTTTTTTAAAAAAGAATTTTTAATCTATCAACACTAATAGGACAATAATTTATTCTATTTAATGGACAGTTTTATTCAGGAAACATTCAGATAGCTTTATCATTTTTAAATACTTTATTCTTAAAATAGGGAAATTGCTTCAGTATTCTAAACTTTTAAATATCATGACCATTATGAATTTCAAAAATTAATTGTAACAACTTCAAGGAAAAACACCCCAAATGCCTACTTCTACACTTTTGAAAGGAGCTAGTAAAATCTTTATGGAATCATTCCTTGGCCTTAGAAGAATGTGTTGATAGATTCATAAAGAATTCTGGGAACATTTAATATGATATTGATTTTGAACTAACGATTGAAACAAATGCTTCCCTGACTGAGGTACTTTGGGACTTGGATTACAATTTGTATTATTTTTAAATGAAGACAAAATTTTGAAATCCCTTTTAAGATAAAATTTTAAGAGCTATTTAATATATTAATCACTTATAATTTAACTGACAGCCATTATTCCATAAATTCTAGGTATTTGATGCTTGCTACACTGATTTTAATAAAAAATTTGTACCTCCATTGCTACTATCATTTTTCTACCTATCAAGTCGATACTTCTTGCCCATCAAGTATCCTCTCAAGAACTTTTCCTCAATACTGCTTTGCATACATAGTCAATGCTTTAGAAAATATAGGTGGAAAATTATGCAAAAATATTTGCGGTGTATCATCTTGACAAAGCTTGGACTAGAAAAATAGATATTCATGATTCTACATCCTTCTTTTTTTTTGCAATTGTGGAGGACTGTGGAAAGGAAATTCTGCATAATAATAGGACTTGATTTATGTATCTGTTAGTTTTGCTCAACTACCTTTTAAATCTTTTTTTTTAATTCTTTGTAATAAGAAATTAATCTGAATAGTAAAAAGGGATGGGTATTTTGGGAAATGAAGAAACTATAAATAAGTTTAAAAATTAAAAAGAAGATGGTTCTTGAATTTTTACTCAGATAGGGAGAGCCTACATTATGCTGATCTCAGAAGAAAAAGAGAGCTGCTTCATTTTTTCTGTTTATCTTCAAGACTCTCAAAGCATTTTGGATATGGGAATTTGTTCAGAGAGAAGTAGAGGGGAAAGGGCAGAGTATTAACATAATTGATATATCATCCAGAAATACATCTCTTTTTCAAAGAAGATTTTTACCATTTAAATGAAAAAAGCATAATTATAGAGTGCAACTTTATAGCCTTTGCTTATTTTAATCATCACCTGAGATTTCAAAGATGTAAGGAAATGTCATCGAATCAACTCCTACCAATGCTGAGCAGCATCTACTCTGCAACCTACTGCTGCAGAGTGTTGTTTGCTGCGTAGTGTGGGGAACTGCTCAAGTTCATGTAGCCAGTATATGAGAGAGCATGAGACCTGAAGGAGATCTTCATGACTCCAAGGACAGATCTGTATCTGTTATCCTCTTCCCTATTTTAGAATCAATGTTACAAAAAAAAATACTCCTCAATCCAGTTAATTGCTTTTTAAGCCATTTTTTGTAGTTGCAAAGAACTGAAAATTGAATGGATGCCCATCATTGGGGAATGGCTAAATAAGTTATAGCATATTAATACAATGGAATATTAATGATGAGCAGGCTGATTCAGAAAAGTGATGATGATGTGTGAAATGATGATGAGTGAAGTGAGCAGAACCAAGAGAACATTGTATGCAATAATAAGATTATGTGATGATCCAGTGGGATGGACTTGGCTCTTTTCAACAAAGAGGTGATTCAAGGCAATTCCAATAGACTTGGGAATGTGGATGGGATGGAAAGGGCCATTCACATCCAGAGAGAACACTATGGAGACTGGATGTGGACCAAAGCATTCACCTTGTTGTTGTTTGATTGCTTCCTAATAATTTTTTTTCCTTTTTGATGTTATTTTTTTTTGCACAAATGACGAATATGGAAAAATGTTTAGAAGAATTGTACATGTTTAACTTACGTTGTCTTGCTTGCTATCTTGGAGAAGGGGGAGGGAAAGAAATTCTTAAAACAAAGTTTTGCAAAAATGAATGTTGACAACTATCTTTGAATGTATTTGGAAAAATAAAATTATATATGTGTGGATCAGAGGTAGGAAAGGATAAAGGTTTCTGACCAGTGAAGATTACAATGTCCAAGAAGGTGATTATAAGGTCTTATATGTAAGAACTGGTACTTGGATCAGTGGAACTGAATGTATTGCTTTTGCTACTCTCATTATTGTTGTTTATTTTCTTTGTAGGGAAAAAAAATAATTCCACTGATAAACATTTGGCATTTTATAAACATTAATTGATTACTGGCTCCCTATTTAATTATTTGTTTAATAGCTCATGTTGCCAACCAAGTAACAGAGTTATACTTTCCATCACTTCCAGGGGCATTCTGCAAATTACAGGAATGTATGTGCCAGTCATCCAGAGAAGCTTTCCAATACACACACATATATATATATATATGCATGTGTGTATTGGAAAGCTTATATATATGAAGAAATTGGGTGCTAATTGTTATATTTTTGTTATTGTTATATAAGTGGGAGTTAAGAATTCTAGTAATTAATATCAATAAAATGTGAATGTTTAATATCCCACAATGTTATATTTTTAGACTAATCCTTGCATTTACATTTTAAAGATGATGCATTGAACTTTAAATAATCATCTTCATGCAGAATAAGTGGATTCTGCATTAAGAAACTGGAGAGTATCAGCAAAAAATAATTTTCCAAATTTTGGATGGACCATGTGTATCAATTACCCTGAAAGTGAGTTTTTGTTATACTATCTGATGACTTGATCATTTCATTAGAACCTCTTCCAAATCTTGAGTTGTCACAGTTCTAATTGCTGTTTTTAAATGTGATGATAACTCAAGCTTTGATTGTTGGATGAACATAATACACTCTTGCTGCTATTATCAGTAGGTTTGCAGTAAAACAGATTCAAATTCCTAAAGAATACAAACAAGAGATTAGACCTTCATTATTAGAACTGTCACCCAAGACCAAAAGTAAGCTAGATTTTTGTTTTTTTTTTTATAATTTAGTTAAGTGACAATTGATTCTTACATGAACATCTAATCAGCATACTACAATGGAAGAGATATTTTGGGAATGTTATACCAGCTGGTAGTACAGATGGTACAGATGGCACAGGGCTCTCTAATGGGATAAAGATAATGTGTTGGCAGGAAAAGATCTGACTATGTGACCTCATGAACTCATTTTTTCCCTTTAAAATATTTTAGGCTGTTTTCAAATTCAGCACTTTAGTTAAAAGGTTCAGTCTTCAACACTCACCTAAAACAAACTTTATTTCCAGATGTAATATGCTGTTTAGCCTATTTGGTTGATAAGATAAAACCATTTTAAATGACATTATGATGACCAACTCCAGCTGGAAATAATTATGCTACAGTATCTGGAAGCTCATATATTGATTGTTTTCCTTCTCTCATATTTTTCTTAATAGTTTTATAGTCACTGTCATCAAATGTCCTATAGTACCTATAGGTACTATGTCAAATACCTCAGGGACACCTGAAAAGTGAGCAATAGTATTTTCAATATTTTGAAAGCTGATTGAAATGACAACTATTAACATCATTGTTTTGGTTTTGCATATATCATTTTATGTGATCTTAAAAATGAGGATATAAAGGTATAGGGAGGTCATATTTAGCCATGATCACATAGCTAGACTTTAGTTAACATTTTCTTACTCAAAGAAAAGTGCTTTTAATATCATTTTGTAAAAGTATATAAGAATCATCAGATCATCAAAACAATATAGTTTTATTCCAGGAGACACTGTACGGATCACATATAGATTATATAGACTGTCTCTCCAGGTAGCACGGAGGCTGGTAATAGAGTAAAACCATTTGAAGAAGATAAACTTTTATTCCATATTCACAAACTCAAATCAAACCTCAGACATTTAATAGGTGTGTGACCCTGTGCAGGGGTCACTTTGTTTGCCTCAGTTTCCTTATCTATAATATGAATTTAATAGCAGTACCTACCTATCAGGTTGTGGTGAAGTTCAAATGAAATTATAATTGTGAAGTGCTGAGCACAGACCTTGAAAAGACTAAGTGCTATATAAATATTTCTTGAATAAAGTAGGGAGCTATTATTATCAACATTTTCAGAGAATAAAACTAAGGATGAGAAATATTAATGGATTAGTCCAGAGTCATCTAGTAATATCAGAATCAGAATTCCACCTTCAGGTACATTGTAGTCTATCCTCTGTCTCTTCGAGGTACCATAACTCCCTAATGGAACTGGTAATGATATTACTCTTTGTAAACTTTAAATCACTGGGGAAACATGAGGTATTATTATAATTGGAAACTTTCCTCAACATTGAAATATTCAACATTTTTAATTACTGATTTAGATGAAGACATAATGTCATGCTTATCAAATCTGTGGATGATACAGTAGACCTAATGTTTTTAGTAATAAAATTAGAATAAGAAAGATTCTAGACTAGAATATGGTCCAAGTCCAACAAAATGACATTTTATAGGGATATAAATATAAAGTCCTAAACTGATTAGAATTCAGGCCACACAAAGAAATTAGGGCTTGACCCACATCTAACACCACATACCAAGATAAGATCTAAATGGGTTCATGATCTGGATATAAAGAGTGATTTTGTAAACAAGTTAGAGGAACATAATATAGTTTACCTCTCAGACCTGTGGAGATGGAATAAATTTATGTCCAAAGAAGAACTGGAACTTTTAATTGAAAACCAGATAGATAACTTTGACTATATTAAATTAAAAAGTTTTTGTACAAACAAAATCAATGCAGACAAGATTAGGAGGGAAGCAATAAATTGGGAAATCATCTTTACATTTAAGGGTTCTGATAAAGGTCTCATCTCTAAAATATATAGAGAATTGTCTCATATTTATAAAAATTCAAGCCATTCTCCAATCAATAAATGGTCAAAGGATATGAACAGACAATTTTCAGAGGATGAAATTAAAACTATTTATAGTCATATGAAAAGGTGCTCCAAATCACTATTGATCAGAGAAATGCAAATCAAGACAACCCTGAGATACCACTTCACACCTGTCAGATTGGCTAAAATGACAGGAAAAGTTAATGATGAATGTTGGAGGGGTTGTGGGAAGGCTGGGACACTGATGCATTGTTGGTGGAGCTGTGAACGGATACAGCCATTCTGGAGAACAATTTGGAGCTATGCTCAAAAAGTTATCAAACTGTGCATACCCTTTGACCCAGCAGCATTTCTATTGGGCTTATATCCCAAAGAAATCATAAAGGAAGGAAAAGGCCCCACATGTGCAAGAATGTTTGTGGCAGCCCTTTTTGTAGTGGCTAGAAACTGGAAATTGAATAGATGCCCTTCAATTGGAGAATGGCTGAATAAATTATGGTATATGAATGTTATGGAATATTATTGTTCTGTAAGAAATGACCGGCAGGACGATTTCAGAGAGGCCTGGAGAGACTTACATGAACTGATGCTGAGTGAAATGAGCAGAACCAGGAGATCATTATACACAGCAACAACAGTACTATATGACGATCAATTCTGATGGACATGGCTCTCTTCAACAATGAAATGTTTCAAACCACCTCCAATTGTTCACTGAAGAGAGCCATATACACCCAGAGAGAGGGATGCGAAATGTGGACCACAACATAACATTCTCATACTCCTTGATTGATGTTTGCTTACATTGTGTTTCCTTTATCTGATATATCGTTCGTGTGGATAAGATTTTTCTTGCACACCAATGATAAGTTTGGAAATATGTATACATATATTCGATTTGCCAATATTTTAACGTGATTAACATGTAGTGGATATCCTGCCATCTAGGGGGAGGGGTGGGGAGTTGGGGGGAAAAATTTGTGGCGGAAAACTATGTAAGGGTTATTGTTGAGGAATTACCCACACATATGTTATTCAAATAAAATAAAAATTAAAAAAAAAAAAAGAATTCAGGCCACACAGTGCTAGAATGAAGGACACAGAGATTGAATTTCAGAAAACTTAGAGTTGAAGTGACTACAAACTTAACATGAATCACCAGTGCAATATGACTGAAAAACCATAAAACAAAACAAACAAAAAACTAATGGAATCTTATGTAGGAAGAGACATGATGCTGGTCATCAAATATTTAAGAACTCCCATCTAGTTTGCAAGTCTAGCATAAGTGGGTGGAAGTTACAGGGTATTAGTTTTAACTGAATATTGAATAGGAATGGAGGATTAAAGCTACTTAATTTTTTAAAATTGCCTGCAAAGATAGCAAAGGTTGGATGGCCATGTGTTGGAAATAGAGATGGGCTTCATGCATCTAGTACAAGTTATGCTTTTAAGGTTCCTTCTAATTCTTAGATTCTAAGGTTCTATGATTCAAAGTAAAAAAAAAATCAGAAGCATTTACATTTGGACTTTCTCACAATAATCTATTACATGAATCTATAAATTTTGAGAAAATATTGCAGTTTTCATTTTGACATTTGTTGCCCACTGGAAGATTACAGGGTACTCCTGGTTGTTTTAGATTGATCTTAGTTCTGGATTGGTTTAAAAATATTAAAGGAAGTTATACAACACTGCATCAAAAAAGGAAAAGTTGCTGAATATTTTTAAATGTAGAAAATCCTGTGTTTCAAATCTATAGCATTACTGCCACCTATCATTTCTTTAAAACACAGAAAAAAAGAAATTTTTATAT
Organism: Myrmecobius fasciatus; assembly: GCA_023553655.1. Taxonomy (NCBI): domain Eukaryota; kingdom Metazoa; phylum Chordata; class Mammalia; order Dasyuromorphia; family Myrmecobiidae; genus Myrmecobius; species Myrmecobius fasciatus. The sequence continues at coordinate 925,115 of JAJPUD010000050.1, read as the reverse complement.
ACTTTTTGGTTAATGTGTCCTTTAATAAATTTATAATCTAAAATTTTCTTTAGGAAGCTTTAAAAATATTATTTAATATTTTATTTCCCCCAATTACATGTAAAAAAAGAATTTTAATTTTTTTTGAATTTTGAGTTCCAAATTTTCTCCCTCCCTCTGTGGTCCTTCTTCACCCCTTTGAGACAGCAAGCAATTTGACAAAGGTTAAATATGTGTAGTTATGCAAACATATTTCAATGTAAGTCATTCTGTGAAAGAAAACAGACCAAAAAAGTCCAAGAAAAATAAAGGAAATAAAGGAAAAAATATCTTTGAGTTTCATTCAGACTACCAATTCTTTTCCTGGAGATGAACAGTACCTTTCATCATTAGTCTTACAAATTACTTTGGATCATCGTATTGCTGACAATAACAAAGGGTCCCTTTGAACTACCTGTTCCTATTCTTTGACCATTTATCAATTGAGGAATGGCTCTTACATCTATAAATTTGTCAGTTGTCTGTATATTTGAAAAATGAAGTCTTTATCAGTGAAACTCACAGCAGTTTTTTTTCATACTAATGATTTTCAACTGTGTATTTCCCTCTATCCAGTTTTTCCCTTTTCTTCTCTCTCTTCCACCCCCTCCCTCTCTCCTCTCTCCTTCTGCCCCACCCCTCTCTGTCTCCTTTATATTCTTTTCCTTCCCATTTCTTTCTTACGTTTTTGTTTGGGAAGATAACTTTCAAGACCCAACTGAGAGAATATATTATTCTTAATTTGAGTCAATTCTAAAATGAGTAAAATTCATGTACCTTCTTTCCCCATTTTCTGATCTACTGTAAAATTCTTTTAGGTCTTTTTTATGTAAGGGAACTTATTCCTTTCTCCTAGTCCATTCTTCTTCCTTATTCCTTATTTTTCTTTTTTATATAATCACCATTACATTTAATTCAGATTTCTGTTGCTTGTCTATGTATATACCTTTTAATGTATTTCATAATGAGAAAGATTTAAGAATTATGATTTTCCCATGTAGGAATATAGAAAATTAAACCTTATGAGATCACTTCTTATTTCTTTTTCCTGTTACCTTTTTATGCTTCTCTTAACTGTTGTGTTTGAAAATCAGCTTTTCTCTTCAGCTCTTATCTTTTTATCAAGGGGTTTTTGAAAGTCCTTTCTTTCTTTGAATGTCCATTTTTCTCCTGAGGAATTATACTAATTTTTCTGGGTTGGTGTCGCTTGATTATAATTCTAACTACTTTCCCCTTTAGAGTATCATATTCTAAGCTCTCTGATTTTTTTTTATATAGAAGCTGGTACATTTTGTGTTATCACTGACTGTGGCTCCATAATATTTGAGTTATTTTGTTTTGGCTGCTTGCAATATTTTCTCCTTGGACTGGGAGCACTGGAACTTGGTTACAATATATAAGGGAGTTTTCATTTTCAGATCTCTCTCAAGTGGTGATCAGTGGATTCTTCCAATTTCAATTTTAACTTCCAATTCTAGAAAATCGGGACAGTTTTCTATGATAATCTCTTGAACGATGATGTCTTGGCTATTTTTTTTAAATCATGAATTTTAGGTATTCTAATAATTTTTAAATTCTCTTTCCTGGATCTGTTTTCTAGGTAGCTGTTTTTCACATTTTCTTCCATTTTTTCATCTTTTTAATTTTGTTTTTTGATGTCTCAGAAAGACGTCTTTCCACTTCTTCAATGCTAACTTTTAAGGAATTAGCTTCAGTGAACTTTTGTCCCTCCTTTTCCATTTAGCCAATTCTGCTTATCAAGGCATCCTTCTCTTCATTGGATTTTTGAGTTTCTTTTACCATTTGACCAATTCTTTTTTAAAGTGTTCTCTTTTTTTGTTTGTTTTCTTTTTTGTAACAGTGGTAAACAGTTTTTATTCAAACAATGAAACATAAAAATATATTAGTACTTATTATAATAATTTCATTTTTGTGAGTATGGCTTACAAACCTGACCTATAAAAAGGGAAATTGTTGCAAATATAAAATTTTTGTAGCTGATCATTACATGTTCAGTGCAATCTTGGTAGGAGTCAAGATTTTATTCCTCCCTGTGGAAGGGTAGTCAATAACTCACTCTATGGCAGTCACAGGGGCACAACAGAAACAGGTGTCCAATTAGGTAGTCACTTATTTGCACATATGTTACTATATATGGAAATCTATTGGCAATCTACTCATGCTAACAACAGCAACAGGAACATAATGGCACCTTTGAGAATTAAAAGGGACATCTGGATTTTATAAGGTGCTATTTTCTTCAGTATTTACCAAGCTGGTGACTTTTTTTCCTCATTTACTTACATCACACCCATTTCTCTTCCCACTTTAACCTCTCCCTTTCTTACTTGACTTTTAAAAGACTTTTTGAGATCTTTCATGACCTTAAACCAATTCATATTTTTCTTTGAGGCTTTGGATGTAGGAATTTTGATTTTTTTTTTCTCTTCTTCTGAATGTTTGTTTTGATCTTCCTTCTCATCAGAGTAACTTTCTTTGTCAGAAATTTTTTTCTTTCCTAATTTCCAGACTATTTTTTGACTTATAATTTCATGCTAAAATGAGTCTCTGTTTTAGAGGGCACTGTCCCAAGCTTCAGGGTTTGTTTTTTAGTGTGTATGAGGGGAGTAAGTGGGGGTGTAGCTGTTCTCAGAGGTAATTCTGGGGACTTGTAAGTTTCTGACCGTTCCAAAATGGTATGATCTAAGGAGTAATGCTGTAGTATTTTCACATACTATAGATTGGTTTGTACATAGCTACAAATATTCTTTTCAATACTGGAACAATGACTGGGGTTCCTGCTCTCCTGTGGCTACAAGCTCTGCTGTTCTAGTACTCCTCCTTCCACTGTGGCTAAGACCCAGGACTTGACTCACATGCAAGTGAGTATAGGTGATACAAAAAAGTCCTACCTCTGGTGCCAGCAAAGAGACCATTTAAATCTGCTTCTGACCATTGTTCAATCCCCTTACCATCTATTAGCTGAGAGGTCTGGCAATCACCTGTCACTGATTCAGTCCAGATGAGGTTTGTTCTTGGTTTGCTAGGTCTGGTCTCTGCTGGTTCTGCCTACCCTAGGCAGTGCTCCTCTCTCACCCTGGTGCAGCAGACCTTTCCTACCAACCTTCTAAGATGTCTTGGGCTGGAAAATTGTTTCACTCCAACTTTTTATAAATTTTTGTCATTCTAGAACTTGTATAGATGCATCATTGGAATGGTTTGGAGGAGAGCTCCAAACCATCTTCTCTCTGATAGGAAGTTTCTAATGAAGGGAACCAAGATTGATTTAAACTTGTTCCTGAAATCAGGATAGAATACAAATATTTTGTTAATATTATCCCAGTTACTAATTAGCATAATGCTTACTTTTATAAGAATAATGAAATGTAGCTAATTCAAGCAGAAATAATTTTCTCATTTTTCTATACTCCAAAGATAGATTTATATCTATCTAGATCTAATCTACACACACATATATGTGTGTATATACATATATATATGTGGATGTGTGTATATGTATATATGTTAAAATTTTTGTCTTAGTTTTTCTCTTTGCCTTTGTAAGATACTCATTAAAATGTTAGTCCTTTCTTAATTTGCTGTAGAAAGCAGATATAACAGCAGGTAAAACTTTGACAATCCTTTCTTTCTTGGGAGCTTTCTAATTCAATGACTATATCTCCCTCTCTAAACCTTCTCTCTTCCCTCCTCCCATCAGCTCCCCCAGCTTTTACAAGAAATCTCGCTGGAGGGTAAATACATTTGTCAGCAGATTTCTATCCCCCACTTTTGGACTGTATTTATTAAAAATGAATATATGTCCTCTATTTAAGAGAATTTGGGAATCTGTTCTGAGATACTGCTTAGAGAACATCTTTGCTTTGAGAATTTTGAAGCCAGTGGTATACTGAGAAAAAACTGAAAATGACTAGAGATTCAATGACATTATCAGGAGTCTACTTTCATATTACATGGAAGGGTAGGTATTCTTAATCTTACTTTTTTGTAAGTTTCTTTACTCAATACTGCTACTTTCATATTACATGGAAGAAAAGGTGTTTTTAATCTTCACTCTTTTTGTAAGTTTGTTACTCAATGCAGAAAATACACATGCTGCTGTACTAAGTTTCTCATTTTACAGTTTCCAAGGAAAGCCAATAACTTTCCAGTTTTTCACAGTCAAGGTCATTTTCAAAGTCATTGTTCAGAAAACTAAAGTTTCTGCATTGAGTGTGACTTAATAAAGTCATCACTGTACTCTTTAGCCTATATTAATCTTTGGTGTATTTATTTGGATTAGGTTAACATATAATTATCAACAAATGTTCAGATTCAATGTAAAAGACCAGGAGAAATTTATAATAAAGGATAGAATAGAGTTTGATTTCTATATGTTTGTTCACATGTTGTCTTCCCATTGGATGGCTAGGTTTTTAAGCTGGGGATTATCTTTTCCCTCTTTTTGTATCTCTTGTGCTTTAGATAATACCTGGCATGAAGTATGTGCTTAATAAATGTTTATAATTGATTTCTGTGTATCTGGTTGCAATGTGGGTTCCTTCAGATACTAAAGAATGAAAAGAAGTCTGTAAAGTTAGTCTATCTGTGAATAGAGTGGAACATTGATAGAGTCCTTCCTGAAATAGGGATATACAGGAGGGTATTGTCAATAAGGACTTTGAGAACTTTGAGCAGAGGTTTATCTAGGATGCAGGGTAAAAGTTTGAAGTTAATCTACTGACTTATTCACAGTCCACAAAAGCCCAAGGCAGTTCTGTCTGTTAGTTCCAAGTCATCCTGGGTGCCATTTCTAGGAGCTTTTTTCAGTGAGCTACAATTCCATCCTTTTCCTACTATATAGGCTGAATAGCCCAATAAAGCCTGAGAGAAATCTCCCATATTATAAATGTCTCAGCTATTCTTTATAGTTTTCCTTCCAATTCAGGTTGATACAGAGAAATATATTGGTGAAATGCACAAAAAAGAGAGAAGAAAATGTATGCAGAAATATAATTCCTAAGTTCTTGAGATTTCTATTTCTTTGTCCTTAAAAGATCCTTTTCCCATAAGATTGGGAAAGAAATTAAAGAGATATGAGATTCTGATCATTGTGACACACTTTGTGGTGACAAAAAAAAAAACAAAAACAAAAACAAAAAATCAAAACCAAAAACAAAACAAACAGATGGCCACTGTACCGAGACCAAGGATTTCATTGTTGCTATTTCTGTGGTAGTTGCCAGAGTCTCTATCTACTAAAACTAAGACAAACCAAACCTGAATTTCAGACCTGGCACAGAGATACAAGCTATTTATTGTAACTACAGGAGGCAGAACTATTGGGGTGTCAGGTATGAAGCAGAGATTCTGAAATTTCTCTGGTTAAGGATTATAGATAGATAGATAGATAGATAGATAGATATAGATAGATAAGATATATACACATAGTAAGTAGATAAAGGAAGGCTGATCTGCTCCCCAACAAAGTCACCTTAGCCCCATTTGAATAAACTCCTCTGACACAGCTCCTTTTGCTATTCCTTGTACTTCTTGAACAAAAGAGAAAAAAAAAATATCAAATATAGGAATAGGGACTTATGGGCAAACAAGGTATTTTCCTAGATGTATGGTGTACCTGGACAATTAATTGTTAAAATAACAGCTTGCTTTTTTGTAATTTTTTCAAATAAATAAAGCAGTGAACTAAATTCAGGCTTCTTTGCTGCTCATGAAACAAATATAACCCATCTCCATCTGCTTCAGTATATTGGTATGTGGATAAGTAATGGAGAATTAAAATAGTCAGTGACTTTTAAAAACAATGAGCTTGTAGTATAGTCCTGATAAGGCCTTTTGGCCATATAGCTTAATGATTGCTTGGCATTTTGTGCTTTTTATTTTTTTTAATGGTCAACAAATATTTTTTTATTAAAGCTTTTTAGTTGTATAACATATGTATGGGTAGTTCCCCAGCGCTGATCTTCACAAAGCTCTCCATTACAACTTTTACCCCCAGTCCCCTTCCCTCCCCTAGATGGCAGGAAGTCCACTACATGTCAATAATATTGAAATACTTGACAAGTTGTGCAAGAAAAATCCTATCTACAAGAAAAAAAAGAAAATCAGAAAAAGGCAACACAATGCAAGCAAATATCAATAGAGATCATGAAAATGTTACATTGTGGTCCATATTTCATATCCCTCTCTCTGGGTGTATATGGTTTTCTTCAATGAACAATTGGAACTGGTTTGAAACAATTCTTTGTTGCAGAGAGCCATGTCCATCAGAATTGATCATCATGTAATATTGTTGTTGCCGTGTATAATGATCTCCTGCTTCTGCTCATTTCACTCAGCATCAGTTCATGCAAGTCTCTCCAGGTCTCTCTGAAATCGTCCTGCTGGTCGTTTCTTACAGAGCAATAATATTCCATAACATTCATATACCATAATTTATTCAGCTACTCTCCAATTGATGGGCACCCCTTCAGTTTCCAGTTTCTAGCCACTACAAAAAGGGCTGCCACAAACATTCTTGCACATGTGGGTCCCTTTCCCTCCTCTAAGATCTCTTTGGGATATAGGCCCAGTAGAAATACTGCAGGGTCAAAGGGTATGCACAGTTTGATAACTTTTTGAGCGTAGCTCCAAATTGCTCTCCAGAATGGTTGGATCCATTCACAGTTCCACCAACAATGTATCAGTGTCCCAGTTTTCCCACATCCCCTCCAACATTCATCGTTATTTTTTCCTGTCATTTTAGCCAATCTGACAGGTGTGTAGTGGTACGTCAGAGTTGTCTTAATTTGCATTTCTCTGATCAATAGTGATTTGTAGCACTTTTTCATATGACTATAAATAGTTTTAATTTCATCATCTGAAAATTGTCTGTTCATATCCCTTGACCACTTATCTATTGAAGAGTGGCTTGAATTCTTATATATATGAGACAATTCTCTATATATTTTAGAAATGAGGCCTTTATCAGAAGCATTAAATGTAAAGATGATTTCCCAATTTGATGCTTCCCTCCTAATCTTGTCTGCATTAGTTTTATTTGTACAGAAACTTTTTAACTTAATATAATTAAAATTATCCATCTGGTGTTCAATTAGGAGTTCCAGATCTTCTTTGGACATAAATTTATTCCATCTCCACAGGTCTGAGAAGTAAACTATATTACTTTCCTCTAGTTTGCTTACAAAATCACTCTTTATATCTAGATCTTGAACCCATTTAGATCTTATCTTGGTATGTGATGTTAGGTATGGGTCAAGCCCTAATTTCTTCCACACTAGTTTCCAATTTTTCCAGCAGTTTTTTGCCGAATAGTGAGTACTTATCCCAAAAACTGGGGTCTTTGGGTTTATCAAACACTAAATTGTTAAGGTTATTGCCTAGATTATCCTGATAACCTATCCTGTGCCACTGATTGACTGCTCTATTTCTTAGCCAGTACCAAACGGTTTTGATGACCACTGCTTTATAATATAGTTTTAGATCTGCAAGGCCACCTTCATCTGCCTTTTTTTTTTCATTAATCCCCTTGAAATCCTTGACCTTTTGTTCTTCCAAATGAACTTTGCTACTATTTTTTCTAGATCTGTAAAATAATTTCTTGGGAGTTTGATTGGTATGGCACTAAATAAGTAGATTAGTTTGGGTAGTATTGTCATTTTTATTATGTTAGCTCTGCCTACCCATGAGCACTTAATGTTTTTCCAATTGATTAAGTCTGATTTTATTTGTGTGGCAAGTGTTTTGTAGTTTAGTTCATATAGTTTCTGACTTTTCCTTGGCAGATAGATTCCCAAATATTTTATCCTATCATCTGTTATTTGGAATGGAATTTGTTTTTGTATCTCTTGCTGCTGAACTTTGTTGGCAATATATAAAAATGCTGATGATTTATGTGGATTAATTTTGAATCCTGCAACTTTGCTAAAGTTGTGAATTGTTTCTAGTAGTTTTTTAGTTGAGTCTCTGGGGTTCTCTAAGTATGCCATCATGTCATCTGCAAAGAGTGATAATTTGGTTTCTTCTTTACCTACTCTGATTCCTTTTATCTCTTTTTCTTCTCTTATTGCCAAAGCTAACATTTCTAATACAATATTAAATAGTAATGGTGACAGTGGGCAGCCTTGTTTCACTCCTGATCTTATTGGGAATGGTTTTAGTCTGTCCCCATTACATATGATGCTTGCTGATGGTTTTAAATAGATGCTACTGATCATTTTAAGGAAAAGCCCATTTATTCCTATACTCTCTAGTGTTTTTAATAGGAATGGGTGTTGGATTTTATCAAATGCTTTTTCTGCATCTATTGAGATAATCATAAGGTTTTTGTTAGTTTGATTATTAATATAATTGATTATGCTGATAGTTTTCCTAATATTGAACCAGCCCTGCATTCCTGGTATAAATCCTACTCGGTCATAGTGTACTATCCTGGGGATGACCTTCTGTAATCTCATTGCTAATATGTTATTTAAAAGTTTTGCATCAGTATTCATTAGGGAAATTGGTCTATAGTTTTCTTTCTCTGTTTTCACCCTACCTGGTTTAGCTATCAGCACCATATCGGTCTCATAGAAGGAATTTGGCAGAATACCTTCTGTCCCTATTTTCTCAAATAGTTTGTATATTGGAATTAATTGTTCTTTGAATGTTTGGTAGAATTCACATCATTTTGTACTTTTTAGAAAATAGAGATACAATACAAACAGATTAAATGAGAAAGGCTGGCTCTAATCTAGAAAGATCGGAGATTAAACTCCTTGAAATATTACCATGTGGGATGATCCCTCATCTTTCTCTGTAGTCCATGACATGGAGTGGAATCTGGATTCATAGTCTATACATTGGTTCAGAAGTTCGTATTGATCCTACTAGGCTAGGGGAAGAAAAAAAATATATATATATTGTTAAGGTTTATATGAGTATTTCCTTAGAAATGATCATTACTTGGGCCACCTTGAACAAATTATTTCTCCTCCCTGGGTCTCATTAAGAAAATAAAGGAGTTGTACTAGATGGCCTTTGAAGGTCTTTCGAGTCCTAAATGCTGTTCTAAGTCTTATGATAAATTGTAGGAAATTTTGAAGGGGCTTAGCATTTAGAACTAATCTGAAACTAAAAGGATAAGTAAGCACCTTGTCTTCAACCTCTTCACTGCTTCCTAAATCCCCAAGGTCTTTCTAGCCACTTTTTCCCTCTTCTTTCGAGCTATCTACCTTGGGGATAGGGATAGGGATGGAAAGAATTCATTAAAGGTCAGAGAAAACCTTTACCTACATTATAAATGTAACAGGTATTCTTAAGAGAGTAGACCTGCTCCTTTCACAATTTTTAATTATATAAATAGAGAATATAAGAAAATGTTTGAAAATGCCTTATTTTCAATGATCTATTAGGGTAGCCCATTCAAGCTGATATTATATTGTTATTATTATGAACAACTTGCTGATTATCTCAGCATTACATCCCTCATCAGACAGTTTCCCTCTGCTGATTGAATGAGGTTATCATAAATATCTGACTTTTAAAGGGACAAAATAAAATATTGCCAACTATGAATCCTTGTTTAAATTCCTCAGTGATGGTAGATTCCCACCATATGGATATATGAACTTTTATCCCTTCATATTTCAGCTCTGTCATTTTTAACTCTATAATGAGTTTTGACTATGGATCAGAGAATTTTGTCTGCTTCTCTCCCACAGACCATCCTCCTCCCTAATTTCCAAATTGGATATATATCATGTTGTGCTCTGAAATCATAGCTGGTCGTTCCACTGATCCTCATTCCTAATCCTTTCAAAGTTTTTCTCTTTACTGCATTGTTCTCATTGTATAAAATGCTATCTTGACTGTTTACTTCAATATGTATCAATTCATACAAATCTTTCTAAGGTTTCTCTGAAACTGCCTTCTTTATCATTTCTTACAAATGAATATTCCATCACAATTATACACCATAATTTATTCAGCTATTCACAATAGATGACATTCCCTCAAAATCCCATGTTTCCAACCTCAAAAGGAATAACAGAGAAGAGAAGGAAATGTGTCTGGTAGAATGAAGGGCAAATTGGAGGAGACAATGGTCAGAAGCAAAATACTTTTGAGTTGCTGGGTAAAAGGAAAGAAAGGGAAAAAACAGGTGAAAAAAACAGGATGGAGAAAAATATACAATAACAAAATTGTGAATATGAATAGGATAAATTTTCATATTAAATAGTTGATAGAAGATATTTTTGTATATTCTGAGAGTTTGTTAATCCCTCCCTTAATTTGCCCTCTCTTTAATATTCCCTTCATTCGTCTCTCATTTCTCTCCTTAATTCCCTGTAGAGTGAATGTATTTCTGAACTCTCAACTATGAGTTTTTATTCTCTTCTTTCACCAATGCAAATGAGAATGGAGTTTAAGTGTAAGCAGTTCTTTCATTTCTCCTTTCTCCTTCTATAGCAGTCTTCTTGCCTACTCTGATTATGTCATAATTTCCCCTACCCATCAACTCACTCATGGATATATTTCTTTTCCCCTTCTCTTTCTATTTTTTATTGCAATATTCAATTGCATCTATCTGAAATGATGCATTTAATATTTTGGCTTTTTTATATCCAGTTTTGAGGTTATCCTTTCCCCTGAATGTCTTTTGGTATTCATGCTTAGGAGAAGTATTGTTAGGTCAAAGGCTGTACATGAATTTATACCTATTTAGTACAAATCATATCTTTTGATCATTTATCAATTGGGACATGGCTCTTATTTTTTTTTTTTATAAATTTGATTCAGTTCCCTATATGTTTGAGAAATGAGACTCACCAGAGAAACTTGCTTCAAAATTTTTTTTGTAATTACTATTGCTAATTGTATTTCCCTCCATTTATTCTCTCTCTCCTTTCACGCTGTCCTTCCTCAAAAATGTTTTACTACTTGGTTATAAACTGGAAACTGAATAGATGCCCTTCAATTGGAGAATGGCTGAATAAATTATGGTATATGAATATTATGGAATATTATTGTTCTGCCAGAAATGACCAGCAGCACAATTTCAGAGAGGCCTGGAGAGACTTCCATGAACTGATGCTCAGTGAAATGAGCAGAACCAGGAGATCATTATACACGGCAACAACAATACTATATGATGATCAATTCTGATGGACATAGCTCTCTTCAACAATGAAATGTTTCAAACCACCTCCAATTGTTCACTGAAGAAAGCCATATACACCCAGAGAGAGGGATGTGAAATGTGGACCAGAACATAACATTCTCATACTCTTGATTGATGTTTGCTTACATTGTGTTTCCTTTCTCTGATATGTCTTTTGTGTAGATACGATTTTTCTTGCACAACAATGATAAGTTTGGAAATATGTATACATATATTCGATTTGCCAAATATTTTAACATAATTAACACGTAGTGGATATCCTGCCATCTAGGGGAGGGGTGGGGAGTTGGGGGGGGAAATTTGTAACAGAAAGCTATGTAAGGGTTAATGTTGAAGAATTACCCATACATATGTTTTGCAAATAAAATAAAATTTAAAAAATGTTTTACTACTGACCACTGCCTCCTCCAAAATGTCCTCTCTTTTATTGCCTCTCCCCCACTTTTTATATCCCATTCCCCTTCCATTCTTCTGTATAGCAAAATAGATTTCTATACCCATATTGAGTATATGTGTTATTTCCTTTTTGAACCAATTCTGATGAGAGTAAAGTACACTCATTCACACTCTCCTCCCACCCTCCCCTCCACTGTGAAAGCTTTTTCTTTCCTTTTTTTTATGGCAGGTAATTTGCACCATTCCACTTCTCCCTTTATTTCTTTCCTGTATTCGGATGTAAAATTTCCCATTCATCTCTGGTCTTTTCATCACATGTGCTGGGGAATCTCCTATTTCACTGAATGACCTCCACTTTTTGTGCTGCTGTTTCTGAGTTTGTTTTGAGAGTGTGAGTTTTCAGTTCTTCCTAGCTGATATGATCTAAGGAGAAGTATGATCATTGTTCTGGTCTGTGTGTAAACTCTTTTTTATACCAAATGTGACGAAGATTCTTGCTCCCTCTAGCTGTAGATTCTACTGTTCTAGTGTCCCCCATCTTCCTGAATTTACAACCACTGACATGTAAAAGAAATACAATAAATCCTGCTCTCAGTGGCAAAGGGTCTCCTATAAAAATTTTTTGTTTAGTTATTGTAGACTTAGAGCTTCTGAAGTCACCACCTCTGATTTGATGGCCCCCAAGGCCCATTGCTATTTTGCTGGGTGTTTGTTTAGCCTGTACTTGATTGTGCTTTACTTTTATCCCTCAGTGAGACAGACATTTCTTGCTGACCTGAGTTGTTTTGATCTAGAATTTTTAAACATGCTCCTTTTGTCAGTTCTGCTGCTCTATGATTTGTTTTGAAGCATTATTTTAACAATATCTGAAGGGAAATGTGGAAGAGCTCAGACAAGGCTTTGTCTTGTCCTCCCCACCTTGGTTACATCCCCAACCGAATCTTTAAAGTGGAAAAAAAAAAAGAAAGGAATCTACCATGGGAATGAATGAAAGGTTGAACCTTCTATCATGTAACACACTGTAATAAAAATATAGAAAAGATCCATTCCACTTTGACCAATTAATTATCAGTGAATCTAAAGAATTGTTTTTTTTTTAATGTGAAGGTTTTAAAAATTATTTCTGCTATACATTTTGTCATTAGTATGTAGTTTCAGGGAGATTCGGTCATATAGTAGAATATGCAGAAATGAAAAACAAGAAATCTGAGATCAAATCCTTAACCTGCTACTTATTAATGGGCAAGTCTCAAAATTTTCTGGGCTTTTATTGCCTTATATATAAAATAAAGAGGGTTGGACAAGATGACTTCTGGGATCTATTATATGTCTTTGATTCTTGATCAATTAAATTAAATAAGCAATTATTGAGGATATTCCATGTCCAAGATTTTATGTTAGGTGATATGGATATAAAGTAAAAACCAACCAACCAACCAGAGGCTTTGCTTTCAAAGAGTATACATTAGACAGAGAGAAGGAGGGATGGAAGCAGAGATATTTATACTATATTAGTTTGAGTTTTCTACATTTTAGTATCTGATTTCTTTTTAATGGAGAAAGAGAAATATCATGCCATTTTTTCAAAGCTAGAATTTGATTCATTATTTTGTGTCTGAGTACAGAATCTTGGCTAAATCACTTCACTGTTCTTTGCCCTCAATATAGGAGATATTATTCCCTTTTTCAGGCCACTTCATAGAAATCTCATAACTAAAAATTCATCATATCTCCTGAATTCTGAGTTCCAAATGGAAAGGGTCCTCAGGAAATCCAGCTACTGAACTTCAAGCATATCTACTTTGTTATCTCTATTATGAAAAAAAAAAGAATAAAATAAAAAGAAGTCTACAGCAAAAAACAAAAGAACAATTAATAAGGAAGTAAAGATGGATGTTCATGAATATAATTTGTTCAAATATTTACTTTCTTAAATTAATGTTCTGCTGGGCACATGATGATGTTCTCTTTTGTTTTGTATTCCTTTTCTATTTTTCTTTTTTCTTGTTCTGTTTTCATAAATAAAATTTTTAAAAAGAAAAGTAAAAGTAAAAAAAAATGTTTTCCATTTGGCATATGAGACTTCTGAGGCAAAGAGAACTTAAACACATCAGAAACAGATTAGAATTCAGAAGTACAAGTCTTTCCCCCCTTATCACTATGTTGACTTGTATCCAAAAATAACTGTTCTAAAAATCATAAGATATAGTCTAAACTGGACCAGTTCCAATAGATTAGGTACATTCTGAATGTGGAAAGTGAGAGATAAAATTTTTAGCCATGAAACATAATGGCCCACCACATTTGTTGAAGAAAAGATTTTGGAATTAGAGGTACTGGATTTGAATTTTGGATGAGCAGCACATGTGTAACCACTTCTTTGGGCCTCTGTTACTAAAAACTGAAATTCCTAGACTAGAACCTCTAGATTCCCTCGCAGTTATCAATCTATGTTCTATGATTTTTCTCAAGATTAATTTCACCTTAAAGACTTTTGTTTCTTTTTTCAATTTATTCAAATGCCAGAAATCCTGCTCTTTTTTCTCCTATTGATTGATTTGACATGGAGCCCTGTATAATTTACAGGCAAAGAAGGTTACTTGTATTTAATGAACAAGGGACTACATTGGAAATGAGACAGATTTCATAGTTCTACCACCACATAGTTCTGTCACTCATTTTTGATGACAATGTGTGTAAATTACTTAATCTTTCCTTGCTTCAGTTTTCTCATTTGAAAAATGGGAATTATATTTGCCCTACTTACCTCACTCAGTTCTTGAAATAAATAATCCAGTATATGTACAAGTGCTTGGAAAAAGTTAAATTGCCATGTGGATGCATGTAAATAGTAATAGTTTGTTTTTCATTCAAATTACTCTAGGTGTTAGGAAAGATATAATTTAAGTGACAGACCTTGCCTATCATTTTGGATCTTAGGTAAAAGAAACATTGGTCTTGGAATCAGGAGATTAGCATCTGAACATGGACTCTAACATTTAATATTGCTGAACCTTTGTTCATTTGTGAAATGAAGTTAATAGTTTCATTACCTACCTCACAGAGTGTTGAGAGAAAAATATTTTATAAAAGAGAAGTGATATATAAATAGAAGCTCTTTTTTATTATTTTTAGGCTATGTGACTTACAACTAAGAGAAAAATGTATTATTTAGGCTGATAATTAATCTAACATTTAGAAATTAGAATTGCTACTTGTTTGCTTGACAATATGCTGAATAAAGCAAAAGGGATTTCTTTTTAGAGGGTGGAGGAATGTTGACTAAAAAAAAAAAATCACTGAATCACTTTAGCGAATTTAGTAGGTGTGAGACAACTGGTCCCTAGGAGCAGAAATAATATTTCATCATCTCCATCACAATATTGAGTGTTGTACTTTTATATTATATTCTGTATTTTGGGACAGAATTTTTCTGAGAAATTCTATGTTGAAATAAATGCTATTGAATTTTATCTATAATTCCTTTAGGCTTTATTTTGTTATGAGCTTACTAATTTATTTTCAGGTCATTTTGTGAAAAATGATGAAGATAAAACCTATCGTTCCAAATGGAGGATGCAGATGTTTTGGGAGAGGGTTGTTGTCTCAAGGCATGTAATTCATTTACTTTTCTTGTTTCTTGTGTTCAGTTTCATTTTAAAAAATCTCTTATCTTGGGATTTCACAACTTAAAAAACACAACTTGTTCTAAATAACCACAATAACCTCACAAGCTGCATTTCTCTGATCCAGTCTGTGTTTACAATTCTTGTTTTAGCCCTAGGAAGAGAATCAAATGCTATTTGGGGTCTTTGGTCTCACCCTGATAAGTCATATCAAATGATTCAGAATTGTAGGTAAAACAACAAAAATAACAATTTTGAGGGTGGGAACAAAGGACTTTGCAGTATTCAGGAAAATAAGATTCTCTTATTCTTCCATCCCATGTACATTTTTAAATGTAGGAAGATTGATAATCTCTCAGAAGAAAGGTGGGTTTGTTGAGTAAAGGACATTTAAGAAGTTAAAAATGTTTTTTTTTAATACTGTGCCTTCAAAAATTCCTAAAAGATCATTCTTTAACTTAAATTATCATAGAGCCAACAGATTTTCAGAGATCATCTAATTCAACCTCAAATTTCATCCTTTAACAGGTGAAGAAACTGAGGTACAGAAAGTTTAAAGTGATTTACACAAATATATGGAAGTAAAATAGAGGTTTAAATGCATATCTTCTGACTTTAAATTCAGTGCTGTTTTCATTGTTCTGAGATATGGCTCAGATGGCCATGGAAAAGAATTAAGCTGGAATTCTGCCTCTATGGTTAAAATTTTAAAAGAGCTTGATGGACCCAGTGTGTGGTTCTGCATACAATGTAGACAGTGGGAACAAAATGCCAGCTAAAGAAATTGGCCCATATACTTTATTAAGTTATGATTATTTTTCTGGCTTTAACTTTACTTTCAATAACTGCTTTCTGTATCTTAAATAGATTAAATAACAGAGAGTTGAAAAAGCATTGAATTGTCCCCTAGAAGGGGAAAATTGGGGTAAGGAGTTATATATCCTGAGGGGAATAGAGGAAGAACATGTTTACCATCTCTTTAATATACCTCCTGGTTTTCCTCAAGATTCAGAGAATAATTAGCATCATTCCATGTGATGGCATCACTAATAAAAATGTCTTTTTAAAAATCGATTCTCCCTACTAAGAGAATATTTCCTACATATAATTTTAGCTATAAGATCATTGCTTCAGAACTGGTGTGGATTTTGGAAGTTACCTGTTTTATCTCCTTCATTTTATAGTTGAAGAACAGTGCAGCAAAATTGAGAATGTCTAATCCAAAGCAAGTGGCAGAACAAGGAGTGAATGAAGTCTAAGTCTTCTGAATCAAAAATTCAGTGACCCTTTTATGTTGTCCTTGCTTCTGTTATTTTTAGTTCTTGATGATGATTTTTCTTCAACTACCTAGGATCTTAGTTATCAGACATCTCTGTTCACCCTCATTTTTACTTTTGCTCTTTCTGAGATCATAATTGATTCCCTTGCTCATTTTTTTTTCTTCAGCTGAGCATAATGGATTCTGGTCTAATATTTTTATATTCTGTTCTTCTAAATCCATCCTTCTTTTTCCATTTTGTAGGTGAGTTCATGCCATTTACATTCACAGTTATAATAACTGCATCTTCTCTCCATTGTATTTTGTTCTATTTGTCCTTTTTTATTTACCCTATCTCCTCAAAAGTCTGTTTTGTTTTGCTTCTGACAGCATCCCTCAATCTACATTCCATTTTCACACACACACACACACACACACACACACACACACACACACACACCAGTCATTTTCTCTTAGCTGTTTTACTTCCAATTTTCCTGTTTATAATATGAATTTTGATACAGAATTCTTTGTATATATACTTTTCCCTCGTTGAAACCATAATAATCTTCAAATGAGATTAATGTGAAACATTATCCACTCCACTCCCTATGTTTCCCTTCACTGTAGAAATTCCTTATGTAGGTCTTTTAAAAATGAGATAGTTTTCTCTATTTTCCCTTCCTTCACTCTTCTCCCAAGTTCATTCTTCTTTTTCACCCTTCCATTCTGCTTTTGAAAACATGCCATCATAATAAACTCAAATCTATGCCCTCTAAGTAGATTCTGTCTAGCTGCCTTACTGATCCTAGTCTCTGTACTCTTTGCTTCCAATGGTGTTCCACATCCAATGCGCTCTGCTTCTGTAACATTGTACTTCCAGCCCACCTCTAGCTCAGTGTCTATTTTTCAAGCTCCTTTATTTTTTAAGATACTCTGTACTGGGGGGGCGGGGGCGGGGAGAGACTCACTGTGTCTTTTTTTTTAAGTTTTAACTCAAAAAAAAGTTTTAACTCATACTATGTTTGGTCTTCTATGTGTTCTTTTAGTAGGGGAGATATTGAAGGAGGTTTGGTAGTCGTGTCCTTTATTCTTCTAATTTGTTTCCACCCCTTCTTATTCCCTTCTAAACAAATTTCCAGGAGGATTCTGCTTTTCCTGAATCATCCAACGCTGACTGAGAAACCTTCAGACTGACAACATCCATGATTAGCTCATGGTTCATTCTCAACAGGCTTCTTTATTGAGAATCAGTCTACTAATTTGATAAACTAATGGATACTACTTTCTTAATGGATGAAATTTTATTAATTGCTTTCCTTTTAGATAGAGTGTGCATTTTAGAGACAGTGCCTTTGTTCTAAAATATCAGAAACAAATTTACTAGGCTCTAGTCAGCAGTGGTGTAGGATATTTTATGAATTTGGCATAATACAAGCATTGAACCTATGATTCATCCTTTTGAGTGCATGCTAAACTTTGGACACACTTGATATCACAGGGCATTTTCCTGGATAAATTATTTTACTTATTATCTTAGTCTGTGTAAAATGCAGGTCCCATCAACAAAGTAGTTAGTTAACAGATGTTTGTTGAAATGAATTGTATTTTATGCACTGAAGCTGCAGTTATTTTACCTCTTATCGTTCATTTTCTAGCTATTTAGGGAGAGGTTCAGTTGAAATTATATTTTAGCTGATCAATGACTTCAATAATCAGTGATCAATGCCAACAAATACCCTTATTTTTTTTTAAATAAGTGTTTCCAAACATTGTTTAATATGGCTGCAATGAGATATTTAATTTGAAAGATCAGCTTTTAAACTTTGTTCTTGCTTTTGGTTTTGGTTTTTATGCCATTTGTGTTTATACAATAGCCATTTCCACATATATGTCTTCACTTCCTATTCCTTATGACCCCATCTTTGTAGCCAAGAAAAAAGTTAAGCAAAATCAACTGACACAGTGATTGTCTCATCAAATGTGCCACATTATACACTAGTATCCCTCATCTCTGTACCAAAAAGAGATCAGGCTCTCCCTTTTTTTTTTGAAAAATACAAAATATTGTACCTTCTTTTTTCAAATTATTAATTTTTTTGTTTCTCCATTAAACAATAACTATGGTATTGGTAAGTTTAGCATCCAAATACTGCTAAGCCTAAAGAATTTAACAAAAATAAAATGATTTTATGATATTGGCAATGAAAGTCAGGAATAGTAAAAAGCAAAGTTTTCTTTATGTCCCAACTCTAAATGCCTCTGTATTATTAGCTAAAGGCATTTTAATGATCATTTTAGTGACTAGGATAACAGAACATCTCAATCATCACAGATGCACAAAACATTGCAGAGAATCTTATGGACCATCTTGCCTAACTTGCTCATTTAATAAAAAAGAAATCTGGGGCCCAGAAGTTAAGTGGCTCACTAAGGGAGCTAATGGGAGTGCCAGGGATTATAAAATAGATCTTTCACCATTCCAGGCCATTGTTCTTTCCACATCAAGATTTCTAAGCTTAGTAATGGTTCCATTTATCATTTATTAGGTCAATTTTTATTCTTTCAAATCTAATCTATAATGCATATGTATCTCTTTTAACTTAATCCCTCACCCCACCCAGACAATTTTTGAGATTATAAGTGCATTATTAGGGAAAAGCTTCTGAACAGTGTTCTTCATGCCAAAGAATCACAGGTCAGGCACAAAATAATTATATATATATAGATATATATATATAATTATTTTGTGCGTGTGCACATACGCACTTAAATATAATACCTGAATACATAAGAAAACATTAATATATTTATAAAACAAATAAATTTAAATTCATTCATTACTAATTTACCACTTTGTTAAGGAGTCATTAATAGTATAAGAGTACTGGAAGAATGTCCCAATTTAACAAAGAGATTTTAGTTTGACGCCAAAGACAATGGTTTTTTTAGCAGTTGCTCTGTGTGCTTGCTTAGTTTTTTTTTTTTTTTTTTTCATTTAAGCAATAAATCAAATAAATATTTTACAGGAGGATTAAGATGTTCTAAATGGAAAATTTAAGCTAGCGAATGGTGTATGTCAGAACAAGAAACATTTCTGTGCAGTACTTTGGACTCATTCCAGTAATTGAATCCTGACGTTTGCCAAATGCTCAAGTAGTGACCTTTATATGATGAGGCCTTTTTACATCTTCCAAAAAAGTAGCAAGATTTTGTTTGCAATTTTACATTTGTTATTTTGGGTTCAATTTTTATATGACAAATATGGTAGGAACCAATTATTCATTGACAACTGAGTCACTCCTGATTGGACCCATTCTGTTCTATTTATGCATTACTTCTTTTGATTATTGGCAAATTCCTCAAACTGCTTCAAAGACTTCAGCTTTATCATGATCCCCCTGCTTTTATGGATCCGGCAGTATTGTCCTCCTAACAGCCTTTGAGTCCTTTCTATTTTCAGTGTGCATCAACTCTCATCATTGGCAAGCTGAATTACATTTTACCCAAATTTTGGACTGTCTGGTTATATATTTCTCTTGCTTTTTTTTCTTTTTCTTGTCATTTTACCCCATCTCTTATTTTCTACATAATGGTAGCAGTTTTCATTTGTTTTACAAATGCCCGGTATATCTGTTTCTATGTCTATATATGTACATATATCTATATATATATATACTTATATATATATATGTAAATATATATATGTATGTGTATGTGTATAGATAGATACAGAAACATCTGTATAACTAGATAGCTATAGATATAAAAATGCTATTTCTGTAGTTTTGGTTTTCTTTCTCACCCCTACCCCCATCACTGTTTCATTAACACATTTAGTTTTTTACTTCTCTAATTTCACCTGGATGAATTATTTAATTATCACCATTAAAAGCTTTTATAAATAAAAAGGTTACCTGATTGCACCTGCTGCAGAACTAAGCTCTGCACAGATATAAATGTTCAAACTTGGCTCCTGAACACTGATATAACTCTATAGAAAACTGGAAGAGATCTTAGACGTAAAGCAAAAATATCAAGCACAAACTCCAGTAAATTATGAAATATCTTCAGCACATTTTATATTTTCATATGTGCATTTGTTGAAGCCTAAATGAACAGTTTAGTGGCTTTCAAGATGCAGTTTTGGCTATGTATAAGGCACTGTGATAGGTGCTAGGGATAGAAAGGTGGGTGGAATGCAGTAGAGTGTAGATGCCGTTGAATTTGTATTCAGAAAATCTGGGTTCAAATCCTGTCCTTGATGCTACTTATCTAAGTGACTTCAGGGAAATTACTTCACTTACTTGAACTCTAATTTCCTTATTTGTAAAATCAGGCAATTCAATGGGCTCCCCTGAAGGGCTCAATCCTGATTCCAGAATCCCTGCCCTCATGAATTTTAATGAGGAAAGCATTATCTCCATATTGGAATCCTGAGGTTGAAACTGGCTTGTTTATACTTATTTCCATATTTGTAGGTCTTTGTTTTTATTCCTATGGAGTCCCCTCCCACTAACATGTCTCAGTCTTTCATGCTTAGTCAATCAGACAATAAGCATCTATTAAATATTTATTGCATGTTAGGCATTGTACTAAACACCAGAGAGCAGGGGGAATAGATATAAAAGCAAAAATATATCTCTGATCTCATGGAGCCTCTCTTAGTGATAACATAATGTAAATATTGTAATATAAATATAATAAGATAAATGCAGAGGAGATAAAAGGTGATCTTAAAGGGGAAAGCATGGAAGTAGGGGAAGCCAGGAAAAATCTGCAATCTGAAGTGGGATTTGGAGACTCTCATTCAGGATCTGGAAGTGGGATCTGGAATCAGGAGAAGCTAGATAGAACCTTAAGAGGCAGGAATGAGAAGGAAGAGCCTTCCAAGTATGATGAATGGTTAGTACAAAGGTAAAGAGAGGGGAGATTGAACATCATGCATAAAGAATGGTTTTAGCAACAGTTTTAAGAAGAACTATTTTTTTTTCTTTTTATATTTGTGCCTGACACACAATAGATGTTTAATAAATGTTTTTTTTTGACTGGTTAAATAAAAGTTCCTTACTTGGTGTCCAACCTTCTTTTGTTGAGCCTCTCTGAGCTTAGCTAGACTGGCCCTTCAATAATAGTTTGTCATAGCCTCTGCAATGCATTAGAACCTGCCAGATTGTGTCCTTTCTCAGGACAGCTTCTGAAAATCCTGAATCATTGCCACACTCAAATGAGGCATTTGAGTAGGATCTGACTCATGGTTCTAGTCCTATTTCAATATCCACAGTATTTCTGCTCTCTGCCTCTGCTCTTATGCACTCCTACAACCATCAGCCTCCTGGATTACTGTAGAAGTCCTCAATCTTTCTGCTTACCTCTTCCAGACCATACTTTGCAATATTTCTGGACTTTTGTCCATCATGGACAAACCTGGTTAGGTATCTTCTCAGAATCCTTCAACAGCTCCCAGTGACCCACCAAAGAAAAACCATCAGAGCGTCATCTTTGGGTTGTTGATTATCTTTCTAACTTTTTTTCTTCTTTTTAAGCTACTCCTAGAATCAGACTAAAGAAAAGTAAAATAAAAAGGAACCCTCACAGCAAGGAGCAGGGGGAGAGGCTTGAGATAGTTCTTGGATGTATAAAACTAGTCATTCTTAGCTGTGAGGAACAGAATGGAGAAGTTAGCTATCCAGTGCTGATCATCCTTGGAAGCTTCCCCTGAGCCATGTTGAGAACACTGGGAGCTAAGAAACAAGAGGATTACTAGTATAAAGCACTTTGGGAAGCTATATGAGTCTCTGCAGTCCACTGAGGGTGGGTTTACATGATCTAAGCCAACATGTTGAAAATTGAAAAATACAGTGAAAAAAGCTTATGAATTTGTACAAGTCTAGGATAGAATTTAGTTCAATAATTTAGAATTTAGTTAAATTACAATTGTTATAACAATTTGTATTTTAGGGTGTATAAATTTCTATGTACTTCCCCTTAGAATATAGCACTTAAAGGGGCAGCTAGGTGACGCAGTGGTTAGAGCACCAGCCCTGAAGTCAGGAGGACCTGAGTTCAAATCTGGTCTCAGACACTTCCTAACTGTGTGACCCTGGGCAAGTCACTTAACCCCAATTGCCTCAGAAAAAAGCAAAAAAAAAAAAAAAAAAAGAATATAGCGCTTAATTCTAGCATGGAGATTAATTTACGTGTTGAGATGTTGAGACAACCTACATCATTAAATAAAATGAACAATATTTAGCAAAAGTCCTTTATATTCTTCATTAATGGACATTTATTTTTATTCTTCTGTCTGCCACTGCTCCGCTATTACTTACTGATAGCTTCATAGAAAGAACAGACTCCTCATTCTCTGTGTGTTAAATTCTAAACTCCTGATCCTAAAAACTGAAAGCACAATCTAATAATTATTATTTCAAAAACTTAACATTTGCTAGCACCCCAGAGAAATGTTTTAACCAAAGTTTTCTTCTTATTTTTCTTCATCCATTTCATCCCATTAATCCATCCCTTCATTTATTCATCCAGTTCATAATATATATGAATATATTACATAATATACATAATATATACAAAATTCTGTTCTTGCTACTTCTGACTCTAGAATAACAAAACTCTAGCACTTGAAATTCTCATTTTTCCATAAGATAGGTTTTTGATCCCGAACTAGTTTGTTGACTTTTTGAGGGCAAGTGCATTTTCTAATTCATTTCTTTTTTTCCCATTTGCCTCACATAGTATATTATACATGGTAGTTCTACAATGAATTTCTAATGAATCAATGAATCCATGACTATTTCCACCCAGGTTACCTATTGGCATCTCAATGTGAATAAAACAGAACTCATTATCTTGCCTTATTTCTCACAAATCTGCTCCTCCAACCTTGCCCCAATTGTTCATTGTTCAACTAGCCTCCTATTGCCCTTGGTTTATCATCTTGGATTGAACTCTTTCCTGTCTTTCATCCCACATATCTATCTAGAGACTTGCCTTGGCAGGTACTAATGCATGTGAAAGAGCAGTTTTCTTACATCTTCACCAGGATTTTTCTCCTAGGATAAACTAGGTCGGGAGCGGACTGGAAACACTTTTCTCTTGGGTTCAGAGTAGTGGGCTGCTGTCTGAAATCAGAGTCTATAGAGCAGTGGTGTGAAACTGGTGTGGCTGGTACTGTTGGTTTCCACTATCTTCCCACGTGCAGGTGTGTCTCCTGTTTCTTTTCAGTGAATCCTGTTGCTTCAGCTAGGTTGACTTGCCTACCATATTGGGGCAGTTGGTTAGTAGTTGGTATCTAGGAACTGTTTGGTTTTTTTCTCTTGCATTTGTATTCCTAATATTTAGTGCAGGTCAGGGAACCCACACATGCTTTATAAATGTCTGCTTTATCCATCATCTATTTATGTCTAATCTAATTCTGCCCAAATGTCTCCTTCGCTCCTAGCCTTATGCCGCAGGCGATCTCTGTTGAGTACGCAGTCTGGATAGAACGTGTGGATATGGTCCATACTTTGCTTTCGTGTGAGCAGTGCTGGAAATTGCTCCATTATTTCTATGGTCACTGCCACACATGGTTTCAATGAGTCATGAGTTGATAGAGCCTCCCTCTCCATTTTTCTGGAAGGGTAATCTTTTCCCATTTGGAGACAGACTAGTCGCTACTTATGGCTCTTTTACCTTAAAATCCAGAGGTTTTTCTGCTGTAGCATTTATAGTGAAGGGCAAACATGTATACACCCCCCACAAGGCTTTTCTGAGAGAGTGGCTACAATGGACATCTTGTGTACAGAATGAGATTCCTTGCCTTCAGTTCTTTGGAACGCAGGGTTACGAGACTGAAGCCATTAAACAGGGAGGTCAATGGAAGTAACTGCACTGATAAAATCACTGATTCTTAAGTGTAACAGACCAAAATAAGAAATATACATAATTCAGTCAACAAATGCTGATTAAGTACCTACTCTGTGTGGGACACTGTACCAAGTGTTTATATACATGGAGAAGAAAGCATTGTATTAATATAAAATACCTAAGCATCCTGGTACTGCAGAAAGAGCTTTGTCTTAGAAGTCAAGTGGCCTAGATTTCAGATACTGCTTCTGATGCTTGTGATTTCTAAGAATGAGGGCAAGTGATTTATATTTTCCACATCCGCCTTATTTTCCTCAGCCATAAGAATACTGGACCATGTCAAGAATGATTCCAGTTACCTATCATTGATATGTGAAGTGTGCACACACATGTGGATTACATGTGCTAATTTTGGCCTGATAATAGAGTTTCTCCACCAGCCATCACCACACAATCCAGACATGGAACCATCACTCACAAAAAATCGACCAATTCTGAATGCTGTGGAAAGAAGGATTTACTTCTTTGGGCAGGATTCTTTCAAGGGATGGACAGTCAGATGATGATGATGATGATGGAAATTCACAGGTTCCCAGATTGCCAGAGGTAGCTCAGCATTTGGGAAGATGTGAAGGAAAGGGTGGGAGAGAAAAGGGATTAGGTTGCCCACCAACTTGCAAGTCCATCGAGCCATTTTGTTGATTTTGGTGTTGTTGAATGCTTCTGAAAGCTGGGAAGTCCACAATGCCATGACTGAAAACTGATTTGTTTCCATTTAAATTGTCTTAGGAAGATTCTGAAAATATATGGCAAAAGAAGGTCGTGGTCACTGAGGTCATTTGTTGAACTGAACTGCCAAGCATTCAAACTCTCTGGAAGATAATACAGTTTTGTTGGGATGGCCATGTTGTTCCAATGCCAAATGGGTACTTGCTTAAGACTATTTTATGGAGAACTCACACATGGAAAGAACTCACCTGGAGGTCAGAAGAAGCTATACAAGGTCACTCTCAAGAACTTAGGAATATATTTTGAGAAAGGCGAGAGACTGGCGTAGGACCTCCCAGCATGGTGTGCCCATCTAGTTCTATGAGCTAAGCAGAATTGCAGTAGCTCAAAACAAAAATGAGATTCACAAATTTAGCACTATTTCCACCCCAAATATTGATATGGACCATGTGTGGCCAGCATGTGGCAGAGCATTTCGAGCTTGCATTGGTCAGATCAGACACTGTAACCCGACTGTAACATAAATCGTGTTCTATTGATCCTCTTCAAGCATGAGGGACAGCCACCAACCCATTTATATTCTACAGAGCTTGATTGTACATAGTTGTTTGAATGTTTTTGCCACAATTAGACAGCGAGCCCCTTTTGGATGGGGACTGTCTTTTGCCTTTCTCTGCATTTTGCCCAGTTCCTGGCACCCATTCCTTAATGACTTCCTGTGTGTCTCACATGGCCATCTCGTTATTCTTCTTATCTGCTGAGACCGAGAGTGTCATGATGAGGAAGACGATGGTTGTTCCCATTTATAATGTGCTTTAAAAACAGTGAAGCTCTTTTCTCACAAAACCTCATGGGAAGATCCCTATCCAGGCCTGCCTTAGTGGATGGGTTCTTATTTCAGCAGCTATTCAACTGCCTTGCCACTGGATGGTTCTTATTGTTGACCTTTCCTTCCTGCTTAAACTAAGGCCCACTGGGTCTCTTCTCCCTGATATAAACCTGGATATGTTCACTTTGTCTTCTCTTTCAATCTCTCCTAATTCTGGTTTCCCTTTTTCCTAGTTAACTGGGAGTATCAACAATGAATACTAAAAAAAAAAAAAATTGAAATATTTTAGCAAGGAGAAAATAACCATGAAAATAAAATATTCCAACTCCATAGTATGAAGGGATTGGTTGCAAGAAATAATTATTTTTAAAAGGAAAAAATTAGCCCCCAGTACTGCATCATGACATCATTTTTTGCTTCAGCTGCTACTGGCTTAGCAAAGTAAAACTCACAGAAGTGACAGATTTGGCCCTGTGCTTATTATTATTATTATCATTATTATTATTATTATTATTATTATTATTATTATTATTATACCTGCGCATTAACCGGAAGCATCCGCTTAAGAAGGGGATACATTGTTAAAGTCTTGCTAGAATGGGAAGTTTTTATTTTTCAGTTTGAGAATAGCACCCTCTTCTGGCAATTAAAAAAAAGTTGTTTCTTTACTAGTCAAAGGACAAACAAGGAAGGAGAGAGAGAGAGGGAAAGAAGGAAGGAAGGAAGGAAAGAAAGAAAGAAGGAAGGAAAAAAGGAAAGAAGGAAGGAATGATAGAAGAAAGGATAAATAGAAAGAAAGAAGGAAGGAAAGAAGGAAGGAAGGAAAGAAGAAAGAAAGGATGGATGGATTTATCTCCTACTATGGATCAGATATTGTGCTATAACCTCCTTTCATCTTTGTAACATCCAGGGGAGGTAGGCTCAGTAAAATAAATTATGAAAACCAGAATTTTTTGTTGTTGTTTATCATAACTGGGATTAAATAACCAACACTGATTAGATAAATGCCATTTTATTAGGCGGTTGGGGAGTGGAATATCCATCAAAGATTTAGAAGTGGAAGGAATCTTGCAAGAATAATCTAGCCTAGTAGAGTCTAAAACTTAGAGAGGTTGAGAGCTGGTCAAGATTACATAGTTAATTTACAAAATTTCACTCTACGAAGCCACATGCCCATAGGAAAATACCCTTTAATCAAGCCCAAAAGGGACGATTGGTGAGCAAGTTTCTTGATTATGAAAATGATATTTTTATTAACTTGATCTATTAGTATTTTCACTGTTTTCTGCAGCACATTTCTAAAGCTACAAACAACCTTGAAAACGTTGGGAGGGTCATCCCCGAGCAGCTGTTCCTCCCATGACAGAAGAAATCTAACAAGGAAAGGATGAATTGGCCTTATTCCTTAAGACTGAAATTCATAGGGCACCACTCAGCTTGTGCAATAGGCTAGATATAAAGAATTGGAAAAAATGTCTCTATCAACAATTGATCTTTCTTGCTCCCTGCTGCTATAGAATTGGTAAATTCAATCTCCCATTACCCCCACAGGTTTGCTACTTGTTTTGGTTTCAAAAAATGGATACTTACGAGTTTTGTATATTGAGAGACTTTTGGCCAAAATGTATTAAGATTTTTCCCCTCTTGTGAAAATAGACTTGCTGCTTACTGAGAATGGTTCTCATTTTTCTATTAGATCTATCTCCCCATGATCTAAACTTAATATGCCCATGCGGGATATCGTGTGGTTCCTAGTTTATGATCTTTTCATTTGCCCAGGCACATAATGGTTCCACTTAAATGACATTGAATGGGCATCTCAGGGCTGTTTCATAACCAAAATAACATCTTCGTGCTTTTCTCAATTCTTTAAATGGATGTTCCTACTGGAAATGTGAAGAAACCCAATTTCAGTTTATTTTCTTCTGGGCTTACATTCAAATCATTTTTACTGGAGACCAAATACAAAGAGTCTGATGTTCATTTCCACAAGTAGTTTAAAAAAGCTAAACTCAAATGGATTGTTTTTGAACCTACATTTATTTAAGTAGAGGGAGGACACAAAAGCATTGTGATATGCTGGAAATGGCATTGTCCTTAGAGCTATATGATCTGGGGTTAAGCCTTGAGACCTTGAGTAATTTATTTTTTTTTCAAACCTCTCTTTCCTCACTTATAAAATGAGATTAAGTTCTCCTACCTCTCCCATAGGCCATTGTGAGGAAAGATCTTTGGAAATCTTGAAGTGCTTTAAAAATGCGAATTTTTGTTATATATTGCTGACTCCTATAGTTATTATCAGCCATAAAAGTCTTTGGATTCAGTTTACATAAGTGCTGGACTAATGCACTGATCCTTCCCTTTATAGGGATTAAGCTCTTAATAAGAAGTGGACTTAAATATTTGACATATTTCCTTTAGGGAGAAAATATCTCAAACTTTTAAAAAGTTTTGTAATATGAACAGTGAATGAAATAATTTTTGATTCCTACTTTACTTAAACTTTGATGCCACAAGGAAATTACACATTTTGGAAGACTACCCTTTCCCTTTTAATTACACTTAAACATTAGCTAAATATCTATGATCATCTAATCTCTCACTTCAAATACACACACACATACAGTGTCTCCCTGTCTCCTTCCCTCCCTTTCCCTCTCCCTCTCCCTCTCCCTCTCCCTCTCCCTCTCCCTCTCCCTCTCCCTCTCCCTCTCCCCTCCCTCTCCCTCTCCCTCTCCCTCTCCCT
>JAJPUD010000050.1:876577-896368 GCA_023553655.1 Myrmecobius fasciatus | reverse complement strand
CCTCTCCTCTCCTCTCCTCTCCTCTCCTCTCCTCTCCTCTCCTCTCCTCTCCCTCCTGCCTAAATTGTCTTTGTATAATCACAATGCTGTGAGAATAATCCATTGGAAAGATACTTTCTTTTGCCAGTGGGGAAAAATACACGAGCAACTATCTCCACCTAGTGGTAACTGTGCCAGGAATCTGTTGCCAAAGAAATAAGATGAGTATTGGTACAAGTGGGAATTGTTCTGGACTGTGAATGGGATCATATTGTCATCTGATTTCCTCCAGCTTCTTAATCTAAAGATTTGAAGAAAATCTTTTTTTCCTCCGCCCTTCACTTAGTTATGTTAACAAGAATAACAGTCGCAAGGAAATGGAATAGTGACGCTTTATGTCTTGTAGACAGTGCCCTATTGATTAGCATTTACTGTTGTCTTTATATTGATTCTGCCTGGACAAGGAGACCATATGCTTTGTGAGGACAGAGATGCTACCTTATTCATGGTTCCTTTTCCCACATGCCATTTGACACTTAATATTAAATGTATTTACATTGTCTTTGGATTTGCCAAGTGTTTTCCACATCATGCTCCTTTGAGATGTATATGGAAAACATTATCTCCTTTTTATAGGTGGAGGGGCTGATTAGGAAGAGTTGGAATCAAGATTTGAGCTCTCTCAAGTTCCTGTTTCAAAGTCTAGGTTTCCTCCAACCCCAATTCATGATGACTTTTACAAAGTAGGCCATTGATTAATAACATGTTACCAGATTTTTATCTAGGGAAAAACACCTCCTAAACACTGAAAATTGTTCAGAAATTGAATAATCCTCCCTTTCCTTTTTCCCCACCAAATATTTCTGTCTTTATGTTCCTTCCCTTGGAGACAGTGGAAGATTTCCTTTCATCTTTTCATTTTACAATTCAAGAAAACTTGTGTCCTGGTATCCCTAGGGCCTGTACAGGTACTTCCTACCAAGTACTGTATGTATTGAATATATGTTGGTTTAATAGAATTGTCACGTTGCCAAAATGTGGCACACAGAACTGAACACAGTACTCCAGAAGTAGAATAATTAAGGCAGTCTTGTTGCCTCCCTAGTTCTGGCTGATTTGCCTCTCAATGCAACCTAAGGGTTTTGTTGGTTGGTTTTCCTAGACTTCCAAATGGTTCTATCATCTTTCACTGGATTCCCACTCCATGATAAATCAAAAGTATTTCAAACAAACACATTTGTTATTAGCTCAATGTAACCAATATCATATTAGCTCAGGGTAATTTTATAAATGGAAATGCTCTTTCCCATTTATATCAGTAACTAAAATGGGCCTACAGAGCATAGGTTTCGTGTGTGTGTGTGTGTATGTTTGTGTGTGTGTGTGTGTGTATGTTTGTGTGTGTGTGTGTGTATCTTGAACCCCTTTGGCAGTCTGGTGAAATGTATAGGCTCCTTTCCAGTATAATGTTTTGTTGCTTAAATTCATAATTGTAGGGAATGCTAAATGTTAATTAGTGATTAATGTGCGTTTTATACTTATGTGTATATGTATGATACTTTAAAAAATTATACTTTAGGAAAATTAGTCTGCCACTATAGACAATATTAGTTTCTTCCAAATCACTTTTATTCTAGTTTAGTATTTTTTACAAGTTGGCTGAAAATTTTCTTTTAAGTTTTGTTTTATATACATATATATACACATATGTATATATAACATATATGTGTCCATATGCATTGTTGTATGTATATTTACACACACAATTGCATGTGTGTGTATAAATGTATATATGTGTGTGCATATATTTTTTCCTCATCCAAGTTCATGGACCATCATTCTCACCAGCACACCTAGAGTTCCATCCCGGTGGATTCACTGTTAAACTTTAACACAAACAAAATTTATAAGAGACAAAGTTTCTAGGTAATTTATAATCAGTTTATTAATTATAGTAGCCAATAATCATTAAATTGATATCAGTGATTTCTCTTGGTAACCAAAGATCCCCACTGGAGGCCCTTAGATCCATAAATGCCTTTCTGAAAGGAAATGCTCCCTGAGAAGTGAAAAATCAACCCTGATTGGTGGACATTTAATGAAATGGTAGGTAAGAAGAAGTCTTCAGCTTCTCCTGCTGAGAATGTGACTTAATTATAAGACTCAAGGTATCTACACAGGGAATTCATCTCTAGCCAGACCTCTCTGACTGGTTTTCTACTTCAGGAGCTCTAATGGAGAGGTACAAGGACAGGGGCTCCTTGCCCTAGGGTAAAGACTCACCCAGAACTGATTATGTTTATATGCTAAATAGAAGTTAAGTCTCTTAGTTGGTGGGGTCCTGCCTAAGACTGAAGATCTTGTTCCTTGAGCATTATAAGTAATATCATTAACCAGTCATGTCCTTCAAAGAATGACTTCAATAAGAGCTAGACCTTAATGAGGAAACAGAAAAAGGAAATCTTGGATTTAATAATTGGCTATTTATAATAGTATAATAATAATTTGTCTCAGCTCCCCTGATCTAAAAGATCAAAAAAGCACTTCAGTCCCCAAAATTTTCTTGGGATATCTGTATTGGTTATTCAGATTACCCGGGGTTACTTTCCAAATCATATCTGGGAGGGTAGAGCCACCACTGCCATGGTGTGTTCCTGAACTCCTAGGAGAGGAACGTTCATAGTTTTTGTTACACTTCACTCTGACAAAGATAAATATGAATGATGTGCCCCTATAATGGAATTTATTTGCCTATTCTTAAAATTATAGAATTATAGATTTAGATTTGGAGGACTCTTGGAAGCAGATAATCAAAATCCCTTATTTTACTGACGAAGATACTGAAGATCAGAGGGATGAAGGAATTTATTATCCAATCAGTGGCCAGTGGGAGAGCCAGGTTTATTGTCCAATCAGTGGCCAGTGGGAGAGCCAGGATTCAAAAGTAGAAGGTCTGATCTCAGATCTTTCACTTTGAACTCTCCCCTTTTTCATATTCCAGCGAAGATTTTAGTTCCTGTTTATTGACTCTACCTGATAATAGCCCAATAACTATATAAAATTTAATTTTGAAGAATAAAGTAGCTACTAGTTTTTCCATTGTCTTTAACTCAAATATTTATAATTTTGTTTATATTCCACATGGCTCAGTTCTCTTAGTGGAAACATAATAGATAAGAGCATCTCTTTGTCTCTTTGTGCTGGTCCACTCATTTCCCTAAAATGTGATTAATGTGATTAAAATAATAATGATAACATAAAGTAATAAAAATTTAAAAAAAAATCAAGGGTCCCTTGTGTCTAGCAGGAATATGACCACTGAAATGAATTTCCTCTCAACAGCCTGGATGCTATATTGGTTAACCGAGAGATATTACAGGGACATCCTTTCATTTTAAAGGATGTCTCTTCCTCTGTCATTTTAAATACACAGATTCAGATTCTTTGGTTCTCTAGGTGCTACCTCTGGTTATTTATACCCCACTTAATGAAAGTATACTAAAAATGGCCAAAAAGTCCCTCTCATTTGATGTTCCACAATCTTTTTTTTGAACAGTTACTGCTATGTGTCCCCATTGCATCACATTGTCAGACACAGTTTGATCCTGACATCTGAGATATACTTTCTCCAGAGCATGTCAGTGGGGTGTAATCAAGAAACACTACATTTAGATCTGAAGACTGATGGTTGAATCCTCACTCTGATGATACCCCATGAATCATCTTGGGAAAAATGGATTTACAGCTCAATTTTAGGACTTTGCTTAAGTACAAAAGGAGATAGGTGGGTCCTGAAAGTACCTCCTACTCTAGGATTATCAGAGTGTAGACTTGGATCTGGAAGGAAGTTTATAAATTCTGAGAGCATTTCAGGAATAGGAAATTTCTCCCTCATGTCCATGGGAGATAGAGTGCCATGTGAAGGAGGCACTAAGCAGTCTAAAGTGTGTGGATCCTGGAGTGGAATAAAGGAGGGATTGGAAACACAATCCCAAATTAGGCTTGTAGAGCTAAAAATGTCAAGTAAATGTCAGATTTAACCTGGAGGTAATAGGAGGGCCCTATAATTTATTGAGTCTGTAGCCAGGGGGTTGGGAAGTGGATGGGAGTGGGTATACAATAAGAGCAGGTCTGGACATTAGAAAAATCGCTTTGGGAAATGTGTTGCAGTTGGGAGACTCGGAGCTGGCAGTAGTCCAGATAGAAAAATCCAGGCAAGAATTGGTGTGAGCCTAAAGTGCTGGGTGTCTCTAGGAGTATGAGAGATCCTGGAAGGCAGAAATGGCAAGATCAGAATTGGATGCTTTCTTTTATTTCATGAATTTGAAATCATTTCTTTGATCGTGGAAGGTCAGGGTAGAGAATAAGCTCTTAAGTGCCTTCTATGTGCCAGGCTCACTGCTAAACACTTATCTGTTCAGATGGCCAAAGTGATACATGACATAAAATGGTTGAGAACCTTGCTCTAGAACCACAACTTTCCATTCATCCATGCTCTCTCAGAGAATCCAGTCTAATGTCCTGAAGATACTACTCCAATGTTTTTTAGTCAAGGGGTCTATGGACTTTGATGGGGGAAATACATATCTGTTTCACTGCAATTTTGTTTAACTGTATGTGTTTTATTCTATGCCTTTGAAAGTACTATTCTGAGGAGGGGTCCATAGACTTTACCAGCCTGCCAAAGGGGTCCAAAATCCAAACAAGGTTTTTCTTTTCCTTCTTTTCATTCCTTGCCGGTCTTCACCATGCTGCTCCTGCTGTTTGACCTTATTTAGTCCTTGCTTTAAGAGTTTCCACTTGCCCCCACTGGCCAATGTCTTTAATTTGCAGTCCTTTGCCTAGACTCATGATATCCCACTGACCCTATCTACTGTTGCTACTTCTTTTCCCTTTCCAAAACTACCTGTTGGTTGCTGACTTAGAATCCTAGACATTTAGAACCATATAATTCTTTCATCTTACTTGTAAGGGGAGAAACTGAGGCACTGAGAAATTGCTTTCCAAGGTCATATTACTAGATGCTAGAATTGGGACTCAAATCTCGTGACTCTTTATCGTCTGCTTTTTTGGCTCTGTGCTCAGTGGTTCCATCACAGCAGAGTCCCTGCCATTGCTTTTTCTTCTCTCTAAATGCTACAGTCTGAGTGAAATGTCAAAAGGAGAATACCTTTGTGCACAGGTCTGCCATACATAAGTAGTTTAATTTAGCTGATCTTATTAGTCAGAACACAGATTTCAGGGGCAATCAACCAAACAACATTTATTTTTAGAAAACTCTGGTTGATTTTGATTCTATTTAGCATCAATTTTGTCAGAGATCTCCAGGCGACAATGTAGGGCAGCATGAGGACCCCAACTGGAGCTGTCATCTGGGGCTTATTGGGGGGTAGGGTAAACTGAGAGAACCAATCTGCAGTTCCCAAAAGAGCTCTAGGAAATGGGTTAATATATTGTAATTAACAGAGATGAAGTCTGAGTAAGGAGGGTTTTGAGCAGCTGGACTCTCCCATTGTTCCTCCACTCTGCTAATGTGAGTCTCCTGTGTGTAATTCAGTCCATTTCCTGGAATATTGACATCTAACCCTGTTTCCCTGGTACCTCTGATATATAACATCATTCTTCAGGTACAGGTCATTTTGTTGGATAAATGCTTTCCTAGTCAGGGGTGCCATCCAGCTCCTCCAAAGGAGAAGGATTCCAGAGCTTCCTCCTCTCTTTTCCCATCTTACAGATATTTTGATGCAATACCAGATTTTTACTAAAGACACAAAAGAATAGGACAAGAATGTGGGTAATTACTGCAGTGAGACTGTGAAGCAGCTCATGTACAACTCTAGTGGACATGCTATCCCCGGGGGGCCAGTGGAAGGGAACAGAGCAAGGTCTCCAGCTCCTCCATGAAAGCTCTGTGTGAGAACATGGCCAAGAATCACACAAGATTACAAAGCATGAAGTCTGTATGAAGGGAGAGAGTGTCTCCCCAACCTCCATACTCAACAAAAGCACAAATCCTTGACAGAATCTAAGTAAATGAATGCAAAAGGCACAATGGTGGAAAATGTGTTAAGGAAAGGGTGCTAATTGACAGATAATATTTAAAGAGAGAGCATATAAATGAGGAATAAACAATAGGTAAACATTCAATTTTGTACTGAGGACTTTCTACATTCTTAATAAACTAATTCAGGCAGCCTTGTAAGGCTCTATATTCCTAAATTGCTAAATTATTTGTGGTAATCTATTGTGGAATACAATATAAAAACATAGGCGCTAGCATGTAGAATATGTATTTTTGCATAAATAATGTATCCGTCCTACAAGATGATGGAACCTTCTCTGCTGTTTATTGATGTAGTTATTAGTGGTTGCAATTTCCAACCATTACAGCTTATTATACAAACAGCACAATGCAGTCTATAAATGAGCTGCCTCATATCTACCTGTACTGAAGTAATTTGGTTAGGTTTCATCTGTTTTCCCCACTTTTTTGTATTGCTTTGTGCTAAAACGGGTCGCTTGTCAGCATGTCAAGATATTTTAGAGATAATTGTTTTATGAAAACTGCTGTATTAATCTCGGTGTCTGGTATGGGATGGTGGAAAATGCAATTTCATTTGAAATGCATTATTTAAATATTCCATTTTGAGATCAGATTCTTTTTTTTTTTAGTATCTTAGAAAATAAAGTTATCTGAAAAGTTTGGCTAAATAAACACAAGTTTAGTGAATGCAGGTCTCTGTCTTCTACTTTCCAACGTAGCTGACTTCCCTCCTGTGTTGGATGGAGGGATTGGCCATGGCCAATAACTATGGGCAATGCTATTCACACTCCTCATCAGGAGGAAGATTAATCTAATGGAGTTTGTGTGGAGGGGGTATGATGATCTAATATGATGATGAACTTCTTAACCTGGGGTCCATGGCAAAGGTCAGATTTCAGGGTTTCTGTTAATTTAGATGAAAAAAAATGTTGCATCAATATTCATACATACATACATGAAAATGCACATATATGTATGTATGCATGTTTTATATGTATATATGCCTGTATCTATTTTAAGAAATAAAGCTATTATAGACTTTCATCATGAAAGCAACCTTTTGTGAATTTCCATTGATGTATGTATACATATGTGTATGTGTGTATGTGTATATATATATTATATGTATATATGATGTTTGTAATCCTTTGTATTTACTTTATACATTTAAAAACTTTATTCTTAAAGAGATTCCATAGGCTTCATCACACTGCAAAGGAATCCCATAATGCACAAAAAATTAAGAATCTTTCTCTGCTGCAAAAAGCAATGAATTGGGAGTCAGAAGAACTGAGTTCAAATCTTAGCTCTTTCGTTTATTATCTTTTTGAACTTGAGAAAGAAACTCAAGAACTTTGAGCCTCTTTCTCTTCTCTAAAATGAGGGGATTAGAATAGTGAATTTCTGTGGTCCCTTTAAAGTCTACATCAATGATGCCATTTTTATAACTTCACACCAGGTGACTGTCTCAATAAATCTCAATCAATCCAAGCAGTTTATAGGAGCATTGCACTCCATTTCTCTCCTTCCCCCTAGTACTTATGAGTTCCTCCCACCCTGGTCTATCCTACTGCTATAGATATTAAACAACAGAAGACCTTATTATCATATAATAATACTCGTATTACCCCAGTTGTAAAACTTTCCTTCCTTAATCTTCAGTTTCTTGATTTATTAAAAATAAGGGGGCAGCCTAGCTGATCTTTAAAGTTTCTTTTAGTCCTAATTTATTCATAATATCTCTGTAAAAAAGATGATTATTCAAACATTCTTATCAAGATTTTACAGATAAGAAAAATCCCCTTGCACACATAGCTTGGACCCAGATTCAGATCTCCTGATTTCACCAACGATGCCATTTTGGCTGTACTGAGCTGCCTTGAAGTTCAAATAGAGGTTGATAGAGAAGATAGGTTGGCAAAAAAAAAAAGAAAGGTGATAATTCATTATTTGATGGGCAAAATTGTATTTTATTTGTAGATCCTTTATTCTGTCCTGACATGGATACTCATGAGCCTTGAATTACTGTAGCATAATGGCAGCATTATGGTTGATCATATTAATAGACACAATAAAGCTCCCTTGATAAGCATTTGAGCGTTACGTGCTAATAGCTCCAGATGACTCATTATTGCCTTTATGTTTTATAGACCATAGATTCTAGACATGACAGGTGTCCTAAAGGACTTTAAGAAAAAATAAACAACTACCTCTTATACATCACTACCTTTCACAATGAAATTCTAAAGTAGCCTTTAAAAAGACAGAAAATATGCTAACAACAAACAAACAATGAAACAGTGAAAACCAGGAATATAAAGGAAAAGCAATTGATGGCTTGTGTCTGGATTTGAAGTTCAGTATTTTTTTTCTAATTTAAACAATAAAAATTGTCACCAGCAGGTGGTAGCACTGAATAAGCTGTATTTTTTACAAATGAGAACTAGTTTTGAGAGTAAGGTTTATTTTTTTCAGATGTAAAGTGAAAACATTTCTAGAAATGAATGGTCTAAATTTTGCCCACTACTTATTTTAAATGTACAATTGGGAAGACAAGAAGAGATAAACAAAAAGTACTTAGAAATTAGTAATATGAGGATAAACCCTCATATACACACAAATACACACATATATATGTAATATATACATACACACACACATATATATAATTTAGATTTTAATGCATAGTAATTATCTTAGCCAAACTGAATTACTATAAGAGGATTACTATTATTAATTTATTGATTAACTACTAATTATTAATAAGATAACTTGAATACGATAACATAATTAATAGGAAAACATTTGAAAGTAAGAGCAGAAATAAAAACATGGAAGTTTTAGTTCCAATTTATCCAGTAATCTATCTTATCATAATAACAACAGGTCATATTTTATAGTACATTAATATTTTATTTAATTGAATGATGACACACTGTTGGGACCCTGAGAATATCTTATTATTTATATTAATTATTACATTAATATTAATATGTAATTTCATTGAATGATTACACCTCTGTAACATAATAGACAGAGAGGCTGTTTTAGAACCAGAAAGACTTGGATTCAAATCTTACCTCTGACACACACTGTCGTGACCCAGGGAATATCTTATCGGGGTTCTAAGCAGTTGTCTAAAGTTGTGGAGTAGGTCCCCAATTGTATTGGGTGAAAGTTTCCTTATCCCAAGAGATAAAGTCCCTTTTTCTTATCCTTTTACTCACAGCATCTCTAGTGAAATAGATAAAGAATCTTTATTTTTTGAATGAAAAAAAAATGATGATTAAAGAGATTACAATTTTTACAAAAGCTTTTGACAATGTAAAGGTCAAGGTTCACATCACCCCAAAACCCCTCCCCACATCACTGATGGCTTGGAAGAATAGAGTCAATCAATCAAAAGTAAATCCACTCTAAATAAGTCCCTAGTCAGTTTGAAAGATGGTTTATGAGCAATGAATATTAATAAATGAATCACACAGGATAACATCTTTGATTACCTGAAGATCAAGTCCCACGCTTTCAGCTAGCTGTTTAGTTCCAAAGTACCTTGTTTATTTTTTAGTTAGCCAAACTACAGATGGCTCCAAATTAAGGGTCAGGTCCTTTGGGAACAATTGTTCTAGGGAAGGAAAGAGATCTCCCAAGAAAAGGCAATGAGATTAAATTGACCAAGTTATGACCCTGTGCTTTTCAAAAAGTCAGAGGATCTATAGATCTCATCAGGTATTACTGAATGTACAGGTATTACTGAATTACATTCAGTAATACCCACCAAAGTTAGGAGCATCGTTATTGTTGTTTGCCCTTTGTTTTTGAAGAGCACCAATGACAGCACAGGGTGATGGTTGATTTGGGCTTGAACTGGTTTTAGGTGAAGTGGAATGGCACAAATTTGTCTACCTCATGCTCCCTTCTTGAGTCATTGAAGGCCAGTGACAAGACCAAAGTGAAGATAACTGGTGATGGCACCTTCATGTCTGCCCGATCCCTAAACCCTCCTCAGTACCTGCATCAGCCACTTTTGTGGCTATTGAGACAGATTTTTCGGTCAGCCCGATCCATCAGGGAAAGTCTCCACAGTCTTGAGGTGGACATCGTCCCCAGTGCCCAACAGGAGTGATTGCCAGTTAACTTAATCTGGACTAAGTTGCCGCTGAGATGGCTTTATTGGAGCCACTGATGAGAGTTGGGGGAATTAAGGGGACAGGACACAAAAGGTGGATGAGCAGGACTTACCAAGGTAAGCTCTCCTGCCAGAGGGATCATGTCAGGACTGTGTAATCTCATGAGGACAAATAAAAGGAAAGGTCGCTTCAGGACTGTGTAAATGCACTGACCCTCAGAGCCCAGGAATGAGCCAGCCCAAGGAGAACTTCATGAAGAAATGAGAAAAGAGCTTTTTATCATCCAGGTCTGTGAGCTTCTCCTCTACCACCAGGTTTTGCAATTTTTACTACAAATTTTAAACAACGTTTCCAGACATCTTGTTTGTGCAGGAGGAACGCTTCTGTCCTAGGTGGGAGACGGGGACACTGGGGAATGTTTTTGTGACCCCTGTCCTTGCCAGGGCTGCTTAGTGAATGCTCTTTCTAAGAGCTAACTGAGTCTGGCTGGTAATCATTGGGAAGCACACTGGGGAGGACTCATTAATCACTGTATTGGAAACTCTCATGGTAGTAGAAATCAAAGTATTAACAGCCTTTACCATTGCCCCTAGAACCTTTCAGATTTAATAATGAGAACTGTAGGGACCAGATCTACCAAGGTGAATGGAAATCAAAGAAAATAGCTTTGGGGGGAGGGGGGAGAGAATCACTAATAAACAATAAAATCAAGATTCTAACCCAAGTAAGTTGTAGAAGTTGGACTCTGTTTCATTCATCAATAATCTTTTGTTCCCTGAATGAATGTTCTGTGCTTAAGGAGTTTGTAAGGAAACCATTATGTGCCTGTGTGAGCCTATAAATTTTAGTTTAAAATATGTTAATTTAAGGATGGAAGCACTAGCAGATGGAGTTGGAGGAGGGATTAGGAAAGATCCTGTGCAGAAAATGGACATAAGAGCAGAAGAGTGAAGGAAGTTAGGGATTTTGTGGGGCAGAGGTGAAAAGGGAGGACATTCTAGACAGAATATGAAAAGTACAGAAATGATGGGAGATGTGATAAACCAGAAGAACAAATTGCCTTTACCACAGATAAAATTTTAAAGTACTTAGCACATAGTAAGCATTATATACTTATTCCCTTCTTTTCCCCATAGTGGATATGGAAGTAATATCTGAAAATCTGGAAAGTGGATCGGAACATGTACAATGACATTTCAGTCTAATAATATGCCAATGTATGCAATAACATTATATATTTTATGAATATGACATTTTTTAATGACAATGAAATGACATATTTTAAAAATCAACTTTACCAAACTTTAGAGCTATTTTACCCACTTCTTGTTTAATAGATGATGGATTTAAAATTAAGAATGAAATATGTTTTTTTTTTTCCCCACAGGGTACGTGTGACAAAAGATACTTGCTATGGGAATCTTAATTGTTCTATTTGTACATTTGAAGCGATAGAGTAAAGATAGACAATAAAAGCTTAAAATTAAATTTATACTCATACATACATAATACACACATGTATTATATATGTATATATACACATGTATATATATACATATATAATATACACACTTAGACTTCTAGTTTTACTGCCAAATATCTGTTCATTTATAGCCATGAGAATGATATAGCTCATTTTCATTGTAACTTAAATATCTCCCTAAAATTCAGTATCCTACTTGGAAAAGCTGCTAGTGTGATCTGTGACAAATGTGTGTGTATATTTATATACATGGATATTGTGTGTCTATATGTGTATATATATATTTGTGTATATAAATGTGTATATAGTGTGTATATATGTATGTGTACATATATATGTATATATACACACACATGCACATGTCTATTTACCATTCCCAATGGACTTCTTTTGTTCATTTCAATTAATAGTGAAAACAATGATAATACCAATTTGTACTAATATAACTTTAAAGTTTACAAAACATATACTTCAAAAGAGCCACGTGATGTGGGTAGAGTATCCTTGCCTCCCATTTTAGAGATGATAAAACTGAGATTTAGTGAGATGAAGTCCTCCATACAATTAATAAGTGATAGAGCCGAGATGTAAACGTTTTCAGACTACTGGGTAAAATTATCAAAATCTCCTGCAGCACACCGCCTTTCTTTCTGGGGAGTTGGAGGCGGGGAACAATTCTTAATAAGTTGCTAGTGTTCAATGTTAAAGAAATGGACTTTTTGCTACTGAGCTCTCGAATTTATTCTTCTAAAAACTCTTTCAATTGCCTCATCTAGAATTGTCACTTAGCATCCCGCTCCTCCTTTTGTTGCTAGGCTACTCGAGGTATATCACAACATCTGCGGACTCTGAAATAATTTCCTCTCCACCTCCCTCCAAATCACTTTGGGAAAATACATACTCACTGTACACATATCATTTTCATTCTCCTATCTTTTAAAGCTTTTGTGAAATTTTCAAGCTTCTCCTCAGGACTCTTTTTTTTTTTTAAGCTGCATCTTTCATGTTTACTTTTAGAACCACACTGTTTATCCCCCCAGTGCATAATCCCATTTAGCCAAAAAACATTTAATTGCATATGTTTTCCCCAAAGCAGTATCTCTGGTACTCAAAGCATTTCCTGGCATGTTATCGCCTCAATGCAGTCTCTGTTAGTTGCTTCATTTTGTTTTAAAGTGAACTTAGTTATATAACCTGGGACATTTTAAATGGTAGGAT
Source organism: Myrmecobius fasciatus (assembly GCA_023553655.1). Taxonomy (NCBI): domain Eukaryota; kingdom Metazoa; phylum Chordata; class Mammalia; order Dasyuromorphia; family Myrmecobiidae; genus Myrmecobius; species Myrmecobius fasciatus. The sequence goes on along the minus strand of JAJPUD010000050.1, from coordinate 883,515 downwards.
TAGGTTTTGTTGGTTAATATGAAGATGCTGTTGTGAAAAAGAGCGAGAATATCTTTATTTACTTAGGAAGAACTGGGTTTCAAAAAGCACATTTGAAATATCTTTGAGTGTCTCCCGGTCTTTTCCTTGGGGTATAGTAACCTCAGAACTGTTTCCCTTTATTTTGGTGTTCAGTTACTCTCTGCCATGTTTGATTCTTTGTGACACATTTTGGGGTTTTCTTGGCAAAGACACTGCAGTGGCTGGCCACGTCCTTCTCCGGCTTTCCTTTTACCCCAAGAGTTTACTTGTGATGAGATTCAACATATTAAACTTTGTCTCAGGCCTTATCCATAGAAAGCTCTCCTTTTTTACATTCAGTGATTAAAATAATTTTCACTTTGTATGGTAATAAAAGCAAAAATGTAATTAAATTAGGGGAAAACATTGCAATATTAAAATATACCAGATGCAATATCATGAAACAGAGTGTGCTGTTTATCTCCCAAGGTCACTTTCAGCCAAAGCACTCTTCTTACTCCTTCCTAACTTTAGTATTGAAATAATTTGGGGTGTTGGAAATCCTGCTCTGTGAAAAAATGCAAATAATTCAATCCAGGAGTAAAAAGGAAGCAAGGAAGGAAGGAGAATAAAGGGAAGAAGGGAGGGAAGGAAGAAAGGAAAAGAAGGAGGGAGGGAAGGAAAGGAGGAACAGAGGGAGGGAGGGAGAAGAGAAGGAAGGAAGGGAAGAAGGAAAAGGAGGAAGGGAAAGAAAGAAAGAAGGAAAAGAAGGGAGGGAAGAAAAGAAAGAAAGAAAGAAAGAAAGAAGGAAGGAAAAGGAGGGAGGGAAAGAAGGAAGGATGGATGGAAAGAAGGAAGGAAGGAAAGAAAAGAAGGAAGGAAGAAATGAGAAAAGGAGTAAGGGAGGGAAGAAAGAAAGAAAAGAAAGAAAGGAGAGAGAAAGAGAGACGAAGGAAAGGAAAAAGGAAAAGGAGGAAGGGAGGGAAAGAAGGAAAAAAGGAGAGAAGGAAGGAAGGAAAGAAAAGGAGGGAGGGAAGGAAAGAAAGAAAGAAGGGAGATAAAGAGAAGGAAGGAAAAAAGGAGAAAGAAAGGAGAGAAATAAACATTGGTTAAGTTCCTATTATAAGTTATGTATTATAAGTTCATAGTATACTGTGCTGAGTGCTTTACAGCTGGAAGTAGATGCTATTATTATCTCCATTTTGCAATTGTGGTGACTGAGGCAGAAGAGGCACTGATTTGCCTTGGTTCAGACAACTAGTAAATGACTGAGGTCTAATTTCAAGTCTTCCTGAATCCAGGCCCAGTGGGTAGAGATCCACTGAACCACCTACCTGCCTCTACACAAATAAGATAGTGGTTGGACCTGCCATGTTTTAGCCATGGCTGCCGGACCTCAGAGCTCAGTTTCCATTGCATGTTTTGGTGCCGGGGTAAATGACTTTTTTCCTGTTCAGAGAGGTGAAATCTTAGGTGCCATGCACTTATCTGGTTCGACAAGAGATTGTTGGGAGGGGAAAGATGCTCCCACTTTGTCCTGGTGACCATGCATCCATGGCTGCACCCATGTTTCTTCCGCCACTTTCTTCCCATCTCTCATATTACTTCTACCCTCAGTCCAGCTGACCAAGCTGGGTCATACTCACACATATATATACTTATACACAAATATGTTCATATATACATATGTCTGTATATATATACACATATATGTATATATATATATATATATAAAGAGAGAAAGAGGGAGAGAGTGTACAATGTCCAGCTGCTACAAAAGAATGAATTAAAAATGAAGGTAGGGTTCTGAACTCAAGTTGCTTAACACTTCATTATTTTGATGGATCCATCATTGATTCCTAACAGATACCAGAAGGCTGAAACCTAATCATGCTTGTCTACCTTATTACAATTCTATGTCTTCTCATTAAGCAGACTTACGGGGTCTTCCCAAAGATGTTCACAAAAATGAAATATGTCGATATTCTCCTACTCAAAAACTAGATAGGAAAGCTCCATTTATGTGGAATAGTGAAAAGTAAAATGAGATTTGAAATTTAAAGAAAAAGTTAAAACTGTAGACTTTGGGTCAATCACTTCACCCAGCATTATCCCAGCATTAGCATCCTCATCTATAAAATAAAATAGATTGAAAAAGATGAGCTCTTAGTTCTCCTCAGGATGCAAATATATGACCCCATGGCCATCTATACTACCCAAATCTCAAAAGTAAATCTCAAGACTAACAGTTTTTTCCTTAGTTTTGGTTTCAGAGACTTTTCTGTTCATTGAGCCAACAAATATATACCAAGTACCTACTCTATGCCAGGAACTGTGCTAAGCACTAAGGATACAAAGAAAGCCAAAAACAAACAGAAGAAAAACAAATAAAAACAGACAAAACCCCCAAAGTGGCGAAGGTGAAGATTAGAAAGATCTGGGAAACATCAAGTGAATGTCGTACTATTTTTCTGAGTGGTAGACAATGCAAACACTAAACCAAATATCTATTCACCCACAAGCCAAATCAAACTGCTTTTATAAATGCCTGATGGTTTTATGTCATTACTTCCCATTTTTAAAACTTCTCTTTGCTTGTTGGCTCCAAGATCAAGTACATCGTGCATATCAAATTTCTACTTGGAAATATAAAGACCTGTAAAAGGCATAGGAGGATGATGACCCTGAGAGTTCCACTGGACAATTCTGTGTCTTTGTAACCTGATTCTGACCTTGGAAGTTCAGCTACTCAATCAGAACAAAAAGAGGGAAATAGGGGGGTCCTTTCTAATCCACGGATGTTCAGCTTACAAAGTATTTTAAAAACAAGAAGAAAGGTTGAAGAGGTTAGAGTTTTTTTTAAAGAAATAGTGTATGCTTTAGGGGTGAAGCCCTCCCTCTCTACTTAGCCCCTTTTATTTCAAGCATAATAGCATTCACAATTGAGCTGTTATTCCCCAGTAAGGGGAAAATGTATACAGCCGGCAGCTATAATGACTTCCTTTATAACATGCAGTGAGGATCTGGGTCCTGATGGTAACTAACTACTTATGGGGTCTTGGGAAAGTCAGCTAAAACTCCCAGCTTCAGACTCCTCACCAGCAAAATGGAGGAGGAAAAGTGGAACTACACTTCCTATAAAGTCATTTTGAACCATAAGGATGACATCCCTATTATGGGATAAGTCACTTCAGACATTAAATAGAGTCTCAGTCTCACAGACTCTGATCACAAGCTAGCCAGAGAATTTCCATGTTGTTCTATAATGTTGACTCCCAGAGAACCAGAGAAGGAGGGAATACTACACACACACACACACACACACACACACACACACACACACATAGAGAGAGAGAGAGAGAGAGAGAGAGAGAGAGAATGAATAATATGAAATTATAGGATTTGACTTGCTTACTGCAGTGCCTGGCTCATAGACAAATGTTTACATGATAATATGATAATAATTAATGTTAATAAATATTTAGTAGCTGATTATAAGTCTGAATACCCCCATTTTTGAGAAGAAGGGGTACAGTAGCAGAAAAACTGTGGACTTAGATTCAGCAGAACTGACTCTGAACCCTGGATCTGCCATCTTGGTTTTTTAAGGATCAATAGGCTTTCTACTCTTAAACATGAGAATATTGCTTTAGAGGCTCTCTAAGTTTCCTTCCAGCTCTATGATTCTTTGATCTAAAGGGAACTTGACTTCACATGGCATTCTGAAGACCTTTCTCTTAGCTCTCACTCTGACCTTCTCAGACATCCAAGAGCAGATCTTTGCTAAAGGTATCACTCTCATTGTACTTATTTTTCTGGTAAGAAGAAAAATAATCAAAATCACCTAAATACACCCATTCTAACAGCTCATTTTCTGAGACTTAAAAGGAGTGCTATGCAATTGTCTGAGCCACGGAGTGACTAAATCACTTGCTCAGTCACATGTTAGCATCAAAGCCTAGACCTAAGATCCCAACTTCAACACTCCCTCCATTCCCTCACTTCCCTGTGCCGCCTCTTAAATAGGACATAAATAATGAAAGTCAAACTCAAGATATCAATTCTTTGCCTCCTTGATTTAATGAATTTTCTGTATTGCTTTAATGAGGTACTTAGTCAAAACACTTCTAAGTGCTTCTTAAACCCACTGCCCTATCCTTTATAATTAGTACTATTAATGTGTGGGCTTGGTATTTTTTCACATTAATGTCTGTTCCACAGTTACTTCCAGAATCTCTCCAGGAATAGAATATTTTATCATTCATATGATTATACTTCCTGAATAGCTTCTTGAATAATGGAATCAAAAACCAAAACAAAAGCAAAACCCGCATGTATGAACTATATAGCAAACATTTGACTTCAGAACAAAAAAGAAAAAGAAACTGGAGAAAATGTGTTATAAAAGAGAAATCTATGTTTAATTGGGGGAGAGATTATTAGCATCATGTTTAAGGACTTATTGGATTAGGCCATTCCTGTATTCAAGACAAGTCAATGGCTCCCCATTGCCTAGCCCATAAGGTTTAAACTTCCTAACTCAATGTGGAGACCTCCCATAATTGAGTATTTGTTTTTCTTACCCTCCTTTTTTCTTAATTTCTTTCATACACTCTCTGTTCTCGGCAAACTGAAATACTTGTCATTTTCTGTAGCTGAAGATGGTGTTCCATGGTATCCAGAGCCTTGGCCCTAGAATCAAGTATCTAGAGCACAGGGTATTTTGTAACCTTGGAGATTACCTTCAAGTCTCTGGGCCTCGGTTTACTCATCTATAAATGAGTGCCTGCTGATGTCCCTTTCAATTTATGATCCTGAGATCCAAGCTTCTCAGGAACCACTTCTTACTTTTGCTTACAATTTACCTGTTTTTTTTTAAATCTTATTTCTGCCTTTTAAAATCTTACTTGTGATGGGAATTCTCTATGATGTTTCATGAAGCCTGAGTATAGTACAGTGGGGAGCAGCACTAGATTTTGACCTAGGACCTTTATTCAAATCCTCATTCTACTGATTTACTGATACCTTGGGTAGATAAGTCACTGAAATCTCTGGCTTTCTCTAAAATAAGCAAACTAGATTAGCTCCAAAGTATTTTTCCAATGAGAGACCCCATTGTCTTCCCTGACACATCCATTATCAGACACAAATCTGATTTTTTTCAAAGCTCTGGCAGGTCGTATCCTTCCTTCTCATCTTCTTTGAGATTCAAAGCTCCACGAGGATAATAAATGGACATCTTGGCTTGAAGTCAATGAGATGTGGGTTCAGGTGCTGCTGCAAATGCTTAATTAGCCATGTGACTGGTGAATAAATTACTTAGGTTGTGAATCTTAGTTTCCTTATCTATAAATTAGGGCTGATAATAGCTTTCACCCCAGAGAGTTAATGTGAGGATTAAATGAACTAATGTGTGGAAAGTGCTTTGGAAATATTAAAGTTTTAGATAAGTGCAAACTTTTCTGCTGGTCTTTGCATCTCCCCCAGTGCCTAATGAAGTGTTTCCCATAAAGTAGTACTTCTCCAATAATTGTGGAATTGGCCCGAATGCCAGTGTCCACTCTTCCCATTTGAAAGTTTTACTGATAGAAATACTGTTCTTTGGGTATGAATAGAACTGCATTTATTTTTTGCTGGGTTTTTTTTGACCAATGGTCTTTTTCATGGGTTTGACCTAAAAAATAAAGGGGATTCAATAATATGTATGGGAATTGAGAGGGAAAAAAGGGGAAATGAAAGGGCTGGAGTGCCAGAGTGGTGTGTATTCCAGTAAATTATTCAGGGGATGTCTAAGAGAGAGTTTTGGGTCAAGTCAGAGTTAGAAGAACTGAAATTAACCCTCCTGCCTCTTCTGCCTGCAACAGCCAGTGATGACATTTCCAGGAGTTGCCTTTGGGGACCTGGAGATGCTTTAAGTAAATATCCTTCTCTTAGAGCAGATATGTAATTCAGAGTCTACCTAGCCCCCCAATCTTACTGAATGGCACACAATATTGTCCTCCCTGACTGAGTTCAGGGATCCTCCCAACCTTTCCTCCCCTTGCCTGCCTCCCCAGGTCCCCATAATTAAGTCAGTCACCAAGTATTTGTCAAGTGGATGTCTATAGCTCAGACACTGAGGGAATTATAAAAGAGCAGAATGCAAAGACCCGATCTTGAAGAGCTCAGTCCAGTTAAGACATAGGCTGTGACTGTAAGCAGAAATTACACAAAGCCACAAAGAACTCAATATGAGATTGTAGGCTAGGGTCTTGGGAATTCAGTTAATCGGCCAATCGACAAGCGCTTATTAAATATTTAGTATTTGCTGTTCTAGGCACAGAGAATAAAGCAAAAAAGAATGAAAATTCAGGGAAAAGGAGATGGTTGCTGTTTGAAGTAACTAGTGAGGTTTCACAAAGCAAATAGTACTTGAGCTGAATGAAGAATAGTGTTTGGCTTTGAACATGGGAGACAGAAAAAGTATATGTAGAGGAGATAAAGGCATAAGCGAGTGATGGAAACAGGAATAAATATACCTCATATGGAATAGGAAAAAGACTAGCCTGTAGAGAAAAAGTTTTTACTGGGAAATAAAAATTGGAAGAGAAGTTTAAAGCTATAGGGTAGGAATTGTTTCTACACATCTGCCTGCTATTTATTTCTCAGGTTATTGAATCATTATATGATTAGCCTTAAATTTCTTTCTCCAGTATCATGAATCAATTAATCAATCAATTATAACACATTTATTAATTATCTATTTTGTGCCAGCCAATGTAAGTAGATCCTGGGAATAGAAATTTTAAAATGAATAGTTTCTGCCTTGAAGCAGCTTACATTCTCAATAGGAATCGATAGTAACTCAGTATTTTATTCAAACCTATGCCTGTTTGTCCATCCATCATAATCCTATATATGCCCTCATATTAAAGCTTTTTATTTGCAAAACATATGAG
>JAJPUD010000050.1:861043-876177 GCA_023553655.1 Myrmecobius fasciatus | reverse complement strand
AAAGAAAAGGAACTTGGCTCCCAAACATGGGACTACAAATCAGTTTTCTGCCACTTAATTGCACTGTGATTATGATCTAATCATTTAATTTCCATTAGTCTTGGTTGGATGTGGACTTGGAGTCAAGAAAAATTAAGTACAAATCTAAATTTGGATACCTGGCTGTGTAACTCTCGGCACACAGGGTCTGCCTCAGTTAGCCTCTCTGTGTTTCATGTTCCTCATGTATAAAATGCAGATAATAATAGCAAGTAAGTCCCAGTGTTGTTAGGAAGGTAAAAATGAGTTGATATTTATAAAGTGATTTGAAGACCATCACAATATAAAAGAATATAGATAATATATATATATATATAATAGAAGGAATAATAGAATAGAATAGAAGGATTGTAATAGAAGGAAGAGGAAGAGTAGAATAGTAGTAGCAGCAATAGTAGTAATAGTTGCTTTGTAGTAGGAGAAGGAAGAGAAGAAGAACCTGCTGTTGTTTTTGTTGTTATTTCCAATTGTGGTCTACCTAATATTTATAAGAGAAAGGCCCACAGAAACCTGGATTGACCCTCTGAGGCAATTTATCTGAAGACAAAGGTGAAAGTTGCAAAAAATGGTTAGGCATGGGTGAATTATGGTGTGTATGGTTGGAGTCTTGTTTTCTACTGGAAAATTAAATCCAGATTTTTTTTTTAAATGAAGCTCATGAACTTTTTTCCTCTGAAATCTGCTCTTCCAGATTTTCCAATTCTATGTCAGTTCACTATTATATTTTTTTTTTTACTTAGCCCTCAAAAAGAGAAAAAAAAATAAAATAAATCAAAGTCTAGAAATCAAAGGCCTCCATAGTTTAGTGCTAATCTACCTTTCTAACTCTCTGTCACATCACCACCATCCCTTCATTTAGTTTATATTCTAGCCAAGGTTCTTATACCTTTTTTCCCACAAATCCTTTTGTAAAACCATAGAATGGTTCAAGTTAGAGAGACTTCAGAAGTTATCTACTATATAACTCTTCTTTTAATTGATAAGGAAATTGAGGTTCAGAGAGACTAAGTCACTTGCCCAAATGGGATGGCATGCTTAATGTTTTTGCATAAGAAAAATAATTCTGATTTAGAGGAAGAAACTCATCTACCTGTGTGATCTTGGGAAAATCACCCAAACCATTTGGGCTTCAGTTTCTTTAGTTTCCAAAAGATCTAAGTGATTCAACCAGATGGATCTTTAGGCTCTCTTCAACTCCAAAATTATATAACTTTTTAACTTAAAAAAAGGGGGATTTTGATTGCAGTAGAGAACACCTGAAGGGCCAGATTGAACATGCCGTTCTAGAGCATTGCTTTAAGACTATTCATTTTAATACTCTGTAGCTCCTTCAAGTGGTGATAAATTGAAATTACTTTTATGTAGTGGTAAATGGCATATAAAATGCAACCAGTTACAACTGTGGAGATGCCGTGATGATGGGAAGCAATATTGGAGGAAGTGCGTAAATGAAATGACTGCTTAATCAGGATGAACCGGAGGCTGCCAAAGTGCCCAAATTAAGTGTCTCCTGCTCATCCACCTCATCAGCATGTTGTGCAGCTTAATGAATATTTGTAAAGCATTTTAAGTCCTGGAGGAAAAGCACCATCACACAGCAAATGATTGTTATTGCAGTTAATGGCAAGTCTTCTCTCATTTCCAGGGACATAGCCTTTGCTTTCCTGGCTCAGTATGTGGGAAGCAGTCATGGTGGGATGTTGACCCTCAGTCTCCTTCCATACCCTCAGTCTAGACAATTTTCATAGTAATCAAATGAAGCAGTCAGCCACCATGGCCTCCAAGGTCTTTGTCAGCTCTGTAGTCTAGGCCTGTGGCTCTGGTTTATGAATTCTAAACTGGCCCTGGAGCTTGTTATGCAGACTTGTCACAGCACTCATAACAATTCTAGAATCTAGATTAATTGTTTTGACTATGATAGCCATTAGTGTTAAAATAAGTGAATAAAATGTAAATATTTAAATGGTTTCTGATTCTGGCTAGTAGTGTGACTTTTATGATAAAGGAGGTGGAGTAAAGGGAAACGACTTTAGGAAAATTAAAAACTCTAAGGGAGGCAGGAAACTAGTTCTTTCTGTAGATCATTAGTGAGCAAGCATCTCTTCTCTTCCTCTTGTAGAACAAGAGTTGATGGCCTATGTTTGAGTAATGAAGTACAGGTCATAGATGGGAACAAAAGCCTGTTTGGGTAAAAGGGAAAGTTCTGCGTTCTCTGGTAGAAAATGGGGAGAAGTGTTCTGGAGAAAGGAAAAATATCTTCAACAATAAAAAATTATAAAAGCTTTCCAAATTATATGTATGTATGTATCCATTCCTGAAAAAGTCTCCTAGAAATGTACTGTGTCACTTGTATAATTTAGATTGACTATAACTAGCTAATCAGATTTTCTAACAATCCTGAGTCTGGTTTTTCTAGAGTCACTCAGATGATAATGACTCCTGTTTATATAATCCTTTAAATTTTTTTAAGTGTTTCCCTTGCAAAAATACTAGGAAGCTGGTAATGCAAATATTATTGCCCCCATCTTACAAATAAGGAAACTGAGGCTCAGAAGAAATAAATGACTTTATTCTTGACCCCACAACAAGCATCTGAGGTGTAATTTAAATCCAGGAAGTTTCATTATAAATATTTTCTTTTGATTTCATTTTCTTTAGCCTGATACTCCTGTACCCTGATTAGTGGTTGCCTGCCCAGATCACTGTTTCTGAAAGGAAACCATCCATACTTCAATTTACTAAAAACTCTAAAGATTTCTTCTCATCTTTGTCACTTATCTTCCTATAATGAAACCTTGCTCTCCTGTCTGTCTAGAATATCATTTTATTCTTCTCTCTGTTACCAGTTGCCTTGCCCTTCCCACCTACTTTCAAGTTCCCTATCCCTTATATGTGGTTTTCTCCCATTATAAACTTTTTGATACCACTTCTAAGCCTCAATCCCAAAGAGATCAAAGAAAGAGTAAAAAAAAATGTGCCCCCCAAAGAAAAAGGTTTATAGCAGTTGCTTTTGAAACAACACAAAAAAAGGAAAGAAAAAGAAGATAAAATAGGAATTAATGAGGTATCTAACTTGTCCGAAAAGGCTAAGCAAATTGTATATTGAATGTAATTCGATATTAGTGCCCATAAGAAATGGCAAAAAGGACAGTTTTCAAGGAAACTGGAAAGACTTCTATGAACTGATGCTGGGTGAAGTGTGAATATTATAAATAAAACAACTGAAAGACTTTAGATCTCTGATCAAAGTCATGATAACTAATGATACTACAGGACTGAAGAGGAAATACCAATATCCATCTTCTTCCAAAGATGTGACAGACTTCAAAAGCAGGATGACACATATATTTCTCAATGTGCCTAATGTGGAAATATCTTTTCTGGTTATGCACATTTGTTACCAAGGTTTTCTTTTTCTTGATTATAGTACAATTAAGATGGGAGGTGGAAAAAAGAAACTATAAATGCTTGCCCATCAGAAAAGAAAATACAATTTTTGGGATGGAGAATGTAAGCTTTTTAAAATTATATATATATATATGTATATATATATTTAATACAATTTTAAAGATTTGTTTTTGAAACTCTTCCTTTCCCACCCTACTTCCTTTGAGAAGGCAAGCAATTTAACATAGTTTATCCATGTGTGGTCATGCAAAACATTTCCATAATAATCATGTTGTAAAAGAAAACAACACAAAAAAACCTCAAGAAAAATAAAATAAGTTTAAAAAATGCTTCAGTTTGTATTGACACTGTCATTTCTTTCTCTAGGGTAGGGACAGAATGTTTTATCATAAGTCCCTCAGAACTAATTAGATCATTGTATTGCTGAGAATAGCTATGTCATTCACAGTTGATCACCTTACAATATTGGTGTTAGTTTGTGGAAGACACAATACATTTCCCTTTAGGTCAGCTCTTGGAAGTTGTTTCAGACTTTTCTGAGAGCATCTTGCTCATCATCTCTTATAGCACACTAGTTTTCCATCCTAATCACATACTATAATTTGTTTATCCATTCTGCAATTGATGGGCATCTGCTAAATTTCCAAATCTTTGCCACTAGAAAAGACTAGCTACAAATATTTTTGTACCTATGGGTCCTTTTCCTTTTGATTTCTCATATATTTTGGGAATACAGACCTAGTAGTAATATTACAAATCAAAGGGTATGCATGGTTTTATAGCCCTTTGGAAATAAGTTCTAGATTGCTTTACAGAATGATTGATTCCATCAACAATGCATTAATGCCTCTTTTTCCCCCACATCACCTCTGATATTTGTCATTTTCCTTTTCTGTCATATTAGCCAGTCTAATACATGTATTTTAAGTTGCATTTCTCCAATTTAGTAGTTAGTTACAGCATTTTTTTTGTATGAGTATAGATAGCTTTGATGACTTCTCTTGAAACTTTATATATTTTGATCATTTATCAATTGGGGAATGGCTTTCATTTAAATAAATTCGACTCTGTTTTCTGTGTTTAAGAAATGAGGATTTTATCAAAGAAACTTGCTTCAGTTTTTTTTCCATAGTTACTATTACAAACTGTATATCCCCTTTATCCCCTTTATAACCCACATTAATTCTATTCCCTCTCTTTTCACTCTACACTGCCTCAAAAGTGTTTTCTTCTGAATATGTCTCCTCTAATCTGTTCTCCCTTCTATCAATACCATGCCTTCTATTATTCTCTTCTCCTCCTACTTTCCTTTTTGATAAAATAGATTTCTACATCCAATTGAGTTTGTCATTCCCTCTTTGAGCCAAATCTGATAAAAGTAAAATTTGCTCACTCCTCATAATCTCTCCCCTTTCTCTTGGTTGTATAAGCTTTTCTTTGCCTTTTATATGTGAGACAATTGGGTACATTCTCCCTCTTCCTTTCCATTTCTCCCAGTGTAATTCCTCTCTCACTCCTTAATTTTATATTTTTAGATATCATCCCTCCTATTCAACTCCCATCTATGTCTCTGTCTTGATATACTCCTTTAACTAAAATAATAGTAAGAAAGGCCTTATGAGTTGCAAGCATCATCTTCTTAATATTTTTTTCATTATCTAAAAGGTATTTGAAGGAGTTTGGGGACATGCTCAGGTGAGTCTCTGTCTTTATTTTGTCATCTCAGCTCTGCCACAGAATGTAACCTTCTTAAGGGAAGCATCATCCTGCTTTCATTTATCTGTATCTGCAATGCTGAGGGCAGGGTCTAGCAAATAAGTGCTTAATGAATTTCTCTGTGAGTCTCTCTGCCTCTCTCTCTTTTTCTCTTTCTTTCTCTCTCCCCTTCTCTTTCTGTGTCTCTCATCCTTAAATAAGAGTTGACTTTTCAGCAGTTGGTCATTGATTTCCTTTTAGAAGAAAATCCTCATTACAGAAGCAATTCAGAAAGCCATTTAAAGTGCTCACTCCAGGTAATTACTAAACTAACACAAAGGCACTTGAACCTACTTAACATAGAAGCTGAGATGGCAACTATCATCCTCCAACATGTAGCTCATGAACTATTTTTTTTGGAGAAGGAAGATTAACTTTGTCAAATATTATCCTGTTGGCAGAACATTACAAAACATCAATTTCCAAGGAGACAAAAACAAAGCAATTTCATTTTTACAAGTCGTAATATCTGAGTCAAAATGGACCTTGATCTTATTGAGCATAGATCTGAGTAAGAATTCTCTCTAAAAGGGGCAGCTAGGTGGCACAGTGGATAGAGCACCAGCCCTGAAGTCAGGAAGACCTGAGTTCAAATCTGGTCTCAGACACTTAACATTCCCTAGCTATGTGACCCTGGGCAAGTCACTTAACCCAAATTGCCTCAGCTAAAAAAAAAAGGAAAAAAAAAAGAATTCTCTCTAAATGACCTCAAAGAACCTACTAGCCCCTACACAATAAATCCTGGACCTCTTTCCAGGATCAAATAAATAAACAAGATTTCTCTTTCTTCAGACGCTCAGAGGAATATCAGATCCCTATGAAATCTTCCATTGTGTTGTCTAATATAGCCTGATTCCTTTACTAATGATCATTACCTAGAGCCCAGTCATCATTGTGACTTGTCCTTGTCTGGAAGGGCTTTAAATTATCAACTTGATCCTAAAATGTGGCAGCTCAAACCAAACACAAAGCTCAGGTTAGGCTCTGACCAAGGCAGAGTACAAGCAATGATCATTTCTTGTGTTTTGGACACTATGATGTCTTGAACACATCCTAATTCTACTTACTTTCTACTCAATAAAGCATTTATTAGGTGCCTCACTAATTGTGCCAGCCATCATTCTTGGCACTGAAAAGCAATAATCCCTGCCCTCCAGGAACTTGCATTGTATGCTAAGATTTATTTTTCCCACTCTTTTTTATATTTGTTATTATACATGATTGACCCAAATTGAGCTAGAAATCCACCAAATCTATAAAGATTTTTCACGTGATATCTCTTACCATATCTCTATCTGCATGTGCTCAATGAAGATTTTTTTAATTATAAGAAAAGCCCTTTATATTTGTTTCTCCTAATTTTGCATTTTTGTAGAAAGAATAAGCTCACTGGTTTTTTTGTACATAAAACTGGAAACTTTAAATAATTAACAAACTGTATCATATTGACTTCTAAAAATAAGAGCTGTCCAAAAAGTTAAAAATTAATTGACTTTCTTTGTTTCATTTTAGAGTTAATAGAGACATTTGTAGTTTCTAGTAAAAATCTATGGAGAAAAGCAACTTAACTTAAAAATTCAACCATGGCACAGCATTATTTCTATTAAAATGCACAGATATTTTTTGTGTTCATATTTCCAAGATCTAGAAGAATGCCTGGCATATAGTAATTGCATAATGAATGTTTCTTGGATTCCACTGAATTATGGAATACTTGAAGAATTAGCTTTTTTTAAACATATTTTTAATTTAAAAATAGCTTTTAATTTTCAAAATACATGCAAAGATAGTTTTCAGTAGTCACCCTTGCAAATCCTTGTATTCCAAATTTTTCTCCCTTCTTTTTCTTCGCTTCCTTCCCTAGACACCAACTAGTCTGATATAAGTTAAACATGTGCAATATTTCTAAACATATATCCACATTTATCATGCTGCAAAAGAAAAATCAGATCAAAAAGGAAAAAAATTAGGAAGAAAAAAAAGCAAGCAAACAACAACAAAAAGGTGAAAATACTGTGTTGTGATCCACATTCTGTCACCCTCTGGGTGCTGATGGTTCTCCCCATCACAAGTCTATTGCAATTGTCCTGAATCAACTCATTGTTGAAAGGAGCCAACTCCATAAGAGTTGATTGTCATATAATCCTTTTGTTGCTGTGTACAATGATCTCCTGGTTCTGCTCACTTCATTTAGAATCAGTTCATTTAAATCTCTTCAGGCCTTTTTGAAATCATCCTGTTGATCATTTCTTATAGAACAATAATATTCCATTCCATTCATATACCACAATTCATTCAGCCATTCCTCAAGTTATGGGCAGCCACTCAGTTTCCACTTCCTTGCCAAGAGTTAGCTATTTAAAAAAAAATAGCCCTTTACATTAAATTATGTGACCTCCAAATTATCTTGGGTTTAATTATATTTTGTTAGAATGAAGCCATCTCCCAAGTCTATCAGAAAAGACTGTGTCCAACCTCTTCATAATGATTTAGCAGTTGACAAAGAATATGGTTTAAAATGATTGAAAATGACATATACATATCATTTATATGATGCTCCCCACTCTTATAAAAGATTTGCAGTTGATTTTTTGTCAAGTTCCTTGAAAAGAATTCCAAAAGTATGTTCACAAAACATCGGCCTATGTAAATAGATATTTTTTATAAAAAACTTGTTTTTAATATTTGTCCATGAAATAAATTTTTACTCATATACCTAGTCTTCCTACCCAGTACATATTAATTGCTTATGATAATATCTTTCATATAAGAATGTAATTAAAGCCATTACTACTTACAGGGTAATAAAGCACCAAATGATCTTTCCAAGGACGCCATTTATGCAGTGACCTTTATGGTAATTCATACTTCTGGAAGGGGATGGTTGGTTTTGGAAAGTTTGGATGGGGTGCTCATCGCCATTGCTGAGATCCACCTCAGGCTTCAGTCTTGAAGTATTCCTTTTGAAGAATGAACATGTCATTTCAGATAGCGTAAGCAATCCTGGCACAGAGGGATTTGTCTCATGGTCATGGCTCCAATTTCTCTGGAGAACAAGGAATCAAATTCTACTCTTCTCAGCTTATGGCCATGACAGAAGCATCATTACAGTGAAAAGAACGTATCAGGAATAAAAAGATCTGGCTTATAATTCTGGCTCTTCTTTTGGGCTAGTCCCTTTCAAGGACCTCAGAGATTTTTCTTGTCTAGAAAAGAAAGGGTTGGACAAGATCAGAAGAGTTTTACGTCTTTTGTGTAGATCACTGATCCCTTCAACAGACTGGAGTTAATAGACATTTTCTCAAAATAATGTTTTAAACCATTTTTTAAATGATTTTTATTACAAAGAAAAAAAATTCATGGAAATAAAGATGTGATTCTTCCCATCAAATATCACAAACCATCTAAAATCTATCCATTGGCCCTGAAAGAGTTGTGTAGCCCAGGCCCATGATCCAGATAGTGTCTGAGATCTCCTAACTCTAAAATTCCAGTACTCTTCATGACTATCTTCATGTAAATGGTATTACCTCTAAAAATTTTTCACATGAACTCTCTTGCTATATCTCGCTCTGCATGTGCTTAATAAAGTCTTTTTTTTAATTTTAAAAAGAGGCCTTTATATATTTGTATTTGCTAATTTCACTTTTTTGTAAGAAAAGGGAACTCATTGGTTTTCCTGTAAATATACCTGGAACTTTTAGGTAATTAACGGACAGCATCATATTGACAACCATGTGACAGACCCAGGTATATGCCAGGACTGAATTGCAAAGTCTAGGTTCTTCCTTGATGCCAGTTAAAAAAGTATTGTTGCTTATACAAATAAGAGCTATATTTTTAACCTTCCTCGGAGAAATTTAAATTCCAGCCAACACTTACCCAGAGGTGCCACATATTTAATTAAATTTTGGATTCAGATTCACTTTGTCTAAATTATAAACATTTGTTCAAGACCTTACAAAACAGAAATAAGCATCCAAAAAACACACAGAGAGAGGGAAAGAACAATAAAATTCTTTGAAAAAGATCCCTAATTGCAACAAAGCATTTTATGGACAATAAACTCTTTAACATGTCGTGTGGTGAGAATGTTTCAAATGCTGAGAAAATAGAGATAATTGGAAAATTACTCTTATTGGTATGGACTCAGTTGCCAACTTTTCAGGCGTAGCCCTTTTGACAGATAGCTTGTGAGAAGCAAACTTGGCTACTCAGTCTGCCTCAAATGAAGAATTTCCTGATGATGAATTGATTCAAATGATTGTATTATCTACTGTTTTTCCTTTTCTCTACCCACCAGCTTCTCTGGTTTTCTGGTTTTCAAATTAGGCAAGAAACCTTTTCTGATCTCCATTAATTAATGGTATCTTTCATCTGATACAAGCTCCAATATAGCTTATATATACATATATAATAAATATAGCTTATATATATATATATATATATATATATATATATTACAAAAAAGGGAAACTGGGTGGCCCCATACTGCACAGAGTGCCAGATCCATTATCAAGAAAACCCATCCTCCTAAATTCAAAACCATCTTCAGACATTTAAGCTGTGTGACCCTGTGCTAATTATTTAACTCTGTCTCAGTTCCCTTATCTGTAAAATGTGCTGGAGAAGGAAATGGCAAACCAGTACAGTAACTTTGCCAAGAAAACCCCAAATAAGTTCATGAAGAATTAGACGCATCTGAAAAAAAAATGACTGAACATTAACAAAATCCATAGATACAGATGTTTAGTAAATGCTCGTTGACTTGACTACTTCAGCTCTTTCTGGGAAACTTTTAAAGTCTGCTTGATTTTGTTTTTGTTTAGTGGTTCTCTAATCCAGAGTCCTCAGTTCCTGGATGAGGAAATTGAGTCTTACAGAGGGGAAGTCCATTGCCCAAAGTCACACATATCATAAGTAGTGAGACTTTAATGTAACTTCTGGGGGGTAGGAATTGTTTCCTTTTTGCTATTTACTTCTCCCATGGATAAATGGGAAATAGTGACTACTTCATGACTGAAAGAATGAATGAGCATTCTTTCAAAAGTGCCTAGGCAATGTGCTAAATGCTGGGGATAACCAAGTCAGATAGACCTTGTGTTCAAGAATCTGATCTCTCTCTCTTTTTTTTTTCCTCCTTTTTTTCCCCTGGAGGCAATTGAGATTAAGTGACTTGCCCAGGGTCACGCAGCTTTTAAATATTGAGTGTCTGATTTGAAATTCAGGTCCTCCTGACTTTAAACTGGTGCTCTATCCACTGCGTCATCTACCTGTTCCCTAGAATCTGATATTCTTACTGGGAAAGAAGAACATATTAGAAAGATAAAGCCTGAAAGGCAGGAGAGAGGTACATGTGGGGATTTTTGGTTTTCAGAAGACTCAGCCAGAAAGCTGTGTGGCCACCTAATAGCTGGTAATAAGACAAGGAAAGCTCACTAAACAGAGCCTGGTGTCCAAAAGGCCAGAGTGTTTTTTGGGTTTTTTTTTTTTTTTTTGGGGGGGGAGAGGAGAAGCAGAGTGGTTTGGAGCAGGATGAGGAGGATACTTGCTGGCTGATTGAGATAAAAGCCCTCTCATTCCAAATCACCAATAACCATGATTTATTCTCCTTGCAAACCTTGAATTAACTTAATCTTATTTTCTGCTTTTTGCCTTTCCCTCAGTTAACTCTGATTGTTGATTTCTTTTATATTCTTTGTTTCCTCTTCTAAATACCTTTCCCTCCATTATGCCCCAGGTTTGCTGGATGCAATGAATATTCTCATTGGGTACTGGGATGTTTTGTGTTAATTTTGGACTTGCTTCTTATCTGTTGTCCAGGGACTTGGACAACAACAACAACATCAGATGGCTCAAAGCACTTAATTATATAGGAGGGGCAAGTAGCCTCCAGAAACCTAGAGGCAACCTTAGAATTGAGTGCAAATCCAAGTTGGCTGACCTACTAAACTTCATTCATTATTTGGTTACAAGGGTTGTATGGTAGTTTTTTTAAGAACCAGAAAGATCAATATAAATGTCCATCTATGGGGGCAGCTAGGTGGCGCAGTGGTTAGAGCACCAGCCCTGAAGTCAGGAGGACCTGAGTTCAAATCTGGTCTCAGACACTTCCTAGCTGTGTGACCCTGGGCAAGTCACTTAACCCCAATTGCCTCAGCAAAAAGCAAAAAATAAATAAATAAATAAATAAATGCCCATCTATGATGACAAATGATAGTTTCTGGACACTTGGAGAAGTGCTAGTGCTGTCAGGTGTGAGGATCATAATTTCTGCACTTTGTGCTTTAAAATAATTCTATTAATGGTAGTTATATTGCTTTTCTATACCTTCTTCAGGAAGTCTTCTACAGGACTTCTTAATTCTACTGCCTTCTCTCTGTTCATTATTTCCAATTTATCCAGTATGTTCCTTGTTTGCATATAGTTGTTTGCCCTTGGTGTCCCCCCATTAGATGTAAAGTCCTTGGAAATAGGCACTGGATTTTGGCCTGTTTTGTATCCTTACCTGGTTTAATCAATATTGGTTGATTCATTCTTTGCTTGATGGTTTAGAACATATGAATGAATTAGGTACTATAAGTATTATTGCCCCATTTTACAGATGATGAAATTGATTCTCAAAGAGATGACCAAGATGGAAGTCAAACACACTAGATTCCAAGACTCTTAAAACATCTTTTTCTTTCTCTCTTCTTTTCTCCTCCCTTATCTTCCCCCTACTTTTCCATTTCAAATCATCATCCTGGTCAGACACGTATAGTAATAAAATCACTTGTCAAATATGTTACATCACAATTTGATTCTGTATTTTTGTGCACTTTTAAAGAGAGTTCACTTTTTAATGTTAAAGCAGTACCTTAATAAATCAAAATCCTATTTATATGCTTAGGTTTAAAGGCTGTACTACATGATACTCTTTTTAATATGTAAAAAGAATCCCTGGAGATAACTTCAGCAGAAACTAAAAACTCTGCAGGAGCTAAAAGAAAAAGATATTAAAACGTAAATGGGAGCTCCTACAGATATAGATGTACCCCATGCTAGGAAAGATGGGAGGCTTGGATATCTCATTTATATATGAAGAAGCCATCAAGGCGATGAACTTGCCTCTGGGCCATAGTATGAATTCATATCTTTCCCTCAAACCATTCATCTGCATAAGGTTCCCAAAGGTATTTGGGAAAGGAAAATAGCTGAATTGAAATTAAGCGCCCTAGGGCATTCGGAGGGAAAGAGGGAAAGAGAAATTTATTATGGGAAAGGGAAGCCTTCTTCCATCTCCTACCGGGAGATGACAGACCACCTCAGAGCCCCAATTCTGTGGGAGTCAAAGAAGCTTCTAAACTGAGTGTCATTGTTCTAGCTGAAAGAGCCATGAAAAGAGCCCCTTTCAGCCAGCCAAGCCGCAGGCTGGAGGTGACTGATCCCAGAGTCTTGTTTGGTTCCCATTTGTTTTCTTGTCATTCACCCGTTAGACTGTAAGAAACTTGAGGGCAGGGGCTTTTTGTCCCTTTTTACATTCCCAGTGCTCAGTACAGTACCTAGAACATGATTAAGCTGATATGTAATATTGATTAATTAATTAATTGAAAGGAGGAGGAAATTTTGCCGAGCTGATGGTCATTCTAGTAGAAACACTGGTTTGTCAAGATCCAGCTGTATGGATCCTGTGCCTTACCCTAAATCTTGTGAAGACTCTAAAGAGAGAACATTGAGTCCTCCAGTCTTGGAGTTGTAAAATGCCCTGGCCACATGTAGTCGCTATAGTCGCTATCCATGTGTTTCATTAAGAGTATAAGTTTAAGTTTGTGTCCAACCTTCCCTCTTCCTGGACTCTCAGACTATCTATGAGAAAGTTTACCCATGTCCTAAAATGTGTCTCATTCCTTAAAGGAAAAAAAAATAAACCACAAAAAAAGAATGTACCCTGACTTTGGTGGGAAATATCTGTGACTATTGTTCTTGCTTTGTGATTTAAGAAAAAAAAGTCTTTGCTAAATTACTAAATCTACTGACTGATTACCAAGTGGATATATGCTATTGGGGATAATAAGTTAGTTAGTTTTTTGACATATAATCACCCTAGAAAAGTCCTAGAACTTTGAAAGGAGTAGCATTCAATGGCTGTGCAAATTGGGTGAGTAAAACCCTGAAGAATCATTGTAAATTTTCAGAAATATAGATATGTATGGATATATATGAATATAATTACAAAAAGAATTTCATTATATGTTTCTGAATTATTCAAACCCTGCCTCCCCAGGCCCACCAATTTTTTGTTGTTGTTGTATTTTCATTCAGTTTTGATATAATAGTTTTAGGTAGAAATTATTTCTTTACTTTGAAATAATTGGCATAGATATTTTTGATACATCATGAAGTTCTAAAACAAGAGGATTAAATTATCCTTTTTGGAACAGTGCCCATTAGACAAGGTCAAAAAAAAATCCACATCTATCAAGGAACAAATCCCTTGGCACAGGTAACTACATAGCTGGGTATTTTTATTCCTCATGCTTTTAAAAAAGAAAGCTGAAAGAAGCCTACAATTATTATTTAAAGGATAGCATTGGTTTTCCCAAGTTTAAAATCTCACATACCTGCTATACTTTTAAAATCAAGTAAATTATGAATGTTGCATTAGCCTTGATAGGAGGGATAGCCAGCATCTTGAAAGGACTCCCGAATTTAGAATCAGAGAACATGTTGAAATTCTAGCTTGAGTAATTGACTCTAAGATCATAGAATCTTAGAGATCAACTGGTACAAATTCTTCATTTTAAAAATGAAACTGAAGTTCAGAGGTTATAAGTGACTTGTCTGCTCTCACATGTAAGTGGAAGATCTGGGATTAAAATTTCTGATTCCTTCAAGGGGATTAATGAAAAAAAAAGGCAGATGAAGGTGGACTTGCTGTACCAGATCTAAAACTATATTATAAAGCAGCGGTCATCAAAACCATTTGGTACTGGCTAAGAAATAGAGTAGTCGATCAGTGGAATAGGATAGAATCACAAGACAAACTAGGCAATAACTATAGCAATTTGGTTTTTGATAAACCCAAAGACCCCAGCTTTTGGGATAAGTATTCAGTATTTGACAAAAACTGTTGGGAAAACTGGAAACTAGTGTGGAAGAAATTAGGGCTTGACCCACATCTAACACCACATACCAAGATAAGATCTAAATGGGTTCATGATCTGGATATAAAGAGTGATACTATAAGTAAATTAGAGGAATGTAATATAGTTCACCTCTCAGACCTTTGGAGATGGAATAAATTTATGTCCAAAGAAGAACTGGAACTCTTAATTGAAAACCAGATAGATAACTTTGACTATATTAAGTTAAAAAGTTTTTGTACAAACAAAATCAATGCAGACAAGATTAGGAGGGAAGTAATAAATTGGGAAATCATCTTTACATTCAAGGGTTCTGATAAAGGTCTCATCTCAAAAATATATAGAGAATTGTCTCATATTTATAAAAATTCAAGCCATTCTCCAATCCAATGGTCAAAGGATATGAACAGACAATTTTCAGAGGATGAAATTAAAACTATTTATAGTCATATGAAAAGGTGCTCCAAATCACTGTTGATCAGAGAAATGCAAATCAAGACAACCCTGAGGTACCACTTCACACCTGTCAGATTGGCTAAAGTGACAGGAAAAGTTAATGATGAATGTTGGAGGGGTTGTGGGAGGGCTGGGACACTGATGCATTGTTGGTGGAGCTGTGAACGGATACAGCCATTCTGGAGAACAATTTGGAGCTATGCTCAAAAAGTTATCAAACTGTGCATACCCTTTGACCCAGCAGCATTTCTATTGGGCTTATATCCCAAAGAAATCATAAAGGAAGGAAAAGGCCCCACATGTGCAAGAATGTTTGTGGCAGCCCTTTTTGTAGTGGCTAGAAACTGGAAA
>JAJPUD010000050.1:841485-856043 GCA_023553655.1 Myrmecobius fasciatus | reverse complement strand
GCAGAACCAGGAGATCATTATACACGGCAACAACAGTACTATATGACAATTAATTCTGATGGACATGGCTCTCTTCAACAACGATATGTTTCAAACCACCTCCAATTGTTCACTGAAGAAAGCCATATACACCCAGAGAGAGGGATGCGAAATGTGGACCACAACATAACATTCTCATACTCCTTGATTGATGTTTGCTTACATTGTGTTTTCTTTATCTGATATATCGTTTGTGTAGATAAGATTTATCTTGCACACCAATGATAAGTTTGGAAATATGTATACATATATTCGATTTGCCAATATTTTAACATAATTAACATGTAGTGGATATCCTGCCATCTAGGGAAGGGGTGGGGAAGTTGGGGGGAAAAATTTGTAACGGAAAGCTATGTAAGGGTTATTGTTGAAGAATTACCCACACATATGTTATGCAAATAAAATAAAATTTAAAAAAAAAATCTCTGATTCCAAATGTGGTCTCAGACACTAGCTTATGTGACCCTGAGCAATTCACTTCACATGTGACCCTGGGCAAGTCACTTCACCCTGTGTGCCTCAGTTTCCTCATATGTAAAATGAGCTGGAGAAAAAAATGGCAAATTATTTCAATATTTTTGCCCCCCCCAAAAAAAAATCCCAAAAGGAACCACACAACTAAAAATGATTCAACTATAACCTTTGTGACCTGTGTGACCTTGGACAAGCTAAAATCCCTCTTGGGATTTCACTTCCCTGATTGTGTAATGTGAGTTTTACATTAAATGGCCTTATAAGTTTGGATTTATCAGATTCTATTAACTGGAGGAGATGTTTGCAAGATCCATTGTCCAGCTGCATTTTCTTTTGGGGTTATATTTTAGATTGGAACTAAGTCATGAAAACTTGCAGTGCTTGCAGCCTCATTTGCTACCTTTCTTATACTTTTTCAGATGTCTGAAGGTTGCAACAAATTATTATTAATGACAGAGCAACAATACTAAAAATAGCTGAGCCATATTACACCTCCACCCCTTCCAAAATCCATTAGAGCTCAGCTGTCTATGTAATAAATGGTTCTTGTTAAGTTCCAGTGTCTCACAGCCTTCAAATTTAGAAACCACACCCCTTGGGAGGAAAAGTAATTCTTCTATCTAAAGGGGCAAAGGAGGATCTAAAGTGGAGAGGAGTAAATAAAACATATGTATTCATTCATTTCATGAGAATGGGTGGTTTACTATGATGTTAGAGTTCATTATTACTCCTTAATTAAAAATCAGTTGGCCATTAAAGTCAAACTCTGAAGTTCAGTATGGCATTATTCCTTAAGGAATCAGAGTTTCTTAATCTTATTAAGGAAAAGTGAGTAACCCTTTTCAACATATGATTGAATGATTTTCTCCCTTCAATTAAGGCCTTGAGTCTGTCATTTATCAGTTATCTTTTGTTGCTCTGTTGTTTTTCAGTGTTTCTTAGTTGAGTCTGACTCTTCATGACCCCATTTGTGATTTTCTTGCCAAAGATACTGAAGTGGTTGGCCATTTCCTTCTCTAGTGCATTTACAGATGAGGAAACTGAGGCAAACAGGGTGAAGTGCCTTGTCCAGGGTCACATAGCAAGTGTACAAGGTCAGATTTGAACTTAGGAAGATGGGTCTTCCTGATTTCAGACTCTGTCCACATTCAGAAATGGAATGGAATCACTTAGAAGGTCCAGGGCTGGCATTCTGTCCACTGTGTCATCACCTACTTAGTGATCCATCAGTTACCTTAGAAACCCTCAATTTTGCAGTTCAATTAATATACATGCATCCTAATATTGTGGGAAATGTCCCATTTGGCTACACTTGGAGGCAGGATGACATGGTGAATAGGGTCAGGGATCCTGCCTCAGCCATTTAGTAGTCGTGATCCACTTCTTTTGACTTTCTGAGTCTCATTTTCTTAATCATAAAATTTATGTGTGGGGGGGGTAGTGGAAGAATTGGCTTGATTAGACAGCCTCTAAGTTCCCTTCCCACTGAATCAAAGCTCTCATGACCCTTTTAATAGCATCATAGGGGAATACTCATGCAGAGCACTGTGTTCACTTTTAATCATGGTCACTGTGGCAGTTTTTTTTTTTAATTGGATCTGTTTTTCTGTTATAAAAATGGACTCAGTGATGGAGGAGAGACAGATGATACCTGAAAATTTAGCACTGAACCCAGGGCAGAAAACAACTAATACCTTTGTTTGTTAATTGAACAAAATGAATGGGATCCAAAACAAAAAGTAATCTATTAAGCTTCTTTTTAAAACAATCTTAGAATGATCTGCTTTTACTGAGTTTCATGCTGAGTTTTCTGTAAACTCATTTTTTCCTTCATGACTTTTTTACAGTTTTATGAGGCTATTCTAATGATTCACTATCCTCTTTCCTAAGACTTTGTAAATGAGTTTTAGCTCTAAACAGTGCATGAAAATAAGTGTACTTTAAATCAATATGGATAGTATATTAAAATATCCAGAAAATATCCATCTTTAAAGTAAACATGTAAAAATATACTCCGGCTTGGCTTTTTGTCTCTCTGTGAGGTGGCAATTTTGTGAGATTCCATGAAAGTAGACAAACTAAAATAGAACAATAATGGCCAATCCTGATTTAAAACTTTACTTGTTTGTCATCACAATGTGTTTCTCAAAATTTATTCATAAGAGCTAACGTTAATGTAATACTTTAAGATTTGTTTTAAATGCATTGTTCAATTAATTGTCTGCAGCAACCTTGTCAACTAAAAGTTACAGATTATATAATATCTGGGGCTCAAAGAACATGATTAACCCTGACTTCAAATTGTGGGAATCATAAAATTTTAAATTAGAAGGTATCTTGAGATCAGTCCAATGTATTCACTACAATGATGATGGTGATGGTGAAGAGGAGGAGGATGGTGATGATGAAGACAAATATCTTGCATTTATATAGTACTTTAAAGTTTGCAAAGCATTTTTCTCATTTTATCCTCACAATAAACTAAATGCTATTATTATCTTCATTTTACAGATGAAGGAACTGAATTATATAAGGATTAAGTGACTTGCTCAGGTTCACACAACTGTTAACTAGGCAGGATTTGAATTCACATCTTCCTGAGACCCAGATTTCTCTGACTTGTCCATAACTTACATAATCTGGTATCCAAAAAAAAAAAATAGAGCTAGATATTGATAGATCAAAGTGTTACAGATAAGAGCATTTTGGGCAAGTGAACAAAGTCAGATTACCTAACATAGCTTCCAAATTATGAAGTGAGAATGAGAACATAACAAAGCAGCCACAAAGGGTAATAACTGTTCACATTTACATAGTATTTGCATTTTCCAATGTGTTTCAGAAACATCCTATTAGATCCTCTGAATGTCAGTGAGAAGTAAATACTACAGGTTTTATTCTTCCCTTTTTTAACAAGAGAAGAAGTTGAGATTCAGAGTAGTTTGGTGATTTGTCTAGAGTCACATAGTGGATTAAATTTTGTAGAATTAGAATCCATGTTTTTCCAACTCATTCTTCTCTATCTAGCACTCTATAGTCACAATTTTACATTTGCTCATTGATTAAATTGCACAGAAAATTCAAGACCAACCATTGTTTGGCTTGTTGGTTGATGATAAAATAAGCACTTGAGTTGAGTGAAATTCAGCTTTAAAGGCTCTCCTCCAGAAAGTTGGATATTGCATAATGCTATTCTCACCAAAAAACCAGTTGGCAATTCCATGGAAGAAGTTCCAACAAAGAATCCAGGCTGGTGATGAGACGTCTTGGCAGAGAGGTGACTGACTGGAAATATATAATAAGATGGGCATTCCCAGACACAGCAACGTGTTGGCCAATGTAACAGAAGAGCTAGGAGGTTAATGGGTAAAGATAGATGTTTCTTGTTGTATCACTATCCAACAGCTCTAAAAATGCTGACAAGAAAAAAAATAAAAGGTCAAAGTAGGACTCAAAGAGTACAATTTTGTTACTATCTTGTTAAAATGAATAACTCTCCTAAAATCAAGTAACAAAATTCATGATTTTTTATTAAATTTTCTTTGTAATTGACTTTATATATGCATGTTTTTAATAAAAGGAAAATATAAAAAAAAAACACTAAATAAAGGAAGGATTTCCTATAGGTGGTAAGATTCTAAAGATTCTATTTATGGATACAGATTCCTCAGAAAATGATCAAACTTCCCAAATGAGACAGATAGCCACTTCAAAGAGTTCAACCAGAACCATCTATGAAGGAAAAACAAGTGGGGGAAGACTACATTGTCCAGACCATTTATATACAGTCGGATGGACAGCCCACAGTTCTGGTTCATTGACACAGACATTGGATTAATGCTGCAGATGGCTCATGAACTGGGCTCAGAATTAAAAGAACAAAGACAGAGGGCTGGATTGTATTTGAAGGAATAGTAAGACTTTCCAAAGTCCCAAGATTCTGCCTACAAGAAAAACCCATATTTTTACCAACAACTTTCTTCTAGCACTATGCACACAGTGCAAATTATCTAAATACGAAAAACTATAGATCACCGCCAAGGCCACAGAGACAATCAGTAAATGTAATAAAATTTCAGTATATTAAAAATGGTTTTGTGATTAGAGAACCTGCCTCCTGGTGAGATAAAAGTGAGTTCAAGTTTTGTTTCTGATGTGGATTCACCATGTGATTCTGAGCAAGTCAGTAGGCCTTTTGGGCATCCCAGAAAAGTTACTTAGACCCTAAGATAATAGAAGGACTTTCCTTATCAGAAGTTCCATATGATAGAGAGAACACAGATTTGATTAAACACAGACATGTGCTCACACACACATACACACACTCACCTCTCAGTAATTACTGCACAAGGACCCAAGAAGTAAGCTAGAATATATCATCCAAGATTATAAAGAAATGGAGATAGAAATCATGGAGTAAGAGTGAAGATGGAGAGCTTGCATGCTGGTTTGTTCTCTCTGTAATGTTTAGAGCTTGTGGAAAGGATCCCCTGAACACTGGAAAGGGCTTGAGAAGGGAGCAAGCATTTATACAGCATCCAGTATGTACCAGGCTCTATGCTAAATGCTTTTTACAAATATCATTTCCTTTGATTACCTTGTATTTAGAACAAAAACTCTACAAAACAGGTGCTATTAATATTATTATTATGCCCATTTTATCTATTGAGGAAACCAAGGAAAATGTTAAGTGATTTACACAGTAAATATTTGTCACATTTGTATTCAGGTCTTGCTAAACATTTAACTTATTTTGCCCCTAGATGTCCAGGGGGATTATGATGAAGGATTTGGGGGATGATATATACAAGCATTACACAGCAGGGAAAAATCATGAATACTTTTCAGTATTCATTATTGGAAGGAGTGCCCTTATCTATGAGATCTCCAATACACTGAAGTATGGAGTATCATACCAGGGTCCAAGTCAAGCAGCAGCTCTTTATTTTGTGACAGAAACAATTTAGTAGAATGGATAGAGTACCTTGACTTGAAATCAGAAAGAAAGCAATTTGATTCTTGTCTCAGGAACTTAAAAACTTTGTGATACAAGGCAAATCATTTAACTTCTCTGAAACTCGAATTCCTTATCGACAAAATGGGGATAATAACAATTCTTTATTCCCAGGGTTGTTGTGAGGATCGAGTGAGTTGAGTATATACAGAAATTTGCAAACATCAATGCCTTATGTTAGTGTTATGACTCAATATTGTCTGACTCATTTTTAATGTTGGGGGCAGTGAGGTGTTTCATTTTAGGGTCTCCATTGTGAAAATTGGTACCATGAACAATGTCAGTATTTTGAAATCAAAAGGTTATGCAGTTGGTGAATGACTCCATCTGTTTCAAAAATATGGAACATTTTTTTTTCTCAAAATCTGCTTGAGTTTTGCCTGGGGAAACATGTATTTTTCAAATGATAAGAGATATGTTCTCTTATTTTCACTCATGCTTGGAAAATGTTTCAGGGCCTTTAAAATACTTTATCTAGTTTCAAGATTGATTAGAAAATAGGATGTTATTATTTTACTCGCTTTAATGTTTTCCTCTGTGTAGCTATTTCTTTCATTTGCTTTTGCTCTCAGCAATAAGAACTTCTTAACCTAATGGATATTATTGGTCAGTTCTAAATCTGTATATAAGTATACATATACACACATAGACACATATCATATATGTATATGCATATATATATATAATATATGTGCACAGATATAGACATCTAAATTTCTGATAAGTCTCTGAGCATTCTAGTACTTTCCTACAACTTAACCTATATATAGCAGTATCTCCTTCCTTTTTCTTTCTCATCTATTGAAATTAATAATAAAATTATTCTCTTTTATGGACTAATTAAATGATAGCTAGAAGGTTTTAGTACATCTAGTTAAGTTACTTAATATTCACAGGCTTATAGTTGTTTCTATGGTTGTCCATATTCATCAGTTTTTCTTTCAGTTCCTAAACTGCAGAGTTATCTACTTTAAGATGAATAGATTCTGAAAAACTTAGCTATGTATCATAAAATTCAGCCCCAAACTATATATTGCTTGAGGTTACAATAAGGTACTCTTAAGTCCAATTAAGAAGCATGAATGAGCTGATGGTTAACTAATTGGACTTTTCCCCAACATTCAATTGCTATGAATATCATTTAGAAATGATTGCTGTTCACCTGGATTTATTCCTAATATAACTTTATATAGGTCTATCCGCAGGGGTAATTGAATCGAGTACAACTTTACAACATCACTTTTCAGAGTTGTGCCCTCATCAAGCTTTCCACATGTCACTAACCATTTAGGATACAATTACAATTCAGATAAATATTGCAGTTAAGTAAAGAAGCTCCATTTCCCCCCCCCAAAAAAAAATACAGCATCTACTTCTAGCCTCCTGCCATCTATTTAGCAAAATACAAACTTTAAGCTGTTATTTCTCTTTCAAATCCCAAAACCCAAGCAAAATTTATATGTAAATATATGTACAGTTAGATGGATGGATGGATGGATGGATGGATGGATGGATGGAGGGGAAGGGGGGTAATAAATAGGTATAGGGTATTTTTTTTGTCACCATAATTCTCCAGGGCAGCTATTAATAAGAATGGCAAAAGATTGCATACCCAACTTCTAGCAATTACAGAGAGCAAGAAGGATTTTGCAATAATTGGAATAGACTGCAGCTTTTGTATTTGTGCTGCCTTCAAAAATAGGGGCTGATTTTCCTTCTAGCAGAGAAGGTAGAGAGGCTTGAGGAAACTCATTCCATTTGAAGTTATCCAGGAAAATGAAATGACCATTATAAAAAGTAGAAGAATGTCTTCAAGGTAAAAACAGAAGAAAAAAAATAGGTGAATAGGTAGGATTTAACAGTGAAGAGAGAGAAAATGCAACAAAAAACATTGGCAGCTAATTGATATGAGAAGTTAGTCTGAGAAGGAAAGTGATGAGTTTATGTTCCAAAAATAATATATTAAAGATTCCCACATGCTCTCAAGTGAGAGTTTATCCAGTAATAATTAGAAGAAGAAATAAGCAGTGGAAACTACTTATGTCCTCCTGAGGAGCAATGAAGCAGTTATTTCTTGACCTAAAAACAAAGAGCGAGAGAGGTTTGTGTAGGATGTGAAAGGAAAGTTCAAAAGACCTGTCAAGTCACTTATTCTTGACTTCTGGTGATGCATATTACCAAATGGAATTAAGAGCATTTCCAAAAGTCATTGAGTATTTCCTCTTGGACCTGGATACTCTGGAATTTAACTCCAATATTACTAGGGGTTTTCATTTTGTGATCTCTTTCAGGTGGCAATCAGTGACTTCATCCTGTTTCTATTTTACCATCTAGTTTTTGAATATCAGGGCAGTCTTCCATGATAATTTCTTAGAATATGATGTCTAGGCTCTTTTATTTTTTTTTATCATGACTTTCAGTTACTCAAAAAAATCTTAACTTATCTCCCCTTGATCTGTTTTCCAGTTCATTTATTTTTCTAGGAAGACATTTCACATTGTTTTTGATATTTTTCCATTCTTTTGATTTTGTTTTATTGTTTCTTGCCCATTTATAATTTTTAAGAAATTATTTTTTTCATTAAGCTTTTGTGCTTTTTTTCTCCATCTGGTCAGCTCTCTTTTAAGGCATTATTTTTTCTTCAGGATATCTTTGTGCATGTTTTTACCAAGTTAATTGTCTTTTCATAATTTTCTTCCTTTGCTCTCATTTCTTTACCTAATTTATTTTCTACCGCTCCTGTATAACCTGTATAAAACATATAGTGTTTTTAAAATGAATAAATGCATGAAATGTATGAATTCATAAAATATGTGGAGGTTTTTTAAACTTTTCTAGGAATGAGGGGTCCCATTCACATTTTGTTTTTAGCTTTTTTTGAC
Organism: Myrmecobius fasciatus; assembly: GCA_023553655.1. Lineage (NCBI taxonomy): Eukaryota > Metazoa > Chordata > Mammalia > Dasyuromorphia > Myrmecobiidae > Myrmecobius > Myrmecobius fasciatus. The sequence continues at coordinate 847,634 of JAJPUD010000050.1, read as the reverse complement.
TTCATTGTCTATTTTCAGTTTTTTAAAAAAAAATGTTCCCTAGGGGGCAGCTAGGTGGTGCAGTGGATAGAGCACCAGCCCTGAAGTCAGGAGGACCTGAGTTCAAATCTGGTCTCAGACACGTAACAGCTGTGTGACCCTGGGCAAGTCACTTAACCCCAATTGCCTCAGCAAAAAAAAAAAAAAAGTTCCCTGTCACCACAATAACTATTTAAGATCATAGTCTTCTTGTTATTTGCTCATTTTTCTACTTTATTTTTTGATTTTTGACTTAATATTAAAGTTGAACTCTGTTCCCAACTTGGAGGGGAATGGGAAGGATCAACTTAAGTTTCAGGCATTTTTGCATTACTATATTCAGAGCTAGTTCTGGGGGTTTAGAAGTTTTTGATGCTTCCAAAGTGATGGGATCTGGGTAATGATGGGGTCACTGCTCTCCTAGGCTATACTCTGGTCCTTCCATAAGAAGAGGCTCTGATCCCTTGTAATTGCAACTGATATTTTTCCTCTAGACCCTTGCTCCCTTGGAACTGAAAATGATAGTATTCTTCAGGGTTCCTGATACTGTTCTTCAGGGTTCTCACTCCCTGTTGACCAAAGGTGATTCTCTTCACCCTTGCACAAGACCCCAAAATGGGAATGGGTAGTGTATTTGACAAATAGCATCTGATCCTGTGACTAGAGCTATACAAGAGATCCTTCTAATTTCTTTCTGACCAGTTGCCAGGTCCCCTCACCCTTTTAGCCTTGAGAACTCTTGAAGCTACTGCTGCTTCTGTCCCCAGTACCTAGTTTCAACACTTGTTTCATCCAAGTGGCCTCAGTGGCCTCCATTCCAGCCTCCATTCCTTGTTGGGGATTTTACCATTTCTATTAAGTTATAAATTAGATTAGACCATGAATTCTTAATCTTTGATCTATGTATTCCCCAAGGGATTTGTGGATAGATTTCAGGAAGTTTGTAATTTTGAATGAGAAAAAAAAAATGTTTCTTTACTTTTACTAACCTTTGATTTTCTTTATTATCCTTTGCATTTTATTCATTGGAAACATTAGGGCCACAGGACTTACCAAACTGCCAAAGAAATCTATGGCACACATGTTGAGATAGCCTTGTATTAACCTCAAGCCTCTTGCAACTCTGATGTTATTTATTGTTATTTTTCTGAAATCCAATCCACCAAACATGACCTCCTCTCTCTGTCTCTCTCTGTCTCTGTCTGTCTCTGTCTGTCTCTGTCTGTCTCTGTCTCTGTCTCTCTCTGTCTCTGTCTCTCCCTCTCTCCATCTGTCCTCTCCTGTTCCACTAATGTTTCAGAGAAGTTTGCTGTCCTATTTGTCAAAGCTAATCCCCTAGCTTGTGTTCTTTATCCTATCCCAATAAACATCCTCCAAGACCTAGATTTATTCTGCCTCATGATCCATGTGTATTTGGTCTTTTCTTCTTTAGAGAACACCTTTTATGTTGAGATCTCCTTTGTTCCTTTAAAAAAAAAAAAAAAAAAGCAACCACAAAGATAACAAAGGGCTTTCAGTCTTTCCTTTTGATCTTTCTTGTTATATTCTTACTAGTTCTCTCTGCTCTCCTTTATTACCAATGTTCTACAATGTGAAATCTACATTCATCATTTTACTTTCTCCCAGCCACTTCACTTTGCAGATCCTTGCAATCTGATTCCTATCCCTAGTATTATATTGAAACTGCCTGCAATAGGAGATAATAATATATTTTTTGCCAGATTCTCATTCACTATCCTTTGGCGTATTGGCAACATTTGGTTCTATTAACTACATTCTTTTTTGCTTGCCTTTAATACTTCATTTTCATGGTTCTTTGCACTTTTCTGACTTTTCTTTTCCAATTCTTTGGATGTGTCCTTATCCATCTCCCATCCATTAAACATGGGTTATATCCTTATCCATCTTCTCTTCCTTCTCCATTCTCCCTGATAATATCATCCAATCTAATAGATCAATTTTTTTTACACTTTCCACTGTATCATAAATGTGTTAAATACATTGATATATCATACTTGTTACCTAATTGTATACAACATATTAATTTATAACATATATCTGTAATAATAAAGTCAGTCAAATGCAACTAGTTATACAATAATTCTATTTGAAAATGTATGTAAATTTTACATCTGTAGCATCCCTACTTCTCTACTTTAAAAAAAAAAGTTGAAATCTGTCTTCCTCCAGTAACCATCAAATTGAAATGGAAAATATATTAAATCTTATATAAATATGTATAGCCAAAACAAATTATTCCATTAGCTGTACACAGATAGATAGATGTGTGTATTTATGTGTATATATATCTGCATACATATGCATACATATGTGTGTATTTAAAGTTTGTGTTTAAAATTTATCATCTTTCTCTACTGTATAACATTTCTCATTATCAGTTGTCTGGTATCATGAGTGTTTATTGTGCTGATAATAATTCTTACAGCTTTAAAAGTTGTTTGTTTTTAATGGTGAATACATTATTTCTCTGCTTCTGCTCATTTGATTCCTCAGTAGTTTATAAAAGACCTTAAAGTTGTTTATTTTTATACTATTGATGCTAATAATAGTTATTTTTGCTTACTCCACTTTGCATTATTTCATGCCTTTCCATGTCTTTTTGAAAAAATCTAGTTCGTCATTTCTTACAAAAGTATTCAATTTTCACCTTGATGTAGATGATGACCAAATCTAGTTCATTGGCCCCAATTTCCTAATATTCTCTAAGTATCTCCACATGTTTATCTCATTAGTTTCTGAAATCCAGTATGTACAAAACCATATTCGACATCTTTATTCTTTAAAACTACCAAGTTACTTCTCTTCTTAATGTCATTATTTCATCTTCTTAACAACCTTGTGAAGTATTAACTATAAGTATGTCTCCATTTTGCAAATGATCTTGTTCAGAAGAAATTAAATGTCTTGCGTGGGGCTACTGAGACTATCAAAGGTGGAAAATTAACCAAAGTTTTCTGGATTCTTAAATCCCTGCTTCGTTATTTTAGCAGTTGCCAAATCCTAACAATTTTCTTCCTGTTGTCCCATCCTTTTTGCTCCAGTTTGAATCACCCTAATCCAATCTGTTATGGATTATCTATGTCTTGCCAGAACTTCCTATTTCCAAATTAGCTTTTTATCTCTAAGCCTTCCCTTTATCAGTCCTTCTTTTATGTGTGACATTCAGACCTTTTGGGATTTATCAAACTTTCCTCTCCTTTAGGCATTTACATCACAACCAACTTGAACATTAATGGATTTTCTTTTAGGGGAACTTTGGAAAACACTTTACTCTTTAGTATAGCTCTAAGTGGTCCATTTATGATGGCTAGATCTTTTTTTCTTCCTATTGGAAGTTAAGAAAGGTGTTTCATTCTTTCCTAGCTCCCTCTTTTAATTTTTGCAATGTGATGTTAGTTTATGTCATCCACATTTTTGGAACCCCTATGTGCTAACCACACAGTGGAGAGAACAAAACAAAATTACTTAATGAAGGGAAGAACATTAAAATAAATTATGCCTGGAATTCCTGCTTCCTTTTAGATAATATGTGTTTTCTTGACTGTAGTGTTGGTGCTGTATCAATTAATTAATATCCTCATTTAGTATTCTGTTTGTTTTTCTTTCATAGCTCTAGCTCATATTGAAAGAGAAAACTAGTTGTTGACAGTTTAAAAAAAAATCCATTTGGAAGGGATCTTTGCCACCTACCCAGAAAATATATCTGGATCATATTTAAACAAGTATGAATTTTTTTTCCTCTCCCTAGGTAAATGATACACTTCCTTTCCTATGTACAGACATTCATATCTTGAAAAAAAAATAACCATTTTAGACTTAGACTGTAGCAATTCATTTGAAACTATTATGGGTGATTATGTCTACCTCTTGCAGCCAAATAATCCAGTACAAATTTCCCTAATGTTTCTATGAGAATTATAGTATTTTGTAAATATTACAAAGAACTTTGAAATGAAAATTCCTAGATGGTTGATTTATCTTGAGTCCAATTAAGGGGGCCTGTTTTAAGTGATAAACTAACTTTGCAGGAAGTTGGGCTTGCTGATTGAATCCATTTTCACATGGAAAATTTGAAAATGACTAAGGATTTGCATTTGACTGTAAGTGTTGTCAAGTTTAGATTGATTCCTCACTGAGATGTGTTTTACAGAATCATCCAGTATATATTTTCAAATAATGTAGTTAAAATAAGTAAAATACAAACCCTACAGATCTGTGCATTGAGATGGTTATATCATAGCAAATATTTATCCATCCATTCATTAATTCATTTATTCAAGAAAAAGAAATTATGGAAACCTCACTATTTTCACAAAATTACTTCAGACAGAAAACGGAATGAAGGGTCTCTAATTTCAGAGAGCAAGACTTAAAGGTAAAAGATAAAATAAGTTGTGTAAAAGTTAATAGGTAAAATATAGATCTACTTAATAGCTATTTGTTGAATACTAACTGGACATAAAACATTAGACAATTCAGTTAAGTCTTTATTGATTGCCTACCTTATGCAGAGCACTGTGATAGATATGGTAAGAACTACAAAGATGAATGGGATAATCAATATTTGAAACATATTGTGTGTATTAGGAGGTAGTAGGAGATTGGGATGAAGAACATATGTTAAAAGCTGAATTACAAAATATAACAAATGACAGAAGAAGATAAATAAATGCTAGGAAACTTTACATGCATATTATTATTATTATGTGTTTAAAACTCTCATATTTTCTTTGACTCTGCCATCTTCTGTACTTTCCATTTCTAATTATTTGTCAGATTATTTTGGATTCTGAAAATGACAGAAAAGCAGAAAAGGGAAAGGGGAAGGCAAGCTTTGGCATGGTTGTAGAGAGGAGGCAGTTAGTATCCTCCATTTCTCTATTTTCTTTCTTTTCCCAGATTACTTTCACCTTGGTGCTTTCTCTCTGCCATTTCTAGTTTCTTTTCTTCCTTTTTGCTCCCCAGTGATGATGATGATAATGATAATGAGTAATGATAATGAGTAATTAATTGCTATATGGTGATTTAAGATTAGCAAAGCACTTTCACATGTTATTTTATTTGATCTACTTGGAAGTTAGATGATATAGCACCCCCATTTTACAATTAAAGAAACTAAAGTTGAGAGAGGTTAAGTATATGTCCAGGATGACAAGAGCTGGGAAACATTTGAGATGTGAGTGGAACTTCGGTCCTCCTGACACGAAATCCAACAATACGCGTAGTCTGTCACCTAACAGCTTCCTTTAAAAATCATTTGCATTTATGGTTTGGCTTTTAGTTTAGAAAATCTTTTCTTCAAAACAAGCTTATGAACTAGATAATGTGAAATTGTTCAGAAATGAGGAAACAAACTTGGAATGGAGATTGGAGTATACTTTTGAAAAGCATATCATTTGTTTTATTTGTGTTTTCTTATGCTGTGTGGCTAATATGGAAATATGGTTTGCATAATTTCACACCTAAAATCAATATCCAATTGATTGCTTTAACAAGGAGGGAGGAGAGGTTGAAATGAGGGAGAAAATTTGGAACTTAATTTTTTTTTAATTTTATTTTTTTTTATTTTATTTGCATAACATATGTGTGGGTAATTCTTCAACAATAACCCTTACATAGCTTTCCGTTACAAATTTTTCCCCCAACTCCCCACCCCTCCCCTAGGTGGCAGGATATCCACTACATGTTAATTATGTTAAAATATTGGTAAATCGAATATATGTATACATATTTCCAAACTTGTCATTGTTGTGCAAGAAAAATCTTGTCTACACAAACGATATATCAGATAAAGGAAACACAATGTAAGCAAACATCAATCAAGGAGTATGAGAATGTTATGTTGTGGTCCACATTTCACATCCCTCTCTCTGGGTGTATATGGCTTTCTTCAGTGAACAATTGGAGGTGGTTTGAAACATTTCATTGTTGAAGAGAGCCATGTCCATCAGAATTGATCGTCATATAGTACTGTTGTTGCCGTGTATAATGATCTCCTGGTTCTGCTCATTTCACTCAGCATCAGTTCATGTAAGTCTCTCCAGGCCTCTCTGAAATCATCTTGCTGGTCATTTCTTACAGAACAATAATATTCCATAATATTCATATAC
>JAJPUD010000050.1:781219-841085 GCA_023553655.1 Myrmecobius fasciatus | reverse complement strand
CATTCTCCAATTGAAGGGCATCTATTCAATTTCCAGTTTCTAGCCACCACAAAAAGGGCTGCCACAAACATTCTTGCACATGTGGAGCCTTTTCCTTCCTTTATGATTTCTTTGGGATATAAGCCCAATAGAAATGCTGCTGGGTCAAAGGGTATGCACAGTTTGATAACTTTTTGAGCATAGCTCCAAATTGGAACTTAATTTTTTTTAAATTAATTTTTACATGTAATTGGGAAATAACTAATGAAACAAATTAAAAAAAAAAAAAGAAATGAGTAAGCTAAGTGTCTCTCTAGACACTCTAGACACTCTAGACTCTCTAGACTCTCTAGACACTCTACAGACTTCCTCCACAGATGGAGGAACAGAGGAAGCAGTCCTCAAACTGTGCTTCCAAGTCCAGTGCTCCATTTGGTACCACATGATGCCTATTTTGATCTTAAACCTTTTAGGTTGTATGAAGGCTGTAACAGTCAATGCAAAAAGGCATCTTAATAAAATAATTTATAATTATAATTAATAAAATGATAATAAAAAAATTGTTCATTTTTAGTGTCTACCAAATATCCTTGGGAAAAGACAACTTGATATCATTGATTGCACTTCTGATATTAGCTATAAACCAGAAATATTAGCTTCTGAGAATACAAAGTAAGCTTGATGAGCACAGGCACAGGCTATCTATCTTTGCATCCCCACCTTCTAGCACAGTATCTTGCACATCACAGAAACTAAACAAATATTTATTTAATTGAATTGAACTTGCTATATCTTAATGCATATGACTATAGAATACTTTGCATAAACAAAGATTCTGCCCACAAAACTACATCTCCTAGATGTAGGAAGGGGAGTTTCTGAACGGAATTATTTTGTCCTCTTGGGAGAGGTATGCCCATCGGTATGATCCAATAGTTTTGGGTCAAAGACAGCCAAAAGGAAAGTGAAGAGATTTATTAACATATTAAAGAATCTGCTCTGGTGAATAATAACTTCCTCATTCATCAGGTTCAAAATTGGCTTTTATACCCTTTTAGGTTCACTTAGAAGACCCATCCAATGAGCTTCCTTGGATGGAAGCATAAAGCATTTCACAAGAGAGGGAGGGACAGAGAAAGAAAGGGTTTGGTCTGTGCAAGTGGCAGGATTTATTATCAGAATTAGAAAATATTCCCTGCTCAAAGACGTGGCAAAGGGAAGAGACCGAATACTTTTCCAACTGTGGAAGCAGCCCTTGTAGGTAAAACTGCAAGATCTCTTGTCTAATGACAATTAATTAGTTAGTAGTTATTCCATCTATTTCATATCCACATTCTGCTGCTGTTGTGTTATGGCTAAGAAGTCCCTGAATACATCAGTCTCCAAAGAATTAAGGACATGTTTTCCTTTGTTGTGGTATAAGGATTAGGGCCATTGTGTCATTAAGTCACCAGGTGTTTGGAGGATTTCTACCTTGTTAGTCCATTAGATTTCATGAAATGATTGCGGTTTCCATTTTTCCTCAAGGGGGGAAACAGTACTAGTCCCCAAAACCACATCCCAATGATTTCAGCTGTCAAGTCTTTCACCGGTAAGGAACTTGAAGGTAAAAGATAGAAGTAGATACAGAGAAAATTGGTGGCCATGGGAAAACTCTGTCCCCATTCTTTAGCAGTCTCTACTAGACTAGGGAGCTGTAGATTGTTTCCAAATCCAAGCATCTTATATGCAATGCCCATCCACACACACAATTTCTTTATTAATAGTCATAACACATTTACTGTTGTCTAGAATCACCATTTCAACTTTCTGGTGTTATCATCTCCTCTGCTTAAGCAGACTCTTTGGAAAGATTCTCAGGATGGAATTCTGATGTGTATCTTTACGTCATCTGTATGGAAAATAGGCTTAAATCTTTCTGTCAAAGTCATAATATAGTTCTCCATGAATAAGGCTTTTTATTTTGTTCAAAGTGTAAATTTGCAGAAACCTTGAACATAATCCTATTCATCTTTAATTTAAACAAACAAACAAACAATAAAAACAACAATGTTCCATGGCCAAATGTAAATGGGTTTTGGATTGTCTGCCATTTGGAATTATCTTTCTCTCTCCTGTGGCTTCCACTACTATGGGCACATGAGCTGAGCCATTGAATTTATAGACTTGATGGAAAGCTTTTTAAGTGTGAGAACAGACGTCACATGAAACTCTGCCAATAACCAAGGGCTATGCTGGTTTGGGCTTGCTTTACCTGCTGTTCCCTCTCTTCCTCTCAGCCCACCCCACACCCTAAGCATCCAGACATCAATGTGGCACTTATGTTATTGATTTCCTTGACTGCATGTGTGCATTAATATGCACATAAGTTCCCCTTTATGTGATTCAGTGGTATAACTGAGAAAATGATTTGTACTGTATAATTGACCACGGAAGATTCATTCCTGTATTTTAATATATTCTATTTGTGAACAATCTTCAGCCCAGCAAAATCATGCAGACAGAATAATATGAATAATATCTTGTATTTGTGCAAATTTTTGCTTTTTATATAGTATTCATACGTATTACCATTCAATTCTCACAATAACACTTGAAGACTGGTATAGTAAAAATCATCTCCATTTTACACTTACAGAAAATCCAAGGTCAGAGAATTTGCAGTGATCTGCCCTCAGATCTTAGAGCTCATAAGATGTGGACTTTCGATTCAGAACTCCTAATTTTCATCTTGATTATCTCTCCACTGTAGCATAATGTCTGCTCATTATCATAAATTGTACCTAAGATGTAGGCGAGAATATGTCTACTTACTTTGACCTGTAATCCAGGACTCCAATCATTTGCATGAGACTATCCTCACTGGTAGAGATGGATTACTAAATGCTCCATGGCTCTATGAGGAATGGAGTTTGCAAGAGCTTGGGAAGGAGAGGATCTGCATCTTCTGGATCTCATCTTTGAGAAGGACTTACTTATGTCTCTCCTCAATTTACTACTTTTAAGGAATTTCTTCTTGAGTAAGATTGTAGACTGTCTTTTTTATAGTAGAGCTGAGATATTGTTTCCAGTGAGACAATACATTCACTCTCTGTATTATCTGGTTCATATTAATCTGTTTTAACTGCTCTGATTTTTGTTTACTTTATTTTTGCTTGAATAAATAAGCTTATGTGCTATTCACTACGTGCCTTTGTGCTGCTGATATTTGGTGCTCAAAAACATTCTTAAACTTGCAGTTTTATGTTGGTATTCTATATAAGTTATTTTATCTTCAAGTACATTGAATGTACTCACTTAAAATCCAGTACTATGTATTGTATTTACAGTGTTCATAGCAAATAAGCTCCAAGTCCATTTAACATGATTTTAGGAAGCATTGGAATGGAAATTACAAGTTCTGCTTTTTAGCATCCATCTCCTCACATTGTCTATGTGAATTTTATTGAGACACCTAGCTCTTCTCCCTCTCATCCAAAAAAATGGGAATTATAGAGAACTTCTACAAGGATTATATGAGATAAACTGTATATTTATCTATTTCTTTCTGTCTCTGTTTAACTCTGTCTCTTTATCTCTCTCCACACACACATAAACACACACACACACATACATACATACATACACACACAAGTCCTTTCTCTCACACATACTGATTATGGGACCCTTAATTTCTCTAGATAATTCACAAAGGATTGAAGTTTCAAAAATGATGTTCTTCTGCATTGGATAAAGAGCGTGTCCCACTGTGAGAGCTATTTATGCCAATGAAATCACCATCCTTTATTGCCTCATTAATATTACACAAATGGGAGGTAGTAATAGAATTAAGACATAAAAATATGTAAATCTTTTTTCTGTTATCATACACTCATCCTTCTTTTCTTTTTTTCTAGACAATCAGATCTTGTTGAATTGTGTGTGTGAGCTCCCTTTTTCCACTTCCATTTCTTTTCTCCTGCCACCTCTACAGGCATTGTTTCAGCCACATTTTTTGTTGTGAACTATTCCTCAAAAGTGTACTGTCTCTGTGAGAATGAAAAGGACAGATGGAAGGATCAATAAGGACAGAAACAAAATGAGTTTTTGCTTCTTTTAACTTTCTCCCATTTGGTATTTCCTATACATTTAACTTTGCAATTTGTATGAGTTCTGAGTAGGGAATGTGACTTTGTGTGTTCTCCATAGTGCTGTATTCTCAGGCCAACAGAGTCTGTTAGATCCTTTTGCTCTTTAAATTTGATATTTCTGATTTTTGGGGAGGAGAAAATGAATTTTTATGGTGGTAGATAACTTAAGTAATATATCCTGATTAAATACTTAAGAGTTTTGACAGCATTCAGTTTGTGTTTATAATATATATATATATATATATATGTGCTTTTTGAGTCTTTTTTTCCCTCTTCTGTTTTAAAAATGTCACTTTAAAGACATTTGTGGTGCAATTAATTCCAGGATATGAAAATGACACTTTAACACAAAAATCAATCATAATAACTTGGGATTAATAAGACTTTGTCTTAAAAGAGTTTGCTATATAAAATAATTGAACCTAAATTTCTTTCCTTGACTTTTAAGGCTGGTAATCAATTGATGTTAAATGTCTGATTTCCCATGATCTCTTCCACAGTTTCTGAAGTTATATAGTATTTTGTGGAAGCACCTAGGACATGAAATACATAAGATGCTGGATCTAAAAGCAGGAAGTCCTAAGTTCAAATTTGGCCTCAGACACTTAATAGCTTTGTGACGGTAGGCAAGTCATTTAATCCTGTTTGCCTCAGTTCCTCGTCTGTAAAATGAGTTGGAGAAAGAAGTGGCAAACTAATGCAGTTATCTTTGCCAAGAAAACTTCAAATGGGGTCACAAAAAGATAAATGTGACTGAAGTGACTGAATAACAACAGCAAAATAGCACTTTTCCTGTCACTCATCCTTGTCGTGAACACTCAAGTTGGTATGTATGCTTCATTTATTCAATAAACATTCAAATACTCGGTGCACAAAACCATGCAAGATATGGATGATCCAAAGATTTTTTTAAAATTTATATATGCCTCAAGAAAGTCATATTGAGAGACATGACGTGTGCCAAAAACAAGTATAGTATTAGTAAGGTCCATTGGAGTAAAGCAAAGAATTCAATAAAATAACTTACAAAATTTGAGAAAAATATTCATTAAGACAAATAAAAGACATTTCATATAGTAGGTGGATAAAAGAGGGAACTAACTCACCCTTCGATAAAAGAGGTTTTCAAAAACTTGGGGAAGAGACCATGGAGGCCATCCAGTCCAGTCTATCTCTGAATAGAGATACCCCCTGTTGACCTCAGTCTTCACTTAAAATCTATTACCTTGCCTGACACTTCATTTCACTTTAATATTCTCTTAACTCAAGTCAACATCAAGTCATCCATTATTTTTCTGTTAATTCTCTGGAACCAAATAGAATAAACCCAACATTTTTATATTACTTTCTTTCCAATACTTGAAGGCAACTCGCATCCTTTTTCCCAATGCTCCTCTCCCCATTAAGAATTATGTTTTTCTTTCTAAATATCCCTAATTCCTTGAGCTGATCCTGACAGTGCAGGACTGCAGGATTCTTCACCACCCAGTTGTATCCTTGTGAACACATATCAACTTCTCAATATCTTTTCTTAAAATATGGTACACAATTTTTGTTTGACAAATTCATAGTTAAGTGGAACTGTCACTTCAATAGGTCTGGAGTTAAGCCTTTTTTATTTTATTGAAGCCTAAGAACACATATGTTTTTTCTTTCTTTTTCTTCTATACCATAATATTGATATTTTGAGTTCAAAATGAACATAAATCCCCATTCTTCAGACAAATTGCTCTGTAACCATAGTTTTCTCACCTGGTACTTCTAAAAATGATATTTTGGTCCTGAGTATTTTAAAACTATGCTCTCTTAAACCAGACTTGTTATTTCATTGATAAAGGGAACTCCCACTGGGAAAATTCCCTCTTTCATTGTGAATCAGCACATATCCTACAACTTAGAGTCTTAGAGAGATGCTCAGAACACTAAGAGATTAAATGATGTATTCAGAGTCACTTATCCCCATAAAATTTTATCTTAATTGATTTGTCTTATGTTCTAGCCTATCTGTATCTCCATAGGTCCTTTGCCATCCAATGTTTTAGCTATCTATCCCTATTGGTAAATCAAATAAATTCTGCAAAATTCTGCAAAAAAACATGATTATTTTCAATCAGGACAGGGATGACTTGATTGAAAATCACATTTTTTGCAGAATTTATTTTTATTTTTTATCATTTAATTGTAATTGTAAGCACTTATTATTTTCCCTTTTCATTATCCTCATTAAACAATAAAAAAAGAAGAAAACCCTCATAGCAAATAGGATCAGAAACAGTGAGAACATACAGCAGAACAAGTTGCCATATTGACTACATCCAAAAATACACATCTCAATCTGCATTTTAAGTCTGTCACCTCAGTGGTAAGAGGTGGGTGGAATATTTCATCTTCATTTTTTGATATTCGTGATTTATCACTGCATTGATTAGAGTTCTAAAGTCTTTGAAATTGCTTTTCTTTATGTTAGTGTTGAAGAAATTGTTCTCACTATTCTCTGTGTCAAGGCTTCCAAGTATCATCTGAGGCTTTCTGTTTTTTCATTGGAAAGCCCTCATTGATAAAAAATGTGAAAGAGCACAAGGGTAAATACAGATTACTGGAGACTTTGAACTAGAAATGTTTAAAAAACAGATATCAGAATATTAATGTCTACTTTGGATTTGACCATTCAGCCAACTATGAACCCATCTAACTGTAACATCCTTTAAAAAGCACCTTAGCTTCTCCCCTCATATTGCATGATAGATATTGTGAAATGCGTTATTGGAATCTCCAAAAATTATCGCTGACACACAGAGGATCATAATCTGAAGTGGGGAGAGACTTCAGTGATGATCTAGCAGAAGTCTCTCGGTTTACTAAAGAGGAAACAGCTGGCCAAGGCAGATGTGGGACTTGTCCAAGATCATAGAGGGTAAATGTGAGGATGGTGATTGAGTGCAGTGCTCCTGATTTCAGAATTAGTGTTTTTTATAACTGTCTCTGGATCTACTAACCTTGTAATAATCATTTTTAAAGGGAATAAAAATAACCTGATCTGAAACCATGCTGGATTTTTCAAAATCACTCTAGGTTTTTTAAATGTACATTAACAATTACCTTAATGAGGCATTCTAATTTTCAGAACTTGTTTTCTTTTTAGAAAATCAGAAGAGCATTTGCTCTTTTCTGATCCAACCTATCTTTTCCTTTTCTTCAAAACCAGTCGGAGGTCACTGACTGTGGCTGTCAGCATATTTGCCCATCTTTTCAGTATGCTAGCATAAAGTCTTTGGCGATTTGAACTTACAAAGATCAGACATATGCATCAATTTTGTATTACCAGTTCTTGGCCTTATCCTTTCCTGTACAAAGATAAAACTGTACACAGAAAACAATCCAAGTAAGAGCAGAACAGTTTAGATTTCTCTTTCTTATTTGCTATCATTAAGTCACACAAAGCAGACCAATCAATGATTATACTATAAGCTTGGAAACATAGGTAGGTACCAAATTATGTAGGGTTTTCAAGGCTAAGATAAATTATTATTATTATTTTATCCTAGAAGAAATAGGAAACCATAGATGTTTTTTAAAGTAGAAAATGTTCAGGCCTGTGTATTAGGAAGATATTTTTGGTAGCTTTGTAGAGGAGAAATTTGAAAGTTAAGGTAATGAAGTCAAGATCATAATTTAGGGGAGTAAATTCTGATGTAGGTCAGAACTAGGGTACTGGCATTTTGACTGATAGGGAAATAAGGCAATGAAGAAGATGATTGTTTTCATGTGGAATCTGGAGATTTCTTACATAAATAAAAATACATATACCAACATACATATATTTATTTCACATAAATATACATATACATATATGTAAATATGTATGTAAATAAATTTTCACATGTCCAGCTATTAATCTCTTAAATTACTAAGTATTTGATAACTACTTTTCACTGATATGGTTCAAAAATGCATTATTGCATCCATGTGGGAATTCACTTCATTTATCTAAGTCACACTGTATCTTAAGAGCTAGTCTTCAAGGGTGGCTACTGCTGAAACATTTGTCAAATTGTGGCCAAACTGATAATGAGACTCTTAATCATTAGCAAAGGTGATGAGAGGCATCCAGCCTACCAGGCTTTCACCCAAACCTTGATAGGATTATCTGGGAGCTGAGTTTCCCTGGCAAAGTCCAAAAATTCATGCTGAATGAGTTGAAAGAACCAGTAGAACAATCAATATGTAATAACAGTATTGTAAAAAAAAAAAAAAAAAAAAAAAAACAAACCAAAACCCAAAAACTTTGAAAGTCAACATGAAGACCAGTCATGATTTCAGAGTACCCAGGATGCCCACCTCCTGAGTGAGAAGTGAGGGGCTCAGTAGGCAGAATGAAACATACACTTCTGCATGTGGCCAGTGTAGGAATTTGTTTTGCCTGACTACATACATATTTGTTACAGGTTGTTTTCTTTTTTTCCTGATTGGGGGGAGTTGAGGTGGGGAGAATGAGAGAAAGTAAAAGAATTATCTTAAAAAAATCAAGGTCACTGCAATGATACCTTGAAGAAAATAATTAGTGATACATAAATATATAGACATATACATACATATACACATACATATATGTGTATATACATATATATACCTAGAAAATATTGATGCTAAAAATATCAGCCATAGCTATAAGATAAATTTTTTGGATCTGACACTTGGAAATTTACATACATGTGTGTATATGTACATGTATATATCGGTGTCCATGTACATATAATATACTCATAAACATATACATCCATATATTTGTATGTTGTAGTTTCATTCACATCCAATTATTTGTGACCCCATTTGAAGTTTTTCTTGGAAGAGATTTGCCATTTTCTTCTCTAGTTCATTTTCCACATAAGGAAACTGAGGCAAACAGGGTTAAGTAATTTACCCAGATTCCTACAGGAAGTTCCTGATACCACATTTGAAGATGGGCCTTCCTGACTCAAAGCCCACCACTTTATTGTGCTACTTAGCTGCTCCCCTGTGTGTGTATCTTTGCAGACCTTAAAAATATAAGAAAATCTAGTTATGATTATTATTGTTATTAATTATTTACTAATTGTGTAGATTTGAGTTTCCTTAAAGGAAAAAAAATGTATTTTTCTGCTTTGACTTTACAAATATAAAATGTATAATTAATTATTTTTCATGCCTAAACAGTAGTGTCCTATATTTTTATGAAAACAAAAGCATATTTTAATATAATAAAAAGAGTTACTGTTTTTTTTTATTGGTATCAAAATTGATAGGGCCTATTGGCTATATTGTAGTTTACAAAGAAGGATACAATTTCCATCGATGACTCTCACATTTATCTATAAAGACATATCTGAAGAAAATGGAGGTTAGTCTTTCTTTATTTGGATAAGCGCCATATCTGCTAGATTAACCCAAATGCCACTGAACTGGAACAATTAATCAGTATTATGGGATATCAATATTCAGAAATATTAAGTCAGTTGAACTTTCTTATACTTTTGGTGCCTTATCCCAAGTGACTTCCACTGTTATCTATCTTTCATGTGTGAATATCTTGTCTTTCTAAAAATACAATAAACTCTCTGAAGGCCATGAGCAGATCCTATGCTTCTTTTGTGTTTCATAAAGCATGAATATATAATAGGATCCCAGGCTGGAAAAGTGGTAGTGCTTCTCAGTAAGACCTGTATTTAAATCCCAACTTCAGCAATTAGTGATGCTAGAAAAGTCACTTGCCCCATGCAATTCATCATTGTCATAAATAAAACAAAGCTAAAAAATAAACTTTCTATATCACAAAGTTATTGTGAGAATCAAATGAGGTGATATATAGACAACACTTTTCTAAAATTATTATTAAACAAATTGATTGGAATCTAACAAGGGAAATAGCTGTGATGAGTTGGAAAGAACTTGGATCCAAGAAGTCAGGAAGAGAACAATAGCTTTGGAGAAGTTTCCATGTTACCAGCTATCTAGCCTAAGATACTAGGCCCTCTTTGCATCTTAGTTTCCTCTGGCTTAAATTGGGATAAATAGATATTAACTATTTATTTCACTGGGTTCTTGTGGAGATCAGCTGGATCATTCATATTTCACTTTGTGAACCAGAATCTCTCATATAAATATTCTCTCTTTATTTTGTTTTATTAACTGATTCAGATGTGCTAGCCAATCCAGCTTAGAAAATAGCCACCTCCTTTTCTCATGTGCAGTGGAAAATCTTAGTTGCAATCCACTTTGATTAATTGGTTTAGAACATATGATAGGTAAGTTTAGGTGTCTCTTTTAGACTGAGTAGTTTACAATGATTTTTCTTATAGCTTTGCCTCCATTAAAATTAAAACTACCAATTTAAAGCACTCCTTCCAAGATGAAGTTCCTTGAGCTTCCATTTCAAGGACAATCAAGAACTCTTCCTAAATAAATACCAGAATAGTCAGAGTGACAAATTGCAGGCTTTTTGTGCTAGTAGATTATTATGATCCTTATCTAAATTGTTTACATGTCAGGTTTCTTTGGTAGCTTTGAATAATTTGGATAAATGAGCCTTCCCATTGGTAATTACATTTTCTTAACAATTCAGTGAATATACCTAAAAAGTAATAAAAGCTTTCACCAGGGTCCCTTCCTGTAGCTTGTAGCAGACTCAGGCTTGGATAGTGTCTGAAATTTAGTGCCTGGGTTATAATTCTCAAAAAAATAGAGGCTTTGTGGGCTCTTGTCTCAAGTCCTTCATCTCTGAATTTCAAATCCTCAAGTATTCGTTCTGAGAAACTGAGAATCTGAAGATTTACAGGAATTCCATTCATATTTGTGGATGCTCTGCCTCCCCATCATGCACATAAATTTCTAATGCTCACTGTGTCAGGAGCCTAAGACAGTGTTCTCCAAAGTGGGTGCCATGGCTCCTGGTCTGCCACCAAATAAGCTGTGATGTGTGATTAATTAATTGAATGATAAAGAAATGAATCACAATCCATATCCCTGGGAAAGCTGATCATGAACTTGTCTCCAGCACAACCATGATCCATTACAACTTAACAATCTACTCTGCTCCTTCCTACAATTCTCCTCCCAATGCAGTACAAAGCTCAGGTCCTTTAGGGTAGTTATAACTTTACTCAGGGACCATGTTTCCCCATCTCTCCAGAAGCATACTCACACCTGTCCCTCACTTCACTTTGTGATGGCCACAGATGACTTTCAGTGGATAGACCCTCAGTTCCAGGGGCAATCAGGAACGAGTGAGACCCTCCTCTCTCTCTCTCTCTCTCTTTTTTTTTTGTTGCTGTTGTTGTTGTTGGAAAAGAATGAGTAACACAGGATGAGCAGGAATGGCTGGATTGACATCCACATTACAGATCTCATGACATTATCATTCTCTGAAAACATACCCATCTTCTGAACTTCCCCTTTCCATTTTGGTTCCACCATCTTTCAAGTCATCCAGGCTCTAACCTCTGTATTGTTCTCATTTCCTCATTTAACTGAAACTTCTCTTTTCAAAGTTAGCAATAGTTTCTTCACTGCCAAATCTGATTGACTTTTCCCAATCTTTATCCTTACAGCCTTGGCAAAATTTGGCCTAGGTGGATCATCTTGTCTTCTGGGATACTTATGCTTTTCTCCCTGATCTGCTGAAAACAAGATGGATGTGTCAACTATTTATGTTACTATTATAAACTTGGAAACTTTTTTAGAATATTTGAACATCATACAACAATGAATTTCGAATAATGACAAAGCTAGACAGAGACAGAAAGATAAAAGCAAAAAGAAATAACAATAACGAGAGGGAAAGATGAAGGGAGAGCAAAGGAAAGGACTATGTAGAGAGACTGAAGTGCTCAATACTAGGTTCATATAATTTTATCCCAGTGGCTTCTGAGATATAAAGTCCATCACCATCAGCAGCAGCAGCAAATAATTATGGAGCGCTTCCTCTAATGGGCACTAGACTAGCAATCTATCTGTTTCCTTCGATCCAGAGCCACATGAAGCTAGCAGACTGTAAGTTTATAGAGATCATGAGCAGTTTTTTTTGAGGCGGCTACATTTCATCAATCTGAAAAATGATCCTATCCATCCTAAATAGTGCAGAAGAGAGATGAAAGGAAGAAGCAGGGTAACTTTCAGTCTTATAAGTCAAATTTCATGATGTAGCTTAGTGACTTGATTTAAAGTACAGTGAATTCTCAGAAAGAAAAATCCATATTTAATTACAAAAAACCCAGACCAAATCAAATACAAATTATATGTGTGAATATCTCTACTTCTACCTTCCTTATTAGTGCAGATAATCCATAGTTCAATTTAGAATGCTGTTCTAGTTTTGTAAATAGCAACCTAATTATTTAATATCAGCATATAATGTATTATTTTTATTTTATTTAAATTTATTTCAATGCTATCCTTTATTTTATTTTATTTTATTTGCAAGCACACATCTGAAAGATACACATTTGTCTGTTTTGCTGTTTTCAAGTCATTTTTAGTCTCAGTATCTTTTAAAGAATTATTTCTCCCCTGAAAACCTCATTTTCACAGGAATTGCTAACAAAATTAAAATTTCTATTCATTAAATGAATTCACTGTTTCTCTTCAGGTGAAATATGTATACACACGTATATGCACATGAATACACATGTATACACTTTATCTTTTTCAACTCTTTTTTTTTAAATGCTGTCATCCTTATTGAAATCATTCTCTTCTTGAAAGCAGAGGCTATCTTTCTTTTTCATTTAATTCTTTTTCCCCCCCCAGAAGAACATAAAAATGCTTAATAAATCATTGTTTACTTATGATCAGCATTATTTTGTTGTAATAACTTTCAAAGAATATTTGATGATTTTGAAGTATGGATGAGAAAAAGTGATGTCATTCTAATAAATCATTTTTTGCATGCTTATTAGCAAAACCATAAAAATGGACAATGAGTTGGTTCTAGAGTTGAATAGGAAGAGGAAAGTGGGCTCAATTGCCTTTAGAAATTATGAAACTGTTTTAATGAGACCAACTTTCCACTGGAAATAAATGCCCATCTATTTCATATCCACATTCTTCTGGTGCTGTGATGTGACTAGGAAGTCACAGACTTCCTCAGTCTCCAAAGAATTAAAAGTAGAGATAGCACAAATGATCGTGGAGAGATACATAGTAGTTCATGAGAATAAACGCAATACACTGGTAGTTTTGTAAAGGAGTAGGAGTAAAATGGTAATCTATGATAGGAATAGGGGCTGAGCAATGATGACCCTTGTGTTGTCACAGTGCTCACTGGCACCCTTTTAATAAGGAATGCCCCTGCTGAACTTATAGGAGAACTTAGTTGAGAATTCTATAGCATGGGTAAGGCTAACCTAAAATTATAATCTAGGAAGGAGACAAATTGATGAGCTCACAGAATCATTTGAATATCTGAGTATAGGTTCAGCTCTATGGGCAATCAACTTGTTTTTAACTTATGAGTGTATGTATCCAGTGACTTACTATCCCTCTCAACTTTATGTCATCATCAAATTAAATAAATCAGCTGTATATTTTTTTATTCAAATCTTGATAAAAAAAATATAACACTTCATTGGAAGATGGTGCTTTGTACCTTCTCAGTTGCTATCAAGCTTTTAATGACTCTGGTTTGGATCCATCTATACAAATAATCCCAAAAGAAAGTTATTTAACTATGTTCTAAGCTTGGCTTTACCCTTTTGCTCGCAAAAAAATAGGAAGCACCGTTTTATTAAAATCTGGGCAGACTGTATCTGTGACAATTTGTTGATAGTTCTATTTACTGGTACTCTTGTCAAAAAAGAATAACTTTGGCCCAACCAATTCGTGATGAAGCCATACTGCCTCTAAATAATCCAAAGGACAATTGAAAGTCACTGGAGCCTGCTTACACCCATCATATATCTGTCTGATGCCCTGTGGATTGCTTAGATCATTATGAGTTCATGGCACTCCTGGATTCATAGGCATGTGGTATCCCTGGGGGAAAAACTCGCTATGGCAGAAATTTACTTTTTCAGCAATGAGAACTCGGAGATCATTAAACACAGTGTACAAATTCCCAAATGCAATCTGAGACTATTTTCTTTATTCAATTTTGAGTCCAGCTTGTGGTCTATCTCAGAACTGCCTAAGGCCTAAATTTTGATCGACTAACTTGGCAGGCTGTCTACCCATAAAATTACTTGTCATTATTTGTGCAATGTACCTCATGCATCCAAATTCTTTTTCAAATATGGATTGTTGGATCAAATTTTCCAGATTTCTTGGAGGAAGCTCTTTAATACTCCCGGACACAATGGAATTGCTAAAATAACAACGGTAAACATTTGCTTTCAGAGAGATTTTTCCATCAATGGGCAATCTTTCTTCTGTTCGGATTCCATGGAATACGTTTTCTGTAACCCTGGTTAGCAGTTTTCATGAATGCGTCTTCCTGCTTCACATTTTATTTGATTTCAGAACTCTTTAGACTATTGAGAAAGTTTACTCTGTAGTCAAATCTGTCATAGTCTTGTAAAATTTTAGCATATACACAGGAGACATCTTCATTCTCTGCAATGGAAGTTGGTAGATGACTACAATTTCTTTAATTTTTATTTGTGGGTTTAATATCAGAAGCACTACAAAGGGAGACCATCAATTGTCCTATGAAATGTTATTTCTTGTATTTGGGGCATAATATATTCTTGAGAAAGTCATGTTGACTCTTTGTAATCACCCTTCTCCTTATTAGAATACTTATTGACATATTATCCAAATAATTCCCTTACTTGACCTGCATTGGGCTGAGAATTGTCTACCAAAAATGGCAAGTAACTGGTTTAGGATTATAGAATTAAAACATCTTTTAAACAGACCTAAGTAGAAAATGAGAATTTAGACATTATCTGATTTGTTTTAGCTTACCAGGGTATTTTGTTTTACAAATAAATGATGGGGGATATATTCTTATTTTTAATTTTTATTTTTGGTTGCAATATATTTTTGTCGCAATAATACGGCGCTCAGACAGATCTATGCAATATAACACTTCCTAGGCTTCACCTCATTTGATCTTTACAACAACCCTATCATGATGATTACTGCAGTTACTAATTAATGTTCTCATGTTATGATTAATCAGTTGAAACAATGAGATGGTCTGTAATCTGCCTATAGTAAGAGAAGTGTTGGAGATAGGTTTCCAGACTCTCTTCCCTCTTTCTCTTTAGCACAGAGTTGCAACTCTGCCAAAAACAATTAGGAACTTTGAATGTCTTAGTATATAAAATTCTTGTGTGTAAGTGGCCAGAAACTTGAACTAGTCACTGAACTCCTTAATCTTTATTTATCTCATCTGTATAATGGGAGAGATGATCTCCAAAGTCGTTTCTAGATCCAGATCCTATGATTGATGTCTCCTGGTTGATAGTCCAGGGTTCTTTTACTACAAAATGGAGCCATAATAAGATAACTTTAGTGTGTGTATATGCATGCAGACTTATATGCATATATGCTTATCACATATGTATATACATTTTAATACAAAATCCATTCAATACATAATAAAATATAATATTTAGGAATTGGTTTAGGATGCAAAATTGCTTTTAAAAATCATTTTCTTATATGTTTAGTCCTTTAGCAATAGAGGAAAAAATACTGTCTAGATGATAATTATTATTAAATTAATATAAACAACTAACATTTATGTAATACTTATGTTTCAGTGGATGGGATGGTATCAAATGCTTTATTGTCTCTTTTTATCCTCACAACAATACTGGGAGGCAGGTACTATTAATATCCCATTTTATACTTGAGGAAACTGAGGCAGAAAGTGGTTTAGTGGCTTCCCTAAAATCATACAGCTAATAAACGTGAGGCTGATTTTGAACACAATCCTTCTTGTTTCTAGGCCGGACACTCTATCCATTGGACCACCCAGCTAATTATATACTCTTTCATATTTCAAGGAAGGATCTGTTGTTACATATAGATGAAATCTTTCCACAGAAACAGAACCCAGTTCCACTACAACTTATAATATGAAAAAGTTGTTTTACACCCAGAGCTAGTAAAGATGACAGCTAGGGTTTGAACACAAGCCTTCCTGATCCCAAGCCAAACATTGACTCTATATCTTATTACTTATTCTCATTCTGTTTAGTCCAGCTCCTCAAAAATTTATAAAATACTTCCTATGGAAGGCCAATATTATGAAGAACAACAATTACTATTCCCTGCCCTCAAAGAGCTTATATTCTCCTGCAAGAAGTGGGCACAAAGAAGGAACATAAAGGAAGAACAAAATAGAGTCAAAGGAGAGAAATGTTCTTTGGAAAATTGAGAGGGGAGGTTGAGTCACACATACTCACACACACAGATTTTCAACTGATTGAGTATTTTATGGAGGAAAGAACTTGAGCTGAATCTTTAAGGAAGAAAAATTTTAATAAAATAAAATAAGAAAGCAGCTTAACCAAATGTGTGTGTGTGTGTGTGACATAGGTTTCTGAGCCTTCCACTCATTCCTCCCATATGGAAGTTCAGTCTTCCATCACCTAACCTCCAATGTTTATCTTCCTATTTTAATTTGTAATATATTTATATGTGTACATGTCTTATCTTTCTTATAGATTTGTGATTTTCTAATGTATCTCTGTATCCCTCAAATCATGGAACGGTGTTTTTTTGTATGTCATCAGTGCTTAATAACCGAACATTGAACAAAATGATGAGTAATTGGATGTATAGAGGAATACATTAATTAATAGAATAAAACATGAAAGAGAAATGAGAATGTTATAAACACTGGGGAAGCCATAGTTCAGTCAGCTCCACAAAGAACATTTAAAAGGGGATGTGGATTACATCTGTACTTTATTGGTTCAAGTTGCTCCTGCTTTTGCCAATACGACTCAACATCTTCTCTGCACAATAATGTAATCATAATATCTAGCATTTATATAGTACTTACTGTATGCCAGGTACTAGGCTAAGCACTTTTCAAATATTATCTCATTAGATCTTCCCAACATTTTATAGTTGGGGAAACTGAGGCAGAAGTTAATCACACCATTAAGTGGATGAGGTTGCATTTCAACTGAGGTCTTCCTGACTCCAGTCTGACATTCTGTCCACTGCTCCACTCACCTGGATGCCTCTAATTTCTAATCTCAGAGGCCTAGAACCAGGGCTTGTAAAGCCAGTATTTGTCACTGGTTGACTTGAACCCATTTCTTTGTTGCCTCAAGGCCAGCTCTCACTGCTTCTAACCAGTAACAGAATCCTCTTTTTAAAAGAAGAACTTTTCAATTCAATTGCATTCAGTTTAATTAAGGAAATGTATTAAGTACCTAGCCCCATATAGCTCTGGGAACAAACGTAAAGAAACGGTCCTTTGCCTTCAAGGGATTTACTTTCTCTTGTGGGGGCTGTGACTTGTACTGATAAGCAAACCCACAGTTTCTCCCGAGTAAATGCATTATAATTTGGGAGAGGGCCAAGAGCACCAACAAAGAGAGAGGAGTCCAAAAAAAAAAAAAAAGTCCTGGAGGATGTGGGATGGGAGCAAATTCTTGTTTTGGGGATGTTTAATCTGGCCTCTAGGAATTATAGGTAGAATGCTAATATGCTCCAGGGCAAATGCTATTCCTTTGTCAGTGCTGTGATCAAAAGATTTATCACCATGCCTAGTCTAAGTACTCACTGGTGTATTCCCTGTTCTTTTTCAATTCCTGTTAAGCCTGGTAAATTAAATTCAGAGGAGTCCATAGTCATGAGATATAAAAGTTATAAGCGTCTATTACAAAAACCAAAATGATGGGTGTAATGGAAATTCTAACTTGCTGCCTGCATTTAAGGATAGATATGCATTAATAAGCCCACTTCCCTATTTCCTAATGGCTCTCTGTTGCCAAGCAGCATGACAGAAGGGAAAGGCTGGATGGGACTTCACTTGCCATATATTCTAATTCATACAAGACAGGAATCTGTCCTATTGTATATACCAGACAGGTGGTTATCCAGTCCCTTCTTGAAGGCCTCCAGTGAAAGCAAATGAATTCTCTCTTGAACCATCCCATTGTCCCTTTGGACAGCTCTGTCTGTTAGGAAGCTTTACCTGACATCCAGCCTAAATTCCCCTTTTCCCAATTTCCATCTATTGCTCCTGGTTTGGAGTTCGGAAGGCAGACTAAAGCTTCTTTCATGTAAAAAGCCATTAAATACTTCATGAAAGAGTCATCCCTTCTTAAGGCATCTCTTTTCTAGGTGAAATATGTCTATTTCTCTTAGTCTGACTTCATAAGATATAGGCTTGAGGCTCTTCAGTCAGTTAATAAACATTTCTTAAGTTCCTAATGTGTACCAGGCATTGTACTTAGCAGTAGACATATTGGCTGCCTTCTCTGAATGGTTTTCAGATTATCAGTTTTATCTTTCATTTGTCATTGGCCATTAAGAATGGAACTCCTATAGACCCACCCAGAATGTGATTCCTGCTGAGGAAGACAACCTGTTGGTCACTGTTCAGAGAACATCTGAGGTTCATTTTCCTAATAGTCAAGGAAACCCAAATAAAATTAACAAATTATAGATGCTGGGCTTACTCATCAAAATAATATGACTAGGAAATCACTGCAAAGATCTCCTAAAAGATTCTAATACATTTATGCATTAGTACATCAATAGATTTAAAATACATATTTCCTCTACTCAGGATAGAAATTCTAATCTTTTGTGGTTCAGATTTCATCTCTTAGAATAAAAAAGAAAAGATTGGTCTTTTTGAATACTTACAAAGAGAAAGCTCATACTAGCATGAAAATGAATTGGAACGAAGTGAAATAATTTACTTATACATAAATCTTACAACTTTTTACATTTTTAAAAACTCAATAAACAATATATTCTTCCTTTGTTAACATCTCTTTTTTATGATGTAGTATTAAATTCACAAGATTTTGAGGCACATTTTTAATCCTTCACCATGAAGCCACATAGCACTGGATATTAAGAATATCTTTGATCAACAGTCCCATTTTTCCAATCTCATTTTGACTGTAGCTCATAAACTATCAGTGGAGTTAAAATCAGCCAAATTCCCAGGGCATAAAAGCATGTTTCTTTCCACTCCTTGGATATTTTTCTTTATCTTTAGTGATGTGTGACACAGGGTAAGAGGGTAAGTTCTTATTTAGGAATTTCTATACATTAGGAACTATTGTTTCTCAGCACATCATTATGCTTATCATAGTTCCAATCCCCTCAATTGTTATAAGGCTTCCTGGTCCATTGGGAAGTTAAACAAAAATCTCCAAACACTTTAGGGTAGATATTTTGCACTCTGCTGAAGATACCCAGATCTTAAAGGCTCGTTGGTCCTTTTCTGACAATGGCTTCAGTGTAACCTTGAATAAAAAACAACAAAAAAAGTTTCATTCCTAAAATTTACTTTTATCCAATCTTTAGTACTCCAGTCTTTGTATTATTTTGCTTATGATAATTTTTCCATCATAACCCTGAATGACACTTTCATTTTATATTTGTCAACTAATATTTCTTTCTACTTCAGGAAGCCTAAGTTACAATGTATAGCAGTGGTTCTTAACCTTGGATCCATGAATTCCCAAAATGCATATGAATAGAACAATATACATATTTAAATTTAACATTACTTTAAATTATGAATTAAAAACATTTTTATGAAGGGGTTCATAGATTCCAACAGCTGTCAAAGGAGTCTGTGCTATTTGAAATACTCCTATTTTCAAGGAATCAATAATTACTCAAGATGACTGATCTTTCAGAAAGATTTTGATTATTTTCTGATGACTTGGACTATTTTGCAGCAATATTTTTGATTCTTTTCAAAAATAATTTACTTGCATTTTTTTTTCTGCTTCAGAGAAATTAACTCTGTAGCCCAGAATGATTCATGGGATGTTACCTTCCATACACGCACATAGACACACATACTCACAGAGCCAACAATATCTCTAACAGTCAATAAAGTTGATCATTAAAAAACTATATTTCC
Organism: Myrmecobius fasciatus; assembly: GCA_023553655.1. Taxonomy (NCBI): domain Eukaryota; kingdom Metazoa; phylum Chordata; class Mammalia; order Dasyuromorphia; family Myrmecobiidae; genus Myrmecobius; species Myrmecobius fasciatus. The sequence continues at coordinate 820,925 of JAJPUD010000050.1, read as the reverse complement.
TACATATATTTCACAACATAATATCTATTCTTTTAAAACTATAGAATTAAACACAACAAACAATTCAATTAAAAATCTGTATATAGTAGGGAATCAAGCACCCAAATGACAGAACATGTATAAAAGTAAGGAAGTCATCTAAATCTGGCTTTATTCTATTAAAGTAAGACATTTTGCAGCCAGCTTGTGGCAGTTGAAACCCCTGCATAAGCTTTGCCATCTCAAAATAAAAAACACACCAAAATTATTGCTTGTCTCCCAAGTAATTTGCATGCTACTATGTGATCTTACTATGGAAATAAGGGCTTTCTTAGATTTGATACAGCTTAATTTTTTTCAGTAAATTTTTCACTAAATTTTCAGAAGGCATGGAAAGTGGATTGTGTGTGTGTGTGTGTATACACATATATATGTATGCATGTGTTTGTATGCATGTGTTTGTATGAATATATATGCACATCCATGTTTTTAGTTCGTGTAGGGAACTTCCAGTATCCCTTCATTAATACAGATTGGTTTCTTAGAGTCTATATATAGAGTTGCTTGGAAAATTTAATTACTTGTCCAACCATCCAAAGAGTCAAAACTTCAATCCAATTCTTTCACTTTTCACTAAGCCCCACTGCTGAATTTCTGTATATGCAAATATATGTACATAGCTATATGTATGGATATGCATTTCTGTAAGATAGGATTTCTCATATATATGCTTTCTTTACAAAAATATTAAAGAAACACAAATTCAGTTACCAGAACAAGGTTAGTTGAAGAGTTTTACTTTGGCTGATTCCATTAATATGCACCTTTTAAGTAAAGATAGAATTGAAGCTTTTGAAAAATATACTTTTGAGGGAATAATCCCAAGACAAAAAGATACCTTGTTATGCCATTACTCTTCTTCTGCAATTGAATGTTGGTTTCCCTGTTTCCGCATTTCTTGATTTAGTGTTTTATAAAATAGATCATCACAGTTCTAAAAAAAAAAAACCCAAAAAACAAAAAACAAAACAAAACAAAACAAAAACTCCCCATTTTATTATAAAACAAATTCATTTTTGAGAAACTGAAAACATTTTTATTCTTCTTTTGGCCTAACAAAACCATATATTTTCATGCCCAAATCATTTTCTTGATACTTCTTAGTCATTCTTCCAGGAGAATGCAAACCCTCCCAGGCTAAGAGGAAATCTTCATGTTGACCACATTAATTCTAGATCTAATTAGGAATATGTCTTCTTTTTGCCACATGAAAAAGTATCAGATAAAGGATAGACTAGTCTGATGGGCACAGCCTATAAATAGCAGTATTTATTTTGTGTAGGCAAGGAAAATAGTTGCTTTTAAAACATTACATTATTATTCCATAGTTTCATAGATTTAGGATTAAAGATCTAGATCTGAAAGAGATTTAGAGTTAATCTAGTATAATGCCTTCCTTTTGCAGAGCAAGAAACTGAGGTCCTGTGAGGTTACCCAAGTTATAGGAGTAGCAAATGTCAGAGGTGAGATTTGAACCCAACTCTTCTGACTCCAAAGATGCTGTTCCTTCCTCCATTCTACATTATCCCTTTTCCTCCTGCCATCAATAACTGCTTCTTTCTTGCATCCCCATAATGTTCACTGTTTTCTTTAAGTATTCCTAAAATGGCATTTCCTTTAAATTTCATATTTTTAAATAATATTTAAAACAGGGAAATAAGTGAATGCATCTTCTGCCCTTTTAGATTTGGGAATTATGGGTAAAGAATATTGAATATGCTGTTAATCTCATCATATTGGTTAGTAATCTTATTTTATTTGATTTGATTTTATAACTTTATTCTGAAAAGGAGTGCCAGACTGCTAATAAAGTCCATGCTATACACACAAAAGGTTAAGAAACCTATTTTAATCAGTTTGTTCCTCTGTAAAATGGGAATAAAAATAAGTGGCTACATATTTCAGAATTATTGGTTAGAAAAAAAATCCGTTTTAAGCATTTTACAATCAGAAAAATACATATAGTGTCTGTGTATATATATATATATATATGTATGTATCTATGCACTCTAATTTTAAAAATTGATAGCGTTATCCCTCCAGAATTTTTTCCTTCCACTTAGACAAATATCAGTTTAACAATTGAAATTCCATAGCATATCCAAAGGACAATGTAAGCTCATGACCAGGAGGAAAAAAGTGAAAGGTAAAGTTGATCCAGTGTTCTCTGTTTCCATGTTAAAGAAGGATTAAGACAGAAAATATCAAAATGCTGAGTCCCTATAGGGAGGAAAACTTGACAAGTTATGTGGGGGTTGTAAGCTTCAGGACATAATCCACTTACTGCTGATAATGCAGATTACTGTGTGCCTGCTGCACTACCACTCTCTGATCCATGGACAAATCATTGTTATAAGATCAGGAATTATAGAGGGCTGCATTTGCATAAGCAGAATAAAAAAGCTATATGTTTACATTTTGTCTGGATAACTGGTTTTATTTTTCTGATAGTCATAATTATGATCAACTGTTTGTTTTATTTTTTATGAGCTTCTGTGAGAGCTGTTCAGCTTTGGATCTCCCCTGGACTTGAACACTGAATTCAGCACACAGTAGGCACAGTACAAATGTTTGTGGAATTAATCTATGGTTAAATGAATGATGTGTGATGTGTCATTTTAGAGGGGAACTAAGATTTCTCCTTTTATACCTGCTCTTAAAATCCCACCTCTGGGCCAGCTTTCATGAATGGGGTGAGATGTATGGCAGCAAATCTAAGAAATATGATATATTTTTTTTATTAAAGCTTTTTATTTGCATAACATATGTATGGGTAGTTCCTCAACATTGATCCTTACAAAGCTTTCCATTACAAATTTTCCCCTCAGTTCCCTCCCCTCCCCTAGATAGCAGGAAGTCCACTACGTGTAAATTATATTAAATACTTGACAAGTCAAATATATGTATACAGAAATATGATATTTTTATATACGTGATGTGAAATACAGACTAAAAAGTCAGTATTTCTTGGACTTCATATTCTGACCAGGAATTATTGGTTTAAAACAAACCCTCAATTCCCTAAGAATAATATTAGGAGGGGCAGCTAGATGGCACAGAGGATAGAGCACCAGCCCTGAAGTCAGGAGGACCTGAGTTCAAATGTGGTCGCAGACACTTAACATTCCCTAGCTGTGTGACCCTGGGCAAGTCACTTAACCTCAATTGCCTCAGCAAAAAAGCCAAAAAAAGAGAATAATATTAGGAGTCTTCAAAGACAAAACTGTAAAATAAAGATTAACAAATACTTAGAAGGTTAAGCACCAAACTCAGTTTGAGTAGTATTTTGACATCATATAGGCAATTCTAAGAGGCTAAAATATTTATAAAGCACCATCTAAAAGGAAAGGGGACAGGGACCAGTGTAGAAAGCTTGCAGTGTCATTCTGATAGGAAAAATAAAGGAAAATAAAACAAAACAATAACAATAACAACTACTACATACAAAGTTGAATTTAATTCATTCATTAATTAACAGTAGGGTTATTTTGTGCTCAAGATTTTTTTTGAGTATCAGGGTAAGAGGATTTTAACAAGGCAGGTACTAGGATTTTTAGCATCGGTGTACATTTTTTTTATTAAAGCTTTTTATTTGCATAACATATGTATGGGTAGTTCCTCAACATTGATCTTTACAAAGCTTTTGGTTACAATTTTTCCCCCAGTCCCCTCCCCTCCCCTAGATGGCAGGAAGTCCACTACATATTAATTATATTAAAATACTTGGCAAGTCGAATATATGTATACATATTTCCATACTTATCTTGCTGTGCAAGAACAATTGTAGCTACATGAACAAAAAATATCTGAGAAAGGAAACCCAATGCAAGCAAACATCGATAGAGATCATGGAAATGTTATGTTGTGGTCCACATTTCACATCCCTCTCTCTGGGTGTATATGGCTTTCTTCAGTGAACAATTGGAACTGGTTTGAAACATTTCATTGTTGAAGAGAGCCATGTCCATCAGAATTGATCATCATATAGTATTGTTGTTGCCGTGTATAATGATCTCCTGGTTCTGCTCACCATCGGTGTACATTTCAACTAAAAATATAAGACCAAGAACTAATTTAGAAGATCAGAAAATGAACTTGGGATTTGCAGCCATTTAAATATGAGTTTGACTCTAGAAAGATTTTGGTGCTTACCATCTCTGCCTTGATCTGGGGTAAGCCATTAAAACTCGATAAAATAAAGGGGTTGGAGTAGATTATCTCCATGCTTTATGACTCTAGGACTCACCCTGAGAGGTTATTGGGTGCAAATATAAAAGAAGGCTGAAGGAGCATTTACATAAGATGTCAGTATAAATTAATGAAACTAGCTCCAATAAGCTACACACGAATAGATCTCATTTATTCATCATTGCACATTGTCTAAATTCATGGATGATTGATTCTTGAAGGACTTGTCAAGGGAAATTTAGGAATGTTTCAGATTTTTCTCTGGCCAATTTAAGTTGACATCCTGAAAATGCAAGAGTTGTGGGATATGGTCAGCATATCCTGGCTGTAGAATTGGATTTAATTCTTGGACAAATCACTTCTCCCTCTCAGGCTCAAATCTCACCTTCACTATAGGAAGAATGATACTAAGACCACCCCCACTGGTTGACTGTGGTGAAGTATGGACTCAGGATGCTCTATATGTACAAGGACATGCTTAATAATGGATAAACTATTGGATTGATGGATTATGCAATTTGCCACTCAAACTCTATAAGTTTTCAGTTCATGTCAGCACCATAAAAGTAATGAGATATATCTAGCACCTTGAGTTTCTTTAGAGGAAAAAAAAACTGGCTAAACTGCTACACTTTTAAAGTATTTATTACTTTTAAAGAGTTTTGCTAGAAGAGTAGAGATGATTTCTTATTGGCTTATATTGACAATCAACTATAAAATAATAATACCAGCTACCATTCATATAATGCTTTAAAATCTGCAAAATTACACACACAAACACAACACACAATCTTATTTGGGGCTCAAAGGGCCTTATGAAGTAGATGCTATTATTATCCCCATTTTCCAAATTTGGTAAAGATCTAAATTAAAAATATTTGTCAGGGGCAGGTAGTTGGTATAGTGGCTAGAGGACCAAAATGGAAGTCAGTAGGACCTGATGGCCTCAGACACAAAACACTTCTTAGATGTGTGACCCTGGGCAAGTTACTTTACTCCAATTGCCTCAGCCAAAAATAAATAAATACATAATAAAAAATATTTGTCATTGATTTCGAGGGATGGGGATAATTGAAAGTTCACAAGATCATAGATTTTAGAATTGGAGCAAAATCTGGTGGCCATCCAGGTCGTCCCTATCATTATATAGCTTAGGAGTCTGAAGGTGAGAGAGGTAAAGTTCCTTTTTCATGGTTACATAGCTAATAAGTATCTCAAGGAGGAATTGAATTCAAGTCTCTCTGACTCCATGCTCGGTTCCTTATTCATTATATGATTTGCTTATCATATAAACAACAAATATGTATACATATGTAATATATGAATAATTTTTTATATGTCTACACACATAATATATACATACACATAATACACATACATATATATATATATTGCATTGCTGATTGTATGTTATATAACTATCTCAACAACTGAAAAAAAAATTATTGTTTTTTTTTTAATCAAAAGGAGTTCTTTTATTTTGTCCCACCTCCAGACAGAGCAGTGTATAGAATCCTAGCAGTGAGGTTGGGAAGAACTGAGTTCAAATTCTGCTTTGGATATTTGGTACTTGTGTGACCCTAAAGAAGTGGCTTAATCTCTCTCAGCCTCAGTCTCCTGAGCTGTAAAGTGGCAGGGTTCTAGGTGACAACCTTTCTAGTCTCTTATAGTTCTAACATGATGATCCTATGAACCTTTAAATAGTCTCCAATCAAAAACAAATGTTTTGAATTTAGCCCCTTAGGAATATTGGGTGAATGAGAATTTCCTGCCTTTATCTCCTCTCCTTTCACAACCTTCATATGCATATTCTCACTATTTCTCCTGCCTCAGCAACCAGTTCCTTAAGTGATCCACATTGGTGCATTGCAGCTGAAAAACTACTTGTTTCTAACCATCCTTTATTAAACATACAGCCTACAGACTATGCCCAACCTTTTCCTTCTGTTTCAGTGATTTTCAGTCATTGAACAGACTTTCCAAAATCTAGATCTATTTCCACATCCTCCCTTTTACAATTCACATTTCATTTATAGTTTGGGATCTGATCGGGCAACTTTATGCATATCTCTTTTAATATCTTATATTTATGGCTTCTCTCTAAATTTTTTATAGCTTACATCTGTAACAGCTTTCAGCACAGAATTACTTAAAAGGCCGTCTTGGAGAAAGTATATTAACTTTGCATTAAAGGTATAGGGCTATACCATGGACTTGAATAACTCATCTTTCATATCATATTTTTTTTCCTTTCTTTTTTTTTTAAATTTTATTTTATTTGCATAACATATGTGTGGGTAATTCTTCAACAATAACCCTTACATAGCTTTCCGTTACAAATTTTTCCCCCCAACTTCCCCACCCCTTCCCTAGATGGCAGGATATCCACTACATGTTAATTATGTTAAAATATTGGCAAATCGAATATATGTATACATATTTCCAAACTTATCATTGTTGTGCAAGAAAAATCTTATCTACACAAACGATATATCAGATAAAGGAAACACAATGTAAGCAAACATCAATCAAGGAGTATGAGAATGTTATGTTGTGGTCCACATTTCGCATCCCTCTCTCTGGGTGTATATGGCTTTCTTCAGTGAACAATTGGAGGTGGTTTGAAACATATCATTGTTGAAGAGAGCCATGTCCATCAGAATTAATTGTCATATAGTACTGTTGTTGCCGTGTATAATGATCTCCTGGTTCTGCTCATTTCACTCAGCATCAGTTCATGTAAGTCTCTCCAGGCCTCTCTGAAATCATCTTGCTGGTCATTTCTTACAGAGCAATAATATTCCATAACATTCATATACCATAATTTATTCAGCCATTCTCCAATTGAAGGGCATCTATTCAATTTCCAGTTTCTAGCCACTACAAAAAGGGCTGCCACAAACATTCTTGCACATGTGGGGCCTTTTCCTTTCTTTATGATTTCTTTGGGATATAAGCCCAATAGAAATTTCATATCATATTTTAAGGAGTAAAAACATGAGGTATGGCTTGTAAAAGTGATGGGTAGTTCTTCTTAGCCTTAGGCACTCACTATAGATAAAGAAATGGTCTGTTTCTAGAATCTAGCCTGTGAATTTTAAGGAGACAATTGAACTTTAAAGCTTCCTTCAGAGTTGGTCAGTTATGAGAGGCCAGTTCTCTCTTTTTTATCAGTCCTACTATTTTTAAAAATTATTTTATGTTTCATTTATGCACTGAAAAATTAGAGATATAGACCCTACATTTCTAATGAAGATTCTTTCCCAAATTGCAGTGACATGATTAGATATAGCTGCCTTTTATGTTCATACAAAGCAAACCAAGTCCAGGTCACAGATTTTTGAAGGAGAGAACCTGTGCAGGAATTAGTGGTGATCGTGGTGAATTATGTATAGAACTGACCAGGATCAGTAATATTTCATATTGCCAAGACTTTTCCTTGTACCCACTGCCTCTTCCCTTCTCCATATCACTGCTGAATCTCCTACCAGTCACCCACTGGCGTACCATGGTTTACTGTTATTACAGTGCTTTCTAGATCATATGAATATCGTCTGATTGCTTAATTTATTTTGCTCAATTAGTAATACGCTCAAAATGGCACAGAACTTCCCTCCCCTTCTCTTGCATATTTTCCTCCACAATCCTTTAATTTTGAGGAGGAAATTTTTCTTAGCCTAATGTCCCTCCTGGGCTGTCATTAGCAGCAGCTTTAGACAAACAGTACATTTTGATGTCTCCTTAGTGTTTTGTTTTGCTCTTCCAAGAAAATAGCTAAATAGTGCCTTCCTGTTTGCAAAGTAAACCTGCCCAAAAGAGCATTCTTTCAGTTTACTCCCTTGTTTCTGCATGCATTCTCCCCAATACCTCACACCTTTGGGTACTGTTTAGTTATTTTGGGGGGGGATATCAATTATAAACATCTGGAATTGGGCATCATGTAGTTTTATTAACGAAAATGTAAGTCCCATTCTGCTGATCCAAGTGTGAGTTGTATAATAAATCTTGAGGTTGGGCTTGTGTTGTTCCCATGCTAAGGGATGGTGCTTTATCTAAAACTTTTATAAAAAGTCTAGTTACTAACACCACATTTCTTTTTGTGTAAGATCCCTTCTAAATCTGTGATGCTATGATCCTATCCCATCCCTCAAATCATTCTCCTAAATATCACTAGTATACTCTTGACAGATTCAGTAGACTTCACCTTCCTTGACTTTTCTTCAGCATCAAGCACTATAGAACAATCACTACCAAGCATTTATTGTCTACTATGTGTCAAGTACTGTTCTAATTTTTGGAGATGTAAAATATAACCCAACTCCTCCTCTTAAAGAGTTTAATTCTATAGCATAGTAATGAATGAATAGATAACTAAATGTATAGATAGAAAAAAGGTAGAAAGATAGCTAATTTATATTTGATATATATCAATATAGAAAGATAGCTAATTTATATTTGATATATATCAATATACTTGCAATTATATCTATTTCTTTAGAATGAATATGAAAAGGATAAGGATGGGGACTCAACCTGTAATTCTATTGGTATTGAGAGCTCCTGACTAAGAAAAGTAGCTCTCTCATTGCAGCTCTCTTTGCAACTTCTAGTCTTAGAAATTGCCTAGAGTGCTGAGAGGTTAAATTAATTATCCATAGTCACAGGGCCAGTATGTGTCAGACAAAGGAAATATATCCATCCCTTCCTGGCCTTAAAGACCAGATGTTTCCATTACACCAGTACTGTCCAACTGAACTAGAAATAGGGGCCACTCAATGGTAGCCCAAAACCCTGCTGGCTGCTTATTGACTTAGAAAGTCACACATTTATTTCTCACCCAATAGCAACATATTATGATCAAATAGGAATTTCATTTTCATCTGGTTCTGACTGCCCCTGGGAGGGTTGAATACCTCTGTACCACCCACACTGAGTCCTAAATATGAAGAAATCCACAGTAGTAAATATGAAATTTGGTAATTAGTGAGAATGGGCATATTGGGGGATTAAGAAATGTTTCACGTAGAAAAATTTACTTGAGCTGCAGGTTGCAGGAATTTTATTCTGGCAAGAAATGCTTGCCAGACATCAGGGCATCCAATCTAGGGCACAGAGACAAGAGAATGGAACATCGTGTTTCTATAATGCAGAGAAAGCCAGTTTTACTCCCAAAGGGGTTAATGTACAATGAACATTGTAATATAAAATGTACAGTGTATATTTTAAAGTATAATGAAGCTGTAAAGATAGGTTGAAGCCAGTTTATGCGGGACTTTACAAACTTAACAGAAAAGTTTGTATTTTATCCTACAGGCAATAGGAAGCTACTAGAGTTTTTCATGGTACGCTATGCTTGAGGAAAATTAGTTCAGTAGTAGTATGAAGAATAGATTGTGGTAGAGACAGACTTGAGACAGGGATATAATTTAAAATATAATAATCTTGGAAAGAAATGATGAGAATCTGAACCAAAGGAGTAGCTATCTAAGTAGAGAAAAGAGATCATATTTCAGAGATAATACAGAGGTAGAAATGATGAGATTTGTCAGCTGTTTGGGTACGTGACCTGAGAGTAGAGTCAAGCATGTGCTTATGACACTATGAGATCAGGAGGAGAGTTATGATTTTTACAGGGAAATAAAATAAATTCTATTTAGAATATGTTCAGTCTGAAATCTTCAGTGTATTCTGTTAGAAATATTCAGTAAGCACTTGGTGATATGGGACCAAAGCTCAGGGAAGAATCAGACTAGGTATATAGATATATGAGTCATCTGCCTAGAGATGATGGATGAACTCATGGGAGCTCCTCACTAGGAGGGAAAAGAGGAAAAGGTATAGTATAGACTCTTGGAACACCCACCTTTAGATTGCTTAGTTAGATTAGTTGCTATTGATGATAAGCCAGTAAAGGGGCTTGAGAAGAATTGATAAGACAGGTAGGCAGAGAACCAGAAGAGAAGAATAATAAATATGAAGTTTTCAGAAGGAAAGAGTGGTCAGCAGCATTATATAGAGCCTATGGGTCAAGTTGCTTGACGACTGAGAAAAGATCATCAGCTTTAGCAATTAAGGGATCGTCTATAGTTGAAGAAATAAGCTTCACTTGAATTATGGGGTCAGAAGCCATTTTACTAAGTCTCACCAAGGTAGTGAATGTAGCCAGATTTTTTCTCTGAGTTTGGTAGAGAAAGGGAAATGAAGGGATTCATTGAAAACTCTGTTGACCAATTCATGAAATCCAACAAATATTTAAGTACCAACAGCATGAACAATAGGTGTGATATAGCCCAAGCTCTCAGGGAACTCACTGTCCTTTCTTTATTTAAACTCTCTTGTGTCTTGCCCTCTGTGATATTGTTTATCTTGGTTCTACCTTGTCCATGCCTGACTGTTTCCTGTTTCTCCTTTACTCTTTTTTTTTATATTACTACCTTAATAATTTATTACTTATCTTATAAGTATGGGTAAACATAAAGCTCAGTCCCTTTCTCTTCTCTCTTTAGTTTCTCACTCTCTCACTGATAACCCAATTGATTTAAATAACTTCCATGATGACTTGGGTGCACAAATCTAAAATCGGTGTAGTTCTCTTATTTATGTATGTATGTATGTATGTATGTATGTATGTATGTATGTATGTATTTATTGGCAGAGGCAATTGGGGTTAAGTGACTTGCCCAGGGTCACACAGCTAGGACAGTGTTAAGTGTCTGAGACCAAATTTGAACTCAGTCTTCCTGACTTCAGGGCTGGGGCTCTATCCACTGCACTCTATCTAGCTGCCCCGTCTTACATTTTCAACTTCCTGCTGAATGTCTCCAGTGAGTTACCTTTCAAATACTTGACATCAAACTCATCCCAAAGCAAACTTGTGATCTTGCCCTCAAAATTGTGTTCTGCCAGTTTTCCTTTGATGATACCGCCCTCCTCATAGGTCCTGTCTAATCTTTTACTATTCTTCTTACCCTCCTCAAATTCATTGCTAAATCTTAGGAAATTCACCTTTTAAAATCTCTCTCACATCCATCTTGTCTCTGTGTTGCCTCATTACCTGGTCTGCTTGTATCTGGTTTGCAGCTTTGAATTTGGTCCCTCCACATTTTAATCTTAACCTTTTTCAGTCTTTCCTTACTGAAGCTGCCAAGACAGCATTACTAATGCTGGGTAGCTAACAGCATTGGGATGGCCTTCCAGCTCCAAAGCTTGGGGTTGTCTTTAAGGTTAAACTACAGACTGCTTAGCCAACATATTAGAACCCCTCCCTACTCTGGCTCCAGAATGCTTTTCAAACACTATTCTACACAGTTGCTTCCCTTTCATCCCTTCTATCTTACAGCCACATTGGACCACTAGGTATCCTCCAATCTTGTCATTCCCTGTTCCATCGCCCTCCCCCTTTCCCCTTTCCTTCTTCTCCTCCCTCCCCTCCCTCCTTCTTCCATTAAGATTCAGATTGAGATTCCAACCACAAGTACTTCTTACCTTTTTTTTATTCACACAGTAGAAAATGATTAATTTCCCCTTAACCTGCTCGTAACACATTTAATCACATGCTGTTTTTTAATCTATTTATTTGACCATCCATTGAACCCAACCTATTAGATTTTAAACTCCTTGAGATGAAGACTTGTGTCATTTTTATTATTGTGTTACTAGCCCCTAGAATAGTTCATTGCAGCTAGTAGATGATGATGATAATAACATAATAATAGTAGCTAGAAATTATATAGTGCTTTAAAGCTTGCAAAGCATTTTATATTATGTGATTCTTAAAACCACCATGGGAGGCCGGTGCTGTTATTATCTCCATTTTGAAGATGAGGAAACTAATTAAGAAGAGTGAAGTGACTTGTCCAAATGTCACACTGCTTGTTAGTGTCTGAGTTGGAATTTGAATTCGTTTTCCTGACTCCCCATCCAGTGCTCTATCCATGGTGCCACACAACTGAACTACATTTAATTTTTAATAGATGTAATTTAATTAAATAGATGGTTGATGTAATGGGTAGAACACTGGGCATGGAGTCAAGAAGTCCTGGGTTCAAGTCTATCCACTCTTTCACCATTATTCATGCAATGTCAAGAGAACCACAGGATGGTCTCCTGAATGTCTCCTGAACTCCTTGGGGCAGATCTGCTGGTAGACACACTGCTCTCTGTGCCATCGGAGGGAGTTACCAGGTCTATGTGATGATTGAAGACCATTCATCACCTGCTTAGTTCTTGGAAATGTTCATGTTGCTACTTAGTGAAAAGAGTCATCAGGTCCATAGCAAAAAAGAAAAATGGGAAACTCCATATGTCTGTGGCCTGTTTCCTTTATATTTTTGAATTCTGCCACTAGCAAGGTGCTTTGCTCTTTTTATCCTTTAATAAATACTCATTGGACAAATGCCAGAATGACAGTCAACTAACTCCGTTCCCTGCCCACATCAGTATCTTGCACCCAAACAACCTTGTCTTCTGGACCACCTCATGCTAACTTTAGTAACATCTCATTTATTTTGGCGTCACTGAGATAGGAGCTGTTTGTTATTTCTGAAGTTTTCAGGCCATCCATTTAGGTGTCAAAAGGATTTCAACAGTCAAATGTGCATTGACTCTTAACAGAGGATTATTAAATTGAATTAATGGATTTTTTTTTCAGTCTTATAGAGAACAGGATGAACTTCATTTTACCTCCTAAGGATGGCTCAGGGTCATTACCTGACCTTCAGTTCTTGTACTGTGCCCTTAGCAGCTCTGAAAATTTGTAGGATGGTTGGCTCAGGGCCCAGTACCACTTGGCATACCAAGTCCATGTGTCTGTTTTCAATCGTCCCTTTCTGTCTGCTTCCCACTCCCTACCCCTTGCTGTTAGGCCATCAGCTGTTACCTCTTTCTTTTATCAATATGTCTGTCAGGCAAGGGTACAGGTAGCAATGAGAAAGGGCTGGCCAGGGAAGGGGAGGGCAGTCACAATCTCAGAGCTAGGAGGAAGTTCTATTTACTCCACCCATACCCACAAAGATTTCTCACTGCATTATACACCCAAGGAATAATCGTGTCATCTTTGCAGAATGAGCTCCAAATTGGAACAACCCACTCTTTCCTTACGGCAGCCCATTCCATTTTACCCAGCTCTAATCCTTGGAGTTTTTTTCCTTAAGCCAGACCTTTGACTCTTGGATATTTTCACCTCTCAGTCTTAATGATGTACTCAAGAACCCCCAAAATCAGATCAAATTTCCAACATGGCAGGAAAGCTTTTTAACACTTGAAGATTTCCATCATCATGTTTCCCTTCTTCCTTTCACCAGGGTCCTCATCCCTGGTTCCTTCAATGGAGCTTCAGGTGGAATTACCTTGGCCCCATTTACCATCTTGTTTTTCATCTTCTGGGCTCTCTCCCATCTATTAGTGTCCTTAAACGACACACTGAAAGAAACAGTGCTCCACATGTGATAGACAAATAAAATACTCCCATTGTAAATCTGCCCCCCAGGACCAAGTGCAAATGAACTATGATCTTCCAATTCTTGGAGGTTATTTCTGCTTCCAAATTGGGATTTGAATTCATTTTCAAAAGAACTTTTTTTCAGTGTAGACTAAAAACATGTGAACTCCTTTGGCTCTCCTATTATTGAGTTTTTAGTACATTCAAGTCTCCATCTCTTTTTTTCATACAAAATATTTTTTAAACTCTCCCATCATGTGTTTATGTTCCTTAACATTGTGAAGGTGAAAAAGGGCTTGAGTTCAGTTTTCTCTTCATTATTCTCTACTTGAGTAATTTGGAAAAATCTGCTTTTTTAGTTTCAAAAATGTTATTTTATTATTTTTAATTAAAACTTTTTTTATTTTCAAGACATATGCACAGATAATTTTTCAACATTGATGCTTGCAAAACCTTGTGTTCTAAATTTTCCCCTCCTTCCCCTCCACTTTATCCTCTAGATGGCAGGCAATCCAATACATGCTAAATATGTTAAAATATATGTTAAATCCAATATATAAATACATATTTATGTTGATACCCAAGGAAAATCATATCAAAAAGAAAAAAAAATGAGAAGGAAAACAAAAATCCACACAAACAACAGAAAGAGTGAGAATGTTATGTTGTGGTCCACACTCAGTTCTCACAGTCTTCTGTCTAGGTGTAGATAGCTCTTTTCATCACAGGATCATTGTAACTGGCTGGAGAAATCTCTAAGCCAATCTGGGCCCTATGTTCTTATTCACAAAACAAAAAAGTAGGCTGATAGACATCAGCCTACTTTGCCTCTCTGGTCCCTTTTGCTTTTATATGTTTTGATCCTTTGAAGCAGGCTTCTTTTAGCTCAGATGGGGACAGTTGATCACTTGGAGCCATGATGAAAGTACAAACAAGTGGCCTAGATCAAGGGTGGTGAATTCAGTCTGGAAGTTCAATGAATATGGATGACTTGATATTGTAGTCAATTTTCAAAGAGGTCAAGGAGGTAAATGAAAATATGAAGGGAAAAAAAAAACACCTAAATTCAGATGGGGATGCAAAGCACAAAGTTCAAGACATTGGCAAACAGGAGTGAAAAGGTCAGCAAAGCTGTCCTGCTCAACTAGATTGTGACAGGGTTAAAGTGTATTTATTCTCCTGGTCTGTTTGTTTTAATCCCTTTATGTATAGCTAGATAAAGCCTCCCAAGTGTATATTTGTATTTAAAAAGAGGCAAAGTTCTAGAGGCATTTGTATTTAGAGAGAGAAAGTTCTGTAGGCTATCAGAACAGTACCTAGCACTTTGTAGGTCCTAAATCAATATTTTTTGGATTGAACTGAAGGGTTAAATTATCCATAGGGGTTTTAAAACACCCATTTGTAATAGCCCCATTTATGCCGCCTTTAACCTGATGTTTATAATCTGCTATAGAACTAGAAAACTACCATTATTAAAATTGCATTCAAAGTAAGATTAAATAAGGCTTATGGGATTCTCTAAGTGGAAAGTGGAGCTTCTCAGGCATTATTTTTTGTTTCTGGTTTGCTTGTTGATTTT
The DNA here is from genome assembly GCA_023553655.1 of Myrmecobius fasciatus. Classification (NCBI taxonomy): domain Eukaryota; kingdom Metazoa; phylum Chordata; class Mammalia; order Dasyuromorphia; family Myrmecobiidae; genus Myrmecobius; species Myrmecobius fasciatus. The sequence continues at coordinate 805,680 of JAJPUD010000050.1, read as the reverse complement.
TGTATGATTGAGACATTCAGAGAAATAGGATTTTTTTATGAAGTTGAATTTAACTTATAGCAATATGAAATGGAGACCTTCTTGCTATTCTGTGTATCTATGAAAGTTAAAGAGTTTTATGTAATTGCTTTCTTTTTTCCCTGAGGCAATTGGGGTTAAGTGACTTGCCCAGGATCACACAGCTAAGAAAGCTAAGTTTCTGAGGCCAGATTGAAACTCAACTCCTCCTTACTTCAGGGCTGATGCACTATCCACTATACCAATTAGCTGCCCCAGTGTGTAATTGCTTTTTATTTAAACTTTTTTTCATATGGCTGAAATATCAGTAATATGCCCCAGAAAAAGATTTATCACAATTAGATTATTTTTTATAGAAATATATTTAAAAATACAAGCCATATATTGAAAAACAGGCATCTCCTATATAAAAAAAAAGATGAAAATGATTTGGGGGAGTAGGATACCATTTTTAAATAATTGCTACTTTGGGCATTTTAATACTATATTTTTAAGATTTAAGTTTGGAACTCCCAGGAGTTCCAAAGAACATAAGGGACTATTAAACTTTTTGAATTGTGTTAAATATTTTTTTCTTGTAGTACAAGTAATACATTAATCTCCCCAAAAGTTAAGCCAAGGCAAACCAACTAGTGCTATAGTAAAACAGATTACGTTACAAGTCACTAAGGAAGCTATTGACCGTTGAGTTTTATTGTCTGCAGAGTAGCAAAAGCAGTCAATAGTTTCAAATGCAGCAAGAGTGTTTGGCAATAAATGAGGAAGGTCTGCTTGGCTTTCTGTTGGACATTTATGTGATGAAGGAGGCTCCTAAGGGTCTGGATCAAGGGGGAAGACAGAGTTTCTAAGGAGAGGTGGAGTGACTTATCTTAGAAAGTTTAATTCAACAGTTAGTGTTTGGTAGAAAGTGAAGGAACCAGATTACCTCCTGAGATTCTATCATTATACTTTGATATTATATTATAGGGTTAGGTATCAAGTCTCATTGACTTTCTTAACTCATTATCAACCTGTGAAGGAACTGCTTCTTGCCCAGAAGTGGCTCTGTTCCTGCCTTCACGTTCACAAATCAGTCAGTCTGTTGGTAGTAGATAAGGCTAGATATCTCTGTGTAGTAGCAGATTCACTGAAGACTGACTTCTCCCGGGGTAAGAAAATCAAAAGTATTATTATTATTATTATTATTATTATTATTATTATTATTATTATTATTTGCTTTGTTTTAGGGGTAAATGACTTGCCAAGGGTCGCACAGCTAGCAAATGTCAAGTATCTGAGGCTGAATTTGAACTCAGGTCCTTTTGACTCCAGGGCTGGTGCTCTATCCATTGCACCATTTAGCTGCCCAGTAAGAAAATTTCAAAGAGCCACTGAGGATGACTCAGGAATTGCTGCTGGATTCATTTGTGTGATCCTTTACTTCCCTTCTTTCTTCTCCATCCTTATGGACTTTCTGGTTACTCTTTGTGCTATCATTGTCTTCATCTATTCATTCAGATCTCTTAGTGATCAATTTTTTCTGCTTTGCATTTGGTCGGTCCTGTAATTACCTTGATTCCTGCTGTATTTCTGAATATTCCCCAAACTTTGTGTTTCACAATGGCCTCTCTATCTCTTGGGTCCAATATTGCCCGTAAACTTCTATGATGCTGACAAGAGGAGCCAAAATTTAAGGAGCCTTATCTCAGGCAATTTTTATGATAATCATCATCATCATCAAGATAATAGTAATGAACATTTATGAAATTGGGTGACCTGGGTGGGGCAGCTATGTGGTGCATTGAGTAGTTTGCCAGACATGATCTCAGGAAGGCTCATCTTCTTGAGTTCAAATCTGGCATCAGACACTTACTAGGTGTGTGACCTTAGGCAAGTCACTTAACCCTGTTTGCCACAATTTCCTTATGAGTAAAATGAGCTGGAGAAGGAAATGGCAAACTGCTCCACTATCTTTGCCAAGATGATCCCAAACGAGGTCACAAAGAGTTGGACAAGATTGAAACAACTGAAGAATAAGATCGTCTTTGTACTATGCTAGAGCACTTTATGATCATTATCTCATTGGGATCCTCAGATAGTCCTAGGAGGTGTTATGTTCATTTTCCAGATGAGAAAACTGAGGGAGAACTTAATTTCCTTTCCCAGGGTCACACAGATGGCCAAAAAGTTGGCTATTTTGCCGATGTTTTATAATCATGGAATTGATGTGTTAGGGGGAAAAATATACACACACATACACACACAAATATATATTCCCTTTTAATTATTTCACATGCAAAATCCTAATGCTAGAAAAAAAAATGGTGGCAAGTTATAAAGTAACAGACAGAACCGAGAAGACTGTATTAAGATGTTTTTTTTACATACATTTTCTGAGTTTCCCTATGTCTTCCCACAGTTTGCCTTTTACTTTTACTTACAATCCTGCAGAATATCCCCTTCTCTTATCTTCTAAAAGCCAAATGCCCTATTTTACAGGGAAACAATATTTAAACCAGAGATAGACTTCCAAGAGGGGCCTTATTAGAACCATCATCCTTATGTTGGGGAAATGGCCAACAAGAGGTTTCAGTCCTTAGTGTTCAAGACTCAGGAACTGTCTGTTTTATTGAGAAGTGTCATGTCTGCCTCCAGACCAGTTCTTTAATGAAGTTCCTTTTTAAGCTTAAATTTAATTCATGTTTTCTGATAAAATTTTCTTTCTTGGACAAACTATACAGTTTCAGAACTCAAGTAAACTCATTGTTTTTTTCCTATATTCCAAAATCCTGCTAAACCCTGGACTAATTAGGCTTTTAGAAGAAAAGATTTATTATAAGTTTTTATTCCTAAAAAAAACATTCCTGAAGGCTTATTCTTGTACCCCATCTCCTCCTTTATGTGCTGTAGTAATGACATTTTTCAATCTTCTGCATAAATTTTGCTTATCATTTTAGATCTTAGAATTTACACCAATATTTAACTGACTCCTTCTTCCTCGCCATCTCCTCCTCCTTCTCTCCCTCTTCTCCCCTCTTTCTCGCTCTGTTTCCTTCTCTCTTTTTCTTTCTCTATCCCTATATCTGTCCATATGTCTATTTATTGTACTTGTCTATATTTATATACCTATATATATACATATATGTATATATATGTATACATACATATGTATATATATATATGTATACATACATATGTATACATATATATACATATACGTATATATATTTTTTGTTTGAGTACTTTAAAGACTCCGAGCTTTCAACAAAGCCATACCTAGACCAAAGCAAATCTAAGGATCTGAGATTCTGTGATTTATTTCTGAACTAAATTAGACCAAAGCTTAGCACCAGAAGCCTCTCTGTGTTATTGTTGTTTATGACCTGACACGTTTTTTACTTTGTGTGGGTTATAGTTCAAGTCATATTGTCTGTAGACTCTGACAATATGACTTGTGTCTAGCTGTGCCTTCTGGTGAAAGCAGAGACTCTAGTATTTCAAAGTCTAAGCTAGAAAATCCTTAAAGGGTAACCCAGACTAATACATATGAGCTATCTTGTTGTTTATCAATGATTTATACAGCTGATATCACCGACTCTTCACAAGCACTCTGAGAGGCAGGGAGAACAAGTTCTAGTCTCCAGAGTTAATAGAAACTCAGATTCAGGAAACTTAATTGACTTTGGCCAAGGTTATCTAATTTCCAAATAGTGGAGTTGAGATCCCTCTCTTCTCAAAAGCTGGTGACATGTTCATAAATAAATACTGATGACTTTCATTCTTTATATCATCATGTATTTCCCCCCATATCCTTTTACCCCTAAAGAGACACCCCATATATCAAATATTATTTTAAATAGAAAATGGGGGTTAGATTAAAACAATCAGGTTAATCAGTACGTTGAATAAATTTGAAAACGTGCAAATGTGCAAAATCTTTGTACCTCCCATTTCTATAAAGGGTGAGTTTGGAGCAATTCTTGTATCTCATCTTTCAAGCTGTAAGTGTTATTTCTCCTCTTCCTCCTCCTCTTTCTTCTTTTTTGTTTTGTCTTCTTTTTTGCAAATTTTACTTCTGAGTGCTGTATATGAAGGTGTGTATATATGTGGCTATTATGTCCATTTACACTGTCATAGTCATTGTGTATGATGCTTTCTTAACTCTACTTCACTTTGCATCAGTTATATGTAGTTATAATGTCACAAAAAAGTGCTGCTAGATATGCTTTGCTATATATATATATGTATATATGTGTATATATGTATATATACATACACATATAATATATATGTGATGATTTTGGTCTTAGCAAGGGCATCCTTATATCAAAAATTATGGATTTGTTAATGACTCTATTTGCATAGTTTTAAATTGCTTTCCAAAATGATTGTACCTATTCTTAACTTTACAATGAATGCAATAATGTGCCCATTTTCCCACAAATCCTCCAACATTTGTTTTCCTCATTGCCAATTTATAGGGTTCAAGATAAAACTTCTGGTTTATTTTGATTCACAGTTTTTGTACTTTTGGTGAGTGAGAACATACTTTCATGAGGTTGTTCATATATTGTTCATATTTTGCATTTCTTACTTTGAGAACTATTTATTCTTATTCCTTAACTACATATTTACTTAGGAATTGGGTAGGTGATATTTTAAGAGACAAGTTCTGATGGTTATGATTGGGATAGGATTTGTGATTTCATTTAATGTGAAGTTTCCATTAAGGAACATCCTTTACCAGTACAGGTAACATAGAGTATTAAAAATAAACAAATTTATGAGAAAAAAGCTGTTGATTTAAAACCAACAACAACATCATCAGCTGAGAATGCTTCTGTTGTTGTTGTTGTGATTTTCTATCCTTCAGTTGTTTCCACACCTCTATGAACGTTTGTCCATGGGAACTTATTGGTAAAGATACTAGAGTGTTTTACTATTTCCTTTTCCATTGTACCTTCATTTTACAGATGAAGAACTAAGGTAAATTTGGATTGTGACATCCAGGGCCACATGGTTAGTAAGTATCTGAGACCCAAGTTAATTCAAATCTTCCTGACTTCACACCAATGGAGAGGTGCTCTCTCCATTGCACAACTTGCTGCCCATAAGAATGTTTAGTAGGGGCTTAGTTGTAGCACTGGCTAGATTCCTTCAGGGAACCAATGTTGTATGGTTCTTGATGCATCCCAGTTTCAAGACAATCTTAAAGACACAGACAAGGTGAATTTAGACATTTTGCCTCTGATGCTTTTGAATCTTATTCTCTGATTCTTCTGATGTTCTGTTTAGCAGTTGTAGGAATTAAGTATTATCTTAAATAATAAAATCAGTACTCACAAACATATGTAGAGGACACTAATCTGTTAGTTCCTCCAAGTCAATAAACATTTAGTTTAGCAGAATTAGTATTAATGGTATTAGTGAGGAAAAACAAAATGGAGCTGCATTGAGATTTTGTGAAGAAAATGAAGAGAGCAGAGGGAAGACCTTCAAAGAGAGAAATGAATTGAGAGCAGAGGTTGAAAAATTGCTGTAAGATTGATTCCTTGTCAATGTTTAGAAGCTCCTGAAATAATGCTTACTGCAGGTGGTAGGTGTGAAAGAATGAGTCCTCGAAAGTTGTACTTCACAGCCAAGCAGCAGACTCTTGAGATTCTCAAATCCCAGCATTTAGGGCCAATAATGAATAAAAGCAGGGAAGGAAATATGACACTATTGAAGATATGTTTTAAATTTCATTTTTATGAATAGAAAGTGTCATTCAGTGGAACTAATAGTGAACTTAGTTTAAGCATAAAAAGATTCATTTTTTTTAAACAAAAGAAAAGAAAATGAGATGGCATATAAAGTGCTTTGGAAACCTTAAGGCACTCTATAAATATTTATTATTATTCATTGTAAATGAAATAATAGTAAATGCCTTATAAACCTTAAGCTTCTATAGAAATGCTAATTATTATTGTTTTTGATAAATGAGGAACATATGTTAAGCATTTAAAGTTCCATGGAAATATTATCATTGTTGTTGTTAGCAAATGAGGTAACATACGTAATACTTTGGAAACTTTTAGGCACTATATTAATAATAATAATAAATGAGATAACACAAAAAAGACTCATGCTTCATTTAGTTTTATTCTTATTATTCATCTGATAGCAAGAGGTCAAGCCAAGTATGTTTCTGAGCTTCTAAGGAGTTACATAAAATTATTCTGTCAGCTTTTAAAATGATTTTGTGTAATAAAGGTAGAATGTATGGAGGGGTATGCTTTTCCTGCTCTCTTCATCTTCACAGAAAAATCTTCAATTACTTTCAGTATTTTTGAACTCAAGCAATGCATCAGGGTTAGGAACCTGAGAGAAAATAAAGCCTGGTTGCTCAGTGTAGAATTCACCTCTAACCTGCCTATGATAAACAGTAGTTCTGTGCAACTGGCTTTCGTTTTGGTTATTTAACTTGACAACATTGCCAATTTTGATAGCAGATTTCTAAGAACTGAGCTTTATAAACATGAGTGGCTTTTTACTCATGCAACCATGATGTCCTTCTTGGCTCACTCTTCCTTCTTCTGCTAGATCCCCAAATTCAGACAAAACTATCTTCAAATAAACCATCATTTGATGGTGATGACCTTTACTTATCATCAACATTCTCAGACTTTTAGAAAGTTAATCCAGTGGTTGAATAAATGGCAGTGATGATTTTGGTTAGATTTTGTAGTTCCAGTAGGTAATCAAAAATTTTGTCAATCACAGTTTAATTCAATAAATGAGTTTCAAATATTATTATTTGCCAAGAACTTTGCTAAAATCAATAAAACAAAGACAAAACCAAAAACAGTTTTTGACTTCAAAGAGATTATGTTTTACCATCTTTTCACTGGCATTTTTGGAAGCAAATAAATGATTCTGACCCTCTAAAATTGTCCTATAAATCAAATTTATCCATAGATTGTTTTCTGTGATACCACAGGACTTGAGCTCATGCAGTTCTGAATTCAGATTAGGATCAATTAAAGACAGGCAAGCACGAGAGGGAAGCATCTAAGTAAAGAACTTTAAGAATACAAGCCTTTTAATGATATTTACATCAATAGGTTTATGCTGATGGTCTGTATAAACTCTTCCTCCAAGTTAAAAAGTCTGTAGCTGTCCAAGGTACTCTAGATGAATAAAGAAGGAAAAAGAAGGGATATCCTGTAGCAGACATATTCAAAAGAGTGAGGTCCAAGCTTGAGTCCCCAGTGTGAGTATTCCAATTATAGCCATGTTTTGCAAATTTTCATGTACTACATTTTAATTTTAACTTATTTCCCTCATTAAGTTTTCTGAGGCCACAAAGAATGGGACACTGATGTGAATACAGAGGTTATCATAAGAGTCAAAGAGCATGAATTGTTTGGACTTTGATTCCCCAAATTTAAATATTGTTGTCCTTGTGGGAGACTTTAAATAGGTTTAGACCTCAGTTTCTTAAATTGTGTTACATGACTCTCATGGAGTCTCATAAGTGAATGTGAGGGTGAAATTATGATTTGCTAACACTAAATGTTTGTTTTGTAGACCTGTTTTATTATATACCAATATATCTGGAGTCATATGAAAATTTCTCAGGAAAGAAGAGATTGCTAGTGGCAAAAGCTTAAAAATTCCTGATTTAGATCAATTCACATAAACCAGCTCTTCTAATTCTTACCTGTTATACAACCCTACTTGCCTGAGGCAGCTGAATGGCTCAGTGAAGAGAGTCTTGTGTCTGAAGGACCAGAGAGCAAATGTAGCCTCAGATGCTCACTAGTTGTGTCACCTTTTAACCCTGTTTGTCTCAGTTTCCTCATAAGTAAAATTAGTTATAGAAGGAAATGGCAAACCACTCTAGCAATTCACCAAGAAAAGCCCATATGGGGTCATCAAGAGTAGGGACAGGTAGTTACTTCCCTGCTGTGGTGACTTCCTCTGTGCCAAGCACAACTTATGTTCTCCTCAGCTCTGTGGGGTCAGGACCAGATAGCTAGAGTTAGTACCACCTTTCTTTCTCTCACTACCCCCTTTCCTTCATGACCAGATGAACTGAAATCCTTGTGTTCTGATCCTCCCCTATTCTGAAGTGGTAATGTGTCAGGATAAGCTTTCTGGAAACATTTGTGTTTAGCTAATTCAGAGTCTAGATAAAAGAGTTATGCACCTAGAAGTTCTCTTACTTCTGCTGCAACTCTTTCTACTGTAAATCTGACATGATAATTCCTTGTTTTCTTGTCTGTCTGTCTCTCTGCCACCCCCAAACCAGACCAGCTTCTTTAATATGTGCCTAATTATCACTTGATTCATCCTTGGATGAGGGGTTACCCAGAATGCCACGGGAACTTTTCAGCTCTTTAGTACTGTTAAAGATATTTGGTTTCATGTCAAAGTCTTTGATATAGGTTCAGGGAAGATCTTGGCTACCTTGATATGTATTTGCCCCATTGCTATGCTAACCCAAATAACAGACCATTATATCTTGCCTATTTTCCATATTTATTCTTAAATCATCCTATGATGATTCAAATATCAAGTGAGATGCTATTTTTAAGTACTCAAAAAGACAATTCAATTGATAGTCATAGATGGACCATTAGACTGTCAGAGTCCTTCTCTTAGTTTATGGACTAGGAAGATCAACTTTTTCTTCTGCCTCTATAAATACAAACATCCCAGAATTAGCTATTTCAGTTTTCTCTGTCATGGGTACCACAATAGGTACTACAATAGGTCTCTGAGAAGAAGGTGAATTATATAACACAAGGCAAATTGTGAAAAGCAAGCTGTGTGGGGGTTGCCAAAAGAACAATTGTATTTAAATTCTACCGTGTTCTAGCAGAGCAATAAAAATTAAAAAAAAAAAAAAAGATGAGGAAGGTGGAAAGAAACTATTCACTCTTCTAATGTCACAGGTGGCAAATAATGCCAATTTTTAAAAAATAAAATTAAAATGCTCCCTCATATGAAATAACTGACTTTTTAAAAGTAGTCCACCTTAAATTTGTTTTACTGTAATATTTGGATAAATATGATAGTTCTCTGCATAGTGCAGTAACTGAATATTAATTTCCAAGACCATGGATAATATTCCTTGCTAGTTACATAAAGCATTTCTTGGTAGACTGAATGGACTAATACAATTTTCTTTGTCAGTAGCAATTTTGAAATTGGCTTTATAGAATTAGTCCAGAATTCAGAGTGACCTGCTTGTGTCTTCAGCAGGACTACAATTAAACTAATGCAACTTGTATTTATCTCTTTTAGGAAACAGTTTAGGTAGGGATTCCACTTGCTATCTATCCCTTGATATTCAGATAACTAATTTGCTTCCAGTTTTGGTACCTTTTAATGATGTGTGTATCAGTAGGTTTATGCTGATGGTCTGTGTCTCAACCTGATTATAAACTCTTCCTCAAAGATAAAAAAAAAATGTTGACAAAGACTCTTGAATTTTGGTTCACAGAGTTGAAAAATCTTGAATTTGCTTCAAATCTAGGGTGGCTTACTCCGATTATTTGTATTATGGTTCTGCCCCTTGTTTTTTGTGACGCCAATCTTGGGCAAGCCATTTTTCCCCTTCTGGGTCTCTCATTCTTCATTTGTACAGTCAGGGAGTTGGATGGATGATGTGTAATAAGCTCTGTTCTAGTTTTATTATTGTATGATTTCAATTTTTTTCTCGAACTCATTTATGCAGTTTGTCAAATACCTTTTTTTATGTGAAATTACTGGAGATAGAGAATACCCTCTATTTAATAGAATATACTCTTTTTGATCTTTTCTGAAAGCTGTAGTTCTTCCTTACCTGTATAATTATATGGAATATATGATATTCTCATCTTAATCCTAAATTCCTCATTCTTCTATAATGAATGATAAAGTGGAAGCTTCTTAAGGCCAGGTCCATCTCCTTTTCCTCTCTCAGTCCTTTCTAGACTTAGGACATAGTATAATAGTCTATATACAACAGCCTTGAATATAAGTAAATTGATTTAAACTATTTAATACAATTACCAAGGCAGCTTCTTTGATGATAGTAGTTTCCCTTCTCCTCCATCCACTGGTTTCCACTGGTTTAAAATTATTCCATCCCAATGCTTCCCTTCATTGTTTCCCTAAACTTTTTTTATATAAAAGATCTAGTTTGTGCCTTGGTGTGAAATGATTGCTATGATATTTGTCCCCATAGGTATTTTGGTTTGAAACCTCTCATAATTCCTTGTAAAGGCGATTATACCTCTGTGCATAAGTAACCTAAAGATAGGCGTTTTTTTTTTTGGTTTAGGTCCTAAAAGCACAATTTTGTTTTTTAAATGTTGTCTATGAGAAAAACATGCTATCTTTCTTGAGTAAATTTAGGTTGTTCTCATTTCTGATTATGTGAAATTATTAAAATTAAAAAAAAATAACCATGTGGAATTATAAGGTCATAAAACTTAGAACATAGTAGAGATCTCATGATCATGTAGCCTAGCTTTGAAGCTTGAATTCTGTTTGACAACATCCCAAGTAAGGGGTCATTTATTTACCACATAAACAATTCCCACAGCATTTTCCATTTAATTCTGACAATCCTGTCCACTTTCAGTTAATGCTTGTTATAAAGTTTTTCTTTTTGTTGCGTTGTCATATTCCTTCCTGTAACTTCTCCCAGTTGTCCCTGATGCTCTCCTCTAGGGAAATGGAAAAGGAAAGAAAATCTTCCTTTTACTTATAATCCTTCAAATATGTTGAGAGAACTGTCTTCTTCCATATTAAATGTTCTCTTCTCCAGGCTAGCATTCCTTTCTGTGTTCAACCAGGCTCTGTGTAACATGGATTCAAATTTCCACTTGCCGTCTCTTGTGTACTTCTCTGGATGGGCTCTAGCTTGTCAAATCCTTCCTATAGCTGTGATCTGACCAATGCAGGATATTGCAGCATTTATTAACAACTTATTTTTTTTCTTTTATTGCTCTACTATTAATGAAGCCTTTTGTTTGGGTGCTTTTTATTTTCTGCAAACAAATCATACTTTGTATTGATTGGGGTTCCTGGTCTAACTTCCTGCTTGTCCAGCAGGAAAAGGAAAGAAAGAACTGAAAACAGTAAATAATAGATCTTTGTGACAATCCACTGAAAGAAAACAGCCTCTAGCTTGCTACTAATCATCATTTATTAGGTCAAGTAATTCAATTGGTTCTGAATCCATCTAACTATTCTCTTCAAGTAACCATCCTTCCACTTTATCAACAAAGACACTGTGAAAGAGATTTTAGTTGCCTTGTGAGGGTAAATATGGTGCAGTGGAAAGAATACTCTTTTTGGAGGCAGAGGGTCAAATGCTTGATCTTTAAGCATCCTGAGTGATTCAGCCAAATATCCTCTCTGGATATCAGTTTCCTCATTGGTTAAATGAGGGGTATGAAAGAGTTGATCTTGAAGTTCCCTTCCAGTTTCTGATTCTGTAAATCCAGATAGATTACACATGCATTTCCTAGTTATAACAGATTAGCAACTATGCCCAAAGAGAAGATGAAATTAGTCTGGCATCACTAACTCTCATTGTACCCACTGACTTGTAGTCCTGTTTCCTAAAAACTCACAAAAATGAGTTTTAGAATTTTGCCAAGAATTGATTTCCAATTTATTTGAAAGATCTGTCACCTCTTTTTTTGAATATCAGAACAAGATTTGCACACTCACAGGCCTATGGCACTGCTACTGTTCTTCTTAGTCCCTGCAAGATCTCCATTACAAAATCTGTGATAACATTCGCAAGTTTTTTCATCACACAGGGAAGTAGTTCACCAGAACCATTGAATTGAACATTGTCCAAGGGCAACAAAATTCTCTGTTCTATTTTACTCTATTACTATTTCATTTATCTTGGGTTTCAATTTACTTTTATCCATTTTTGTTGTATTCTTTCTAAAGTGAAGAATATTCTCAATAGTGTACACAACAGAGGAGAAGTAGGAATTAAGGAGTTCTACCCTTCTCTTTCCCATGCATTCCCATTAAGACTTCTACCACAAGCAGCAACTCTACCTCAACCCTGCCCCTGAGGTTAGGCCACTAATTTATGGAGGAACTGAGTCTCCTAAGTCCCCATTCATTTCTCAATATCTCCTACTAATTAGATCAGATGGGCACAAATGGCACCCAGGAAAATCCTTACATTCAGAAAATGGACCTTTTAGCAACATAATTAGACTCATTTTGTTTCAAAGTGAATTTTATTCATTAAGTTCCCATTTTTATTTCTAGCATACTTCCTCCTCTACTTCCCTCCCTTCCCTTCAATATTCTCATGCTATTTAGCACTTTCTCTCCAGCTCCTCCCTAATTACCCAATATTTGATTTCGGATCCAAGTCTTTTCCCATAGTTTCCTTCACCTTAAAGCATTCTTTAATTTTTCCTCATTCATCAAAACTCAGCTTTCTAGCATATTAAATTGATTTCTCTTTTCCCCCGTTACTGTTCTGTGAAACTAACAGTTCCCAAGATGTTGATGGCTTATTGTGTTGAACACAGAAACTCAGAATAGTAGGATATTTGAGATAAAATGGACTTTGGAGATAATTCAGTGCCATTTCATAATTTTACAAATGAGGAAATTGAAGCCTAGTGAGGTTAATTAAGATACTTGCCCAGAATCATAATGTAAAGTAGTATCAGTTTACCTGTAATTTAGTTTTGTTTAAACCAAACAGTCCCATGGGAATTTCCTGTATTATATATGTATCTATATGGGATATTTTAATTGTTGTTATTGTGAGCCCTAGCTCCTTTCAAATCAACAGCAGATAGGTGGGCTTTTTAATCTGCCTGTGCATAGGACTGGCCTTGGACAATTTCATATAAGAATCTGTGTCATTTGTTAAAAAACAAGACATTTTCTGCTCAGAGGATTTAATAGTGTACTTTCTCTACTAAAGAGTATAAAATGAAAGTTGCATTTTGATATGCTGGCGTGCAATGTCACATGATCTGTTTGTCTCCAGATAGTTTTCATTTGGAAGGTCAGTCATAAATTACCCCTTAAAAGCCATCAGTTCAAAGTTTGAACATTTAACAGGAGATTTAGATAAGTAGAGGGTGGGACAATGGTTTGCAATGGACAGGCTGTAGTCTTCTTAGGCTACTTCTATGTGAAAATTAATCCTTGTGACATATTCAGGGACACTTGAAAGTTATAATGGCAATCTTTTCTTTGGATTAGAGGAAACCTTGGAATTGTGAAATAGATTTGAAAAGACATCATTGTTTTCAACATTGTCTAATATTTCTCTCGGTGTAGTAAAAAATAAGCTATAATGTTTCTGGCAAAGTGACATTATAATTATAATCATTATTGTTATTAATTATTTTTATTGTTATTTAAGAATGGCATGCAAATGTTAGTTTTTTCATGCAATTTAATCTGGATTTTTTAGTCCCCATAACCCTACTGGTTAATCATATATTGGAGACAATCTTTAGTAGCTACAACAGGATACACTTGGTTGGTTTGGTTTCTGTTGTTATTGTTTGGTTTTTTGGCATTCTGAGGTAGCCAGGTACCAAAGTGAAGAGGGTACTGTGACTGGATTAAGGAAGATCTCAGTTCAAATCCAGCATCAAACACTAACTGTGTCACTCTGGACAAGTAATTTCAGCTTTGTTTGTCTCATTTTCCTCATCTGTAACATGGTGGTGATAATTGCAGCTACATCCCAAGGTTGTTGTGAGGATCAGGTGTAAAATACTTGGAGCAGTGCCTGGCACAGTAAACCCCTTTTAAATGTTAACTATTATTAGCTATTATTCTGCCTATGACATCAGTGCAATTTTAATAGGAAATCTTTGGAAACTCACCAAAAGAAATTAATCAAACTAAAGGGAATTATGTCCTTTTCTGTTGGAATGGCTGTGCTGGTTAAACAGCTGTTCCTATAATCCTTCATATCCTTGTAACTAATAGTAAAAGTACTTTGTGTAAAAGAGAAGGGATCACTTTTTATAGGCTCCATCCAGAGCATTTCATACATTGTAATGCCAAATCCTTCTATTTCCAAAAATTTCTAATTTTTTAAAATTAAAATATAACTTCTATCTACTGCTCCTTTTTGAACCTACGTTTTCTGATAGCCAGGAAATTATCATCACCAAGTGAATAACAGAAGAGTGATGTTTACAGGTGATGGCTCCAACAATAAGAATTGACAATTTTGCTGGTCCACAGATTATTACACTGAAATCTCATCTATGTTTGCTTACAATCACAGATTTGTAAAGATTACTCCCAAAGTTGAATCCCTTGCCTGACTTTTTCCAAAACTCCCCTTAGCATTTTACCTTGTATTTCCCATTTTCACATTAGAATCTAATCTATTTATTTGTTTGTTTATTCACTCATTTCTTCATTTATCTATTTGTGTATTTGTTCATTCATTTATTCATTTACATAGTTATTAATTTATCTGTTTTTCACTTATTTGTGTATTTATTAATTTAATCAATCATTCTTTTTGAAGACTGGAAATCTTTAGCTTATGCTGGAAGTGTAGATGTTTTAGTGTTGGTTCTACAGTTGATGGGCACAAAAGTTTTGAAATGCTGCTTTGTTTCTGAGTGAGGTAGCCTAGGTGAACCTCCACCCCTGGGACTCACCATGATGATGCCAGCCTTATGATGGCACCCCATTGGGTTTAGCTTTACAGCAATTTAAGATACCCAAGCTTCAGAGATTCACCAGTCTTAGCATCTTCAATAGTAGGGTATTACAGGTCTGGGCTATCACATCCAGTAAATCTCACATGTCTAAAACTGACTTTACCATTGTCCATCTTGCATTCACCTCTCCAATCTCATCCCTATAGACATGATTTTTTAAAATGCAAAAACGCTCCAAAATACTGGTCAACCACCTCCATTACTTTCAGAAAATTACATGATTATTCTTCCATATACATTTGAAATCTGGAAATGGATCTCTCATGCTTTGAGTTATATTCTTTGTCCCTTCACAAAAGGAGACAGAAATCTTATGTATGAGCCTTCTACTTTCACTCAATTTTTAAAAATATTTAAAATGGATTTTTAAAAGGTTTACAAATTAATGTTAACCAAATGGTTTTAGGTCATAAAATAATGGAAGAGAAAATAATTTTAAAAAAATGATCAAGAGAGAAGAAGACAAAGTGTTATAGATAGATATAAATATATAAAATGCTTATTCTTGAATATACTGACCTTAGGATAAAATGATATTAAAAAGTGATGTCATAATTAAAGCAGATTTGGGGCCATTAGCTCAGAATGGGACCAATATGAGCACTGGTGGTTGAACTATGATGGACAAGAGGTAAAATGATCAAAATTATTATTTTAGCTCTATTGATTGCCTTTGATATCATTGATAGTGTAATTTGATTGTGAGGTTTTATTGACTCGAGATTCTTTTTGAAATGGAAGGAAGGAGATGCATTACAGAGACCACATCCCATCTTCTCAGAGGGCTGCAAATGGTTTTTAGCAGTTGGTTGTACTGGAATGAAATTCCCTGGAATAGATGTGGTTCTTTAACTCTTTTGGGAAATGTTCAGGAGTTATTAAATTTGGAAGATTTTTTGGTTTTTCATATATATGAAACTCCTAATTTAGTGTCTCTGTCCCAGCCACTGGAACTTTCCTCCTGCCCTGCAACTCAATATCCAACTTGGGTGTCTCCTTTCAGTTATGATGTGAGCTCGTAGAGAGAGGTTTTTTTTTTTTTTCTTTTTTTGTATGTCTAACACTTATCACAGGATTATGTGATATGTAAAATGAGTCCTGAATAAATACTTTTATCCATTCATTCACTCTCCAAAAGTTTCTTTCACAGAATTTTAGAACTAGAAGAGATTTCAAGGCATCTGGTCAAGACTGTTCAACAAAAGCGAAGTATCTTCTTTGTCTAGATTATACTGTTTAACATGAGTGAGATACTTTAGTTTAGATCAAAGTTTAGTTTAGATCAAAGAAAAACACTGGTCTACAAGGACTATAGGAAAAAAACAACATATAAAGCCATTCAACAGAAGAGTACTTAGCAAGTTTACTGAGGAATTACTAAACAAAATGCTATTTTAGGTCAGAAAACAGATTATAACTTGAATCTACATAATGATGTTTTACTATAGTTATATGTCTGAAGATTGGAAGAAAGAGATATAGGTTGGAAATATTGATTTTAGAATCATTTGCAGAGTGGGAAATATTAAAGTCATGGAAATAAATAAAATTGCTAAAAGAAAAAAATGTAGAGAGAGAAGAATGGCAAAGAGAAATGTTTAGGGAGATATCTTTAAGATAAGGGAAGAAGTTGCAGAATCAGCATAGGAGGAGAAAGAAGAATCAGATCATAGCAGGGAAATTCAAGGGAACAGATAGTGAGAAGGTGAGGTAAAAGTTGTAGAAGCAGAATGATCAGTCCAGAAATCACATTGAAGTACCTGAAGATCAGAAAAGGAAAAAAAAATTAGTTACCTAAATGTTGAAGAGTGAATTTATGGAGTATTTGTGATTCAATTCTGAAATTCTAATTCCCAGCCCAGAGCTTGTTTTGGGATCTGCAACAGAGTAAAATAGATCGTAGAATAATGATGGATGAAGAAACTAAAAACAATAGCAGGAATAACAACAAAATTTGACCCTATACCAAGCAGAATGCTAAATATACAAATAGAAAAGCAAGATGGCCATGTTGTTATGGAGCTCATTATGTTGACACATATACAGAGAGGTAAAAGTATGTTAAGTTGCTCTCTGGATAGAGCACTGATCCTGGAGTCAGGAGGACCTGATTTCAAATCCAGCCTCAGTCACTTGACATTTACTAGCTGTATGACCCTGATCAAGTCAGTTAATTGCCTTGCCAATCAATGAAAACAAACAAAATTATGCATCTACAAATTTACATATGAATATTTGTGAAATATTTTGGAAAATATACTTTTACCGTACAATGCAAGGTAGAAAATAATGTATCACAATTGCTTTTTCTTCTCTACCTTATGAAGTAGATGGAATAAGTAGTTCTATTTCTATGTTGTAGTTAAGTTAGAGAGAAGGTGATTTGTCTCTTTGATAGCAGAACTTGGATTAGAACCTGAATACTGAATCCTGTTGCTATGATTTTCAAATAGACTATGAGGTGAATGCATTATTATTATTTATCATTATTATGCATATTGACTTTAACTCCATCAAAGTGCCAGAGCTTCAAGTTTTCTTATGAATTATGAGAATCTAGGGTTGTTTTTTTTTTTTCTGAATCTCCATTTTCTCCCATAATCTTAAATTGGAACTGGAACTGGAAACATGACATCCTTCTTTCCCCTTTGCTTACACTAACTCCTTCAGGTACATTGATTGTTAGACCATTTTCTATGACTGCCATTTCGGCCCTCACTCAACAACTCAGGATTCTCCTGTGGCTTTCCATTTCCTTTCAGATGAAATATATAATTCTCCCTGTGACCTTCAAAGCTTTTGAATACTCACCCATCTGCTGTCATTCTATTACATGTATCACTTTAGTTAGACACCTATTTCTGTTCTCCTGTCGGCAAAGATACATATAGTTAGTCTCTGGTCCTTTGTCATTGGATCCTTCCTTTTAAAATACTACTTTGTCCCTTTCTTTAAAATCCCAAAATCTTACCTCATTCAGCATTCCACATACTTGTTCACAGATATTTCTGACTGCTCATTTAAATATATTTTTATATATTATATAAAATTATATCCATATATGTGTATATTCTTCTCCTCCTTTTTCTCCTCTTCTCCTCCTCCTTCTCCTCCTTTTCCTTCTTCTTCTTCATCTTTTTTCCTCTTCTTCTTCTTTCCTTTTTTCTTGCTTCTTTACTTCTTCCTCCTTCTTTTCCTCTTTTCCTTCTCCTTGCTTTTCATTATCCTCCTCTCATTCCCATTTTTTTTTCTGATGGGATTAATAGCTGTCCTAGTAATAGTATTATAAATATAATGTTCTACAGACTATTATATGGTAAGTTAACATAATTGCTTTTGGTAGATGAAATCCATATGAAAATCCATATTCTGTAGATTTGATGAAATTATTCTTAATACCACTCCAGAAGAAGCAGGACAATATTATTCATATATCCTGTTCCCATATGATCATGATCATTTTCTTTAGGTCATTATATTTTGAAAGCTTTATTTTCCATGTAGATTAGAAATTATTAATATTTGGCATGGCAGTTCTATTAATTTATTTAGAATCAATGTTACATCTGAGCAATCATAAACAGTATTTGATTACTGACAAAAGCTCAGTTCCAGTAAAGTTGACATGGATATCAACTTAAGGATATTTTGGAATCTGCATTTGTAGGATGGGCATTTGTCATCTTTCACTTCATGAAATATATAGCAAGCTACAGTTATATAATCTGAGCTACAGGTCCTGTCGTTTTTTTTCTTTTTTTTTCATATTGTCAATGAACAAATATTTATTTTCTTTTCCACTTCCATACCACTTTCCTAACTTAAAAAAGTAGAAAAAACCCTTGTAACAAATGTGATTAATCAAACAAATACACATCCACACTGCCTGACCCTATTCAAGAACAGAGGTTTCATTAAGTGTCTTTTCTCATTTACCTCTCTATTAGGAGGTAGATTGCATGCTTTACCACTGTTCTTCTAGAATTGTGGTTGGTCCATGCATTTACAATGTTGTTATACTCTTGGCTCTTACTTCACTCTACTTCAGGTCATATAAGTCTTCTAAGGTTTTTTTTGAAACTGTTCCTTTCATATGCTAAGTATAACTTTAGACAGATTATTTCTCTCACCTATAAAATGAAAAAAATCTAGCTTATTTTTAGGGTCATCTCCAGGTCTTGCATTAAAAGACTTTTTTAAAATCTCAATATTATTCTGTTATATTCATATATGACAATTTTCTCAAACATTCCCCACTTGATAAGCATCCTCTTTGTTTCCAGTACTTTGGTTGTGTCTTATTGGGCATTTAGTAGGTAATAAGTTCTTACAGCCCGATGAAATATGTTCCATATTTCTATCTGTATAATCTGCTCTGATTGCTAAACCAAGGTCCTTCTCTGATTTCTGCTGTAAATGGCTTTCTCCTAAATTACCATTATGAACTCCTCCATTTCCACTAATAAGTCAGTATGATTTAGCCATTTGCTTAAGGCTTCTTTAACAACATACGATTGACTGAGTTCATGTGGCTATCACCCACGGAAGGTGTTTTGTTTTTATTCTTGAGTGTCAGACATTCTATAAGCTTCATTTGGAGGTAAAAGTACTTGGTTATGTTCCACAAATCCCACGTTGTATATACCTTTATCAGCCTTTATTATTGGTCACTGAATGCATGTCTCCCTATTCCAAATTCATTTCCATAGGCTTTCTTCCAACTCATCCAGTCTTCTAAGAATATATACAGGTCTTTTTTTTCCATTTTGGAGAAAAAAAAATATTGCTTTCTACAAGTGCCTTGGGATAATTAGCCTTGTGTTTTTTTTTTATACTGTGTGGAGTTTTGTTGTTGTTGTTGCTCCCATTACTCTCATTTCATTCTCCTCATTTTGACAGGGTGCAGATTAAATGGACTTCAGAAAAGTGTTAAATTGCTATCTGATTATTCTTATATAGTTAATGTTCTATGAAACATGCTATTATTCTTATCTATTTAATGTCCTATGGACTGTCACAAAAGTGAGCAGAATGACTTTTATTGGGAGCAGTTGAATAAAAATAATAGGATGTAGGGACACTGAAAACATTTTTTATTACAACTCCTATAGAATGAAAGACCTCAGGGATGGTGTACCTCATTCTGCTAGATATGATTTTAATTTTTGATAGATTTATCATATTTTATTTACTTAATATGCTATCAATATTTTTACTACATCATTGAATTCATTCTATGAAGAATGGAAGGTTGTTTTGTTTTGTTCTTCATTACACAAAATCGGCATTTAAAATAACTTCTTAATTTGTTTCTCAGGTAATTCAGACCAAGGCAATCAAAAGGTTTTGGTCTGACTGCTGGTACCAAAAGATTATAAATTTGAGTTTTTGTTTGCTTATTTTTTTTTGTACAAAAGTTTTTATCATTAGGGGCTGGCTGAAATTGAATGAAATATTACTAACACTTTAAAAAGCTTTTTGTTCATTGAAATAGGAAAAGATGATGACACTGGAAAGATAATGGACTCAGCAACCAGTGTGACTTCCCTCTTCACTGGACACTGGCTATTCTGATATTTTATCAAGACCCATTTTCAAAATCTGTGACTTTGCCGCAAGGCTCTGTTCTGTTTTTCTTCTCAGCCCCATGGTGAGCTATTTTTATTCTGCACATGTTTAATTTTGCAACTTGTGACAATTTGAAAAGTATAACAATGTCTTTTCACCATAAGATGCACAGGAAAGAATAGGCCTAATTTAGGGCGTATGGGAGATATGATAGTCTTTGAGACAAAGATGAGTTAACTTGGACAGACTTACTGAGAAACTTGATTTTTTTTTTCCAGTGAAGGAATGGCAACCTTCCTCTTTTCATAAATGAAGAGTATTTATTTTTTTTCCCCAGGGATCAAATCTCTTTACATTTGTAGGTATTCCAGGGAGCCATGGAGGTGACCCAAATACATTAAGATCTGTATTATTCTGACTGAGCTTTTTTTGAGGCATCCAGGAAGAGAGAACATTTCCTCTGATAGGCAATTAAGGTAAATGCATCTTTATATTAGCCAACACTTCCAAATCCCTGTGAAATATACTTAACAAGAAAGATCAGAGACACCTTTGTTATGATCTCTCAGAAAAGGGCCTCTATTTCTGATGCAGGCTTGGAATCTCCTGTGATTCAGTGACATATTAAACCAATCCATTTTAATTACAAATGTAGCATCATGGACTCTTTGAGAGCTGGAGAGGTAGGTTTTGAATTCATTCAGATTCAGTTTATTCTTTGAATAAACTAAAGTAATCATTTCATTTTTTGTAGATAAGGAGGAAAAATGACTTATCTAAGTTAATACAGTTAACAAAGCAGGGGCTTTTAGCAAGGAACATGTGTCTTGCTCTAGTTAGCCTAGACTAGAGGCTATTTTTACTCTACCTGCTAATTTTTGTTCTGTCTGAAGATGAAATTCTTTCAGACTGCACTTTTTTTTCTGTCCATTTCCAATGCACCGATGGGGTATAATTGAATATCCAAGTTCTCTTTGTCAATACTTCTACCAAACTCTAAGCTCCCCCAAAGCAAAAATTATAGTCCATCTAAGCTTTGCACTTTAACTGAGTACAAATAGGTATTTAATAGATATCCATATAAATATCTGCTTCATTATCATATAATGGAGATATTGATTAATATTTCCTTGAAAAGAAACCTTTACTTCTTCATATCTGCCTCAATATTCCCATTTGGTCACTCTTTCTATTAGAAATAACTGTTTTTTTTCCTCAAAACTCCAAAACTTTTTTTAAGGTAGATGGGGGGTTTTTATTGAAGAAAACCAACTCAGGCTAGATTAGTCCAGATGGCTGGGAGATGTAATGAGAAGCCGATAATTCAAAGAACATTTCCATTGTACACAAAGGATTCATTATGAAGTCTGGGAATTTGCCTCCCTATTTATGTATTATGTTTATGATAATGTTAAATATAATTATTGTCCTCAAGCACATATTAGTGGATGAGGTTTAAAGGCCATAGGCAAAGAGGGGAAAGTAAGAAGAGTAGACAGAGCTCCAAAGTGAGGTTCAGAGGTTATAGAAATATTAAAATAGTATTCAACAGTCACCAACGATCATTCGTAAACCAGGTCATCTCACTGCGGAAATTTAAGGATTTATTGATCTTACTGGTAAAAGGCCAATGCCTGCCTTCATCTCGTGAAAAAGAAGGTATTTAGGGCCTGAGGGCAAAAATGAGAGAGAAGAAGGACGACTCTTTATTCTCATATTGACATTGGAACAACAGAAATCTCTGTACATATATTTTAGAAGAGACGATCAGAAAAACACAAAGATGTCATTTTATTAGTCTTTTCTTCTTTCCTAAATGCCTGAGTTATTTTATTCTTCTCAAAGACATTTTATGTTGCTCCTATTATACATGTGTGCTTTGTTTTAAGCGAAATATGGAGCTAGGAGGGGATTTTACATAGGTTTTAAGATTTGCTAAACATGGAATGAACATTATCTCAATTTTTCTTCACAAACATGGAAAGCAGGTGCTCTTATTATCCCCAATTTACAAATAATGAAACTGGGACACACATAAGTAAATGACTTACCCAGAGTCATTGAACCAATAAGTCTGTGGGACTAGATTTGAATCTGTGTGTATGTGTATGTGTATGCTTCTCTGTGTCTCTCTGTGTCTCTTTGTTTCTGTCCTCTTTCCCTTTTCTCTGTCTCTCTGTCTGTCATTGTCTCTGTCTCTGTATCTCTCACTATTTCTCATTCCCTCTCTCCTCTCCCTCTCCCTCCTTCCTTCCTTCCCTCCTTCCTTTCCTCCCTCTTTCCCTCCCTCCCTTCCTCTCTCTCTCTCTCTGTCTCTCTCTCTCTGTCTCTCTCTGTCTCTCTCTCTCTGTCTCTCTCTCTCTGTCTCTCTTTCTCTCTCTCTCTCTCCTCCCCTTGTGTGTGTGTGTGTGTGTGTGTTTGGTTTTGTGCTTTCATCAACTTTTATATATGTCACCATGAAATTCTCTTCAATGGTGCAGATTAGCAAGTGTTCTGCAGTTTTAGATTTGCCAAGAGCAGTAAAAGGAAAAATGACTTGATAATGTTCTATCCATTAGCCCATATAGCTTGCTTTTCTTGCAAAGAAAAATTACATTTTGAATCTAAATAGTATATCCACTAAACAGCAAGTTTATTTCCTTTGCTTAAGTATATGCTTCCTGTGAATATGCAGATCATTGGTTTATCCCTGAGAGCTTTAGGCTTCCTAGGAAGGCTCCTCTGGCCCTTCAAGGTGATGAGATATGTGACTTTTATCCCCATGGTTCTGCATCATAAACATAATTTCTCATTCTAAGGTCAATACCAATGTTGTAGGAAGGTGAAGGAATTGTGCAGATGTTACAGAGGGCTAACCTTGAGGATTTGCACAGTTTTATGATTCCCAAGCAATAATCTCTCCACTTTTCACTTGAAGGGGGGGAAAAAAGCAATCCAACTTTTTTTTTTTTTAAAGAAAATTTGCTTCAGGAAATGTTTTGATTGAGTTAAAAGTACAGAACCACATAACCATATCGGAACAGATACAGACATGTGTTTTTTAAATGCCTACATCGACAATCCTGAAAGTAAAAGTGGGATGCAACTGAAGAAACTACCCAAACTGCCAAAGGCATAGAGAAATCTCACAAAGCCTCTGTACCCTCTGAGATAAAAAGCAAGAGGAATATAAATGCAACTCTGGCTTTTGGAGATGACCATCCACATCAGGTTTTCATGTTGAAATAGTGTTTCAGGAAGATCTCAAAGAACTTCAAAGTCCCCATTAACCTAAGATGAGCTTTTAGGTGGACAGAGGTTACTTACCAAAAGTTATGAATTTGCAGGAACTGAGGAACAATAAAGATATTTCTCTGAATCAGGACAGACACCCATCATTAAACCTGGCATTTAGGTACTTAATAAAGGTTAGTTACTTAAGAAAGTAGTGCCTTATAGTAGGTACTTAAAGGCTAATTACTTAAGAAAGTGTTTTGTAGTAGGTACTGAATAAAGACTAATTACTTAAGGAAATAGTGCTTTATGGTAAATACTGAATAAAGGCTAGTAACTTGAGGAAGTAGTGCTTTATAGTAGGTACTGAATAAAGGCTAGTTACTAAAGAAAATAGTGTCTTATAGTAGGTACTTAATAAAGGCTAGTTAAGAAAGCAGTGCCTTATAGTAGATACTTAATAAAAGTTAGTTAAGAAAGTAGTGCCTTATTGTATAAGAAAGCAGTGCCTTATACTAGGTACTTAATAAAGGCTAGTAACTTAAGGAAGTAGTGCTTTATAGTAGGTACTGAATAAAGGCTAGTTACTAAAGAAAATAGTGTCTTATAGTAGGTACTTAATAAGAGTTAGTTAAGAAAGTAGTACCTTTATAGTAGATACTTAATAAAGGTTAGTTAAGAAAGTAGTGCCTTATTGTAGATACTTAATAAACATTAGTTAAGAAAGCAGTGCCTATACTAGGTACTTAATAAAGGTTAGTTACTTAAGAAATAGTTTTAGAGTGATACTTAATAAAAGCTAGTTAACAAAGTAGTGCCTTATAGTAGATACTTAATAAAGGCTTGTTACTTAATAAAGTAGTGCTTTATAGCAGGTACTCAATAAAGGTTAGTTAAGAAAGTAATTCCTTATCATAGTCACTTAATAAAGATCTAGTTATTTAAGAAAGTAGTGCC
>JAJPUD010000050.1:749851-781209 GCA_023553655.1 Myrmecobius fasciatus | reverse complement strand
TATCATAGTCACTTAATAAAGATCTAGTTATTTAAGAAAGTAGTGCCTTATAATAGGTACTTAATAAAGGCTAGTGAAGAAAGTAGTGCCTTATAGTAGGTACTTAATAAAGGCTTGTTACTCAATAAAGTAGCGCTTTATAGCAAGTACTCAATAAAGGCTAGCTTGCTGTCTTGGTTAAAGACAGATTAGTCTCAGAGACAGTTGGCTGTTGGCAGGTGACATGCAGGTGAGTTGGATTGGAGTGAGGGAGGGCCGGACAAGGTCACCTGCCTCACTTTCCCCTCCAGAGCCATCTGGGGCCAGCAGCCACATAGAGATCAAGCCATGAAAGGAACAGGCTGAGGCCAGACATTTGGCTTTCCGCATCGTGATGCTGCCCGGGACGGAAGACTTCTTCTTTCTGACCGGCAGCCTTCTTTTCCTAAATCTAGGCAAATCCCTCAGCTATTGGAGAGTAATCACATCTGAGGAAATCTCACTTTGTTTCTGATAATAGCACACTCTCCGCCAAATGGTGTCACCCAGCTGTTTATATTTATCTTGAACCAGCTAGGAAATGGTCCCTTTTTTAGGGGTTCTTTTTAATCCTCCCCTCAGCTCTTCCCTCCGAGCCCTTTCCCTGTGTAAGCTGCCCATGTCCAACCGGCACTCTGTCAGAGATCCCTCAGCTGGCTGACCTTGAGCTGCAGCTCTCCTTTCTTCGCAGCCCCTGTGTTTATCCTGTCCCATGCCTGCTCACTGCTCACCAGGTCATTTTTTTCCCCCTGCCTGGTGAGATTGGTCTGACACCCAGTGACCTGTCAGCTGTCTCCCCACCTGCTTACATGCTGATTCATTGATGAGAGAGTTGGCTTGCAGGCCCCGCCTCCCTCTCAATGGTCTGGGAGGCTGCTGGAGCCGGTGGAGAGGATGCTGTGGCTGGGGAGCCTCGCCTGCTAGCTGAGCTCCTTACTACAAGTGGGCACCAGCCAGCAGGCTGCCAGCTGCCTCTGGAGACCATAGTGCCCCCACTGAGCAATCTCCCTGGTTCTTCCCGTCCGATGGTTCCATCTCTGGCCGGCTTCTCTGGCTCTTTAAAAGGAAGCTCCTGTTCAGTCAGACAGCACAGCTAAATCCAAAGGAGTTGTAAGCAGCCTGGGCTAGAAACTGAGATACAAGTTTCCCCTCAGAGACTGTCTTTTTTTTTCCTTCCCTTTTTGGCAAAGACTTCTGGCTCTCCTCAGAGGAATACCTTTTTGCTTAAGATGAGTGGCTGTAGAAAGCGGTGTAAACGTGAAATATTGAAATTTGCCCAGTACCTTCTCAGGCTATTAACAGGTTCTCTTCATCCAGGTAATGACTGCTTTTCTTTCTAGAAGAAGACTGAGTCTGGTGATGAAGTTGGAGCTGAACAGAGAGGCTCGCTGTTTGGCTCTGGGGATTTTTAAGGGGGGCTTTTCAATAAAATCCCTCTTAAAACATCTGGGCTTCTGGAAATCCGGGGAGTGCAGAGCCTGAGTGTGTGTTTGGGGCTGGAGAAGTTGCTTTTCTGTGTCTGGCTTCCCTATGTGCAGAGACACATCGTGGCTCTTAATGAGCATCTCTCTAAGGGAACAGAGGGTCTGCAGTCTGAAAGAGTTCCGCAGAGGGTGATCGCCTCCTGCTAGGGATGCTGTTGTTTACCTGGCACAGGGCTGACCTGTCTGCAGGTATTGGGAAGGGCTCTGAACGGGCAGATTGATTACAGTGCATATACAGACCAGCTCTTGGACTGGATCTTGTAAGCTGGCTGTGAAAGGGTTAAAAGAGTTCTTGGAGTAATTATCAAAATGAGTCTGGGAAAAGGAATCAGCAGTGAAGAAGTTGTGACAGGTTCGACTTGGGGAGGGGTAAATGGGGAAATTACTGTTTTAATATGAACAATATGGACTGATTAAGATAGAAATTATTTTACATGAGCATTGACAAAAAAAATAGCTTTGAAATGATCCACATGATTGTGATAAACTCCAGTGACTGTGCTGCCCATGAGACCCCTAGCCATTGTAATTCAGTTTTCATAACACTCGGGACAAAATTACTTTTTTTATATTGCTTGGTTTATTAGTATATGATACTGCTAAAGTTCGTTATGGAAGCCAATCTATTACATTGTTCTATTGAAAAGATTCATCTCAGTAGTTTTGTGGTCAGTGAATCAAGTCTTGAGGAGAGCTAATAGGGCTGAATTATTTGTATTTTATTGAGAAGCAGGTGATAGAAAACAATTTCACCACTGGTGGTGATTGGCAATGAAATCGTAGCTGCAAGGGTTTGTTTTTTTTTGGGGGGGTATTGAGTATCCTCTCATGCTTCATAGTGTTCTTTTAGATTTAATATCTGATGATTTTCAACTTCCAGTAATCTTAAACATCATCAATTAAATGTGAATATTTCAATTAAAAGTCCATCAATATAACTTTGACACAAATTCATCATTTCCTTAGGATATTTAATTGACTCTAGCGCAGTATTTGTGTTAATTCTTGTTTTGAAATATCAGGTACATGTTTTGAGTTGCTATGGGAATGAAGTAATATTCTATAAAAAACATGCTTTATTAGTAACCATATCCTATATTTTCCTATTATACAATGTAGTTTAAGATGATATTTCCTTTTATATTAAAAGGGAAAGAAACTCTGACTTAGTGCGTGTTTGTATTTCTCTGTGTGTGTGTGTGTGTGTGTGTGTGTGTGTGCACTATGTTTCTACACAACTCTCAGTTCAGAAGGGATTCTGTCAAATTTTGAAGGATTGCACTCCAAACCCTCTGGCTTCTTATAAAATGCACTGGTAGTGCTCTACAAATTTCAGGACTGTGTCTGTTATGTTAAATGCATAGAAAGCTGGGCTCAATGGGCTTTTTTAGCAGACTTAACAATCAATACACATTTCTAAAATTACTGGGAAGGTCTCTGCTTTTTTCACAATCATGGGGAAGAAGATCTTGCCCTTGAACTTGAAGAGGCAGAAGTGATAAAAGAATATAAAAAGTTGCAAGGGTTATTTACAGTCTGTGGTGTGCCGGGGCAACTTACTACGTTCTTAAAAAAAAAAAAAAAAAAAAAGCATTGAGAGAACAGTCTGCTCGTAAATGCTCTGAAATCCAGCTTGAATCTTTAAAACTGCTCACAATGCCATTTGGAAGGGCCAGTTTATACATTTTACTATCTGCTGCAATAATAAACACTGTTCCTGTTGCAGTGTCTAATGTAAAATTCATCAGGGCACTCTCAAGTCCCTTGGCTAGTAATTAATGAAGAAGTAGGAGGCAAAGGAGAATTAGTTTAAAAAATTTGCTTCACTGGTGCATGTTAAAGTGGTTACTAATTGCACTATGAACCATCAGCATATGTTTATGTAATTATTGTAAATAAAGAAAAATTAAGATGACTTAGAGGAGCTGTTTTTGGAGGGGGAGTCTGTCTGACATTGCCCAGGATCGCTCTTCTGCCTGTGGTCTTTCACTTACAGTTAGCTTCACAAGTCTGTTGTTGCATGTCCCATGTGGGGCAAGTTCTTCTGAGATGGGCTTCATTACTGATAACTGCCTTCCTTCTGATATCAAGGGGCCTATGAAATATTCTGATTGGTTCTCAAGACTTTGAAAATCACATACACACAATTAGAGAGACATTCTCTTGATTTTAGTTCTTTTTGGGTAAAATATTGGGGGACTTGATTTTTCTTTGATCTATCTTATTAGTGGTTATCATGAGCTTTAAGTAATGAACTGATTTCCAGGAGTTATTTATGCTAAATATTAGCAAACCCTTAACCTTCTTAGATACATGATCTAACAAATGATTCATCAAAATAAGCTTTGCACACCCCCCAAACGTAATTGAAACAATTTAGAAATCTAAACCAGACTGGATATTGCCATTTTCACGGGAACTTGATCTACATTTTTGTCACAGCAAATCCATTCTCCAAGAGATGAACTTAAAAGCATAGTCTATTTCCCTTTTCTCTAATGAGAGACTATGCAAGCTTAGAGATGCTCTCTTAGCTACAATCATTCACAGAAAACCACAGTGAAAGCATTGCAGATCCACAGATGTCCAGGTTCTGGGTCTCCTTTTCAGTCCTTATTAACTTGAGAATACTAAGTTCCATCCTAGTACACCTCCATTCAACTTTCTTTCTGCTTGGAAAGGCAGGTTAGTTTAAGCCTTCAAGGCAGACACATATATATCACCATCCTTCTATTTTTCCATACACAGTTTTGTGTTAATATTTTGACCTTTCATGCCCTTCAAAGTGAAGATTACCAGATCAGCATGATTGCACTAGGATTATCACTCTACCTCAATGCACATTTAATTTCATGTAAAATACCCTTAACACAATCGAAGGGCTCATTAAGAAAATCTGAAAGATATTTCATTTTTCCATTTGAATGAGTGAAAAAGCACTTGCTAAGCTCTTACTATATGCTAAGTATTGTGCTAAGTTCTGGACAAAGAAAAAAAAAAAAGAAAAAAGAGAGACCTTGTCTGAAGGAGGAAAACAACATATATTTGGGAGTTTTGTTCTAGGGAAGGGGAAATTCCTATTCGAGTTATTGGAATATATCTCTGGATAAAAGCAGAAAACTGGGAAAAACTGGTATTCCAGGATCCAAACTTCATTTTTTTGGGTATCCCTATGTGATCACAGGACCATTGGGTAAGATTACAGACCCATGCCAAGTCTAGATGAGAATATTAGACTTAGCAAGGACTTTAGAGGGCATGGAGTGTAACATCTTCATGCTACATCTGTGCACGTGAAAACTAGTGGAAATGGGAAGGTTTGCCTAAGATCACAGAGCTGGTGATTCGCTTAGCTGCCCTTCTAATTTAGAACTCAGGACCTAGTTTGATGCTTTTTACTTTTATTTTATTTCTGTTCAGGAAGCCGTAGCTACGATTTTGTCATCTATATATCATTATTCATTTCCCAGTGTTTTCAGAGTTTACAAAAAATTGAGCAACCTGAGCATACATAGGAAATCTCCCGTTATCATGTGTCATGTCAAGGATTTACCTTCCTTGACTACCAAAAGACTTCAGATCTTGGGCTGATTGACATGCAACAATTGAGAGGGTAACCCATACACTATTTTAATGAGAGAGATGTCAGACGGCAATATTGTCCCTTACCAGTATCAATGGAGACCAACAATCAGGCTTTCTTTTTCAAATTATTGACAGTGGCTGTATAATTAGGCCTCAAGTTATTGGCTAAATAAATTAATTACACATTCAGAAAGGATCTATTTATTACTATTTTAAAAGAAATTTATTTCCACAAATAAACAAGTTACCTGCTACAAAATGAGTAAGGATTGTATTTTACAAGGAAAATAGGATTCATTCCGTAGTCACTCAGGTCATTAAAAAATATCACAGTCTTCAAAAACGAAGATCTCTCTATCATTGCAGTTAAGGTGTGTGCTGTGAGATGTTTTGCCAACAGTGAAGATGGATGGCCCTGTTACCATTCATTCAGACCTGCATCTGGCTCTGCTTTCAATCAATAGGAGGTGCCTGTGGGACAGTGGGATGGGATCCAAAGTAAAGTCTTGATTAAAATTGACCAAAATTACTGAAGATAAAACCTTCAGCTTTGGATTAGACTGGCAACTTCTTTAATTGATTAAACAAAATGCACCCTAGATGTTTTTTGTTTGGTTTGATTTTAAAATAACATGTAAAAATACAAAGTAGTCTCTTGGGAATTACAAGATTCTATAAATATTTCTTAGGGAGCCCTGATGCTAGGTGCTGGAATACCCATCTTTCTCTTCTGAGGCAATTGTCTCAAGACATACTCTAATGAAGGAAATACTTGGAGTTGAAAATGAAACTTTTCGATCTGGTTCATTCCCTTTAATTTGCAGATAAACAAAGTGAGTAGAAGAGAAGGTAAATGACTTCCAGGGTCAAACAACTAAGAAACAACCAACATAGAATTTAAACCCAGGCACCCGGACTCCAATCCAGTGCACATTTCAATACACCATAGCCACTGTTCACCATTTAGTTTAGTTTTTTTTTTTAATTGTTGTTGTTTTATTGTGAACAGTCATGAGCAATATACAGTGAGAATTTAACAGATTTGTATAAAATTGGTTGTAAAATTAAATTTACAATGGAATTAAATCTTACATATTTAATGATACATATAATTATTATGTTGCATAATGATTGGGTTTAATGATGAGCAATACACATAACTCACTGTAGTTCTGATTTATTTTGCATAGTCAAACCCAAATTTGTGCTAGTCTTTTCTGCTTATTTCAGTATAGTCAGAAATATCAGTGTTGCCCACTTCCTTGGAAGCCATGAACATTTCTTGCTTATCCTGATAAATGGGCAAACGTCCTGCATTTATCTTCCCAAAGTTGGATTCTCCTGCTTTCTGTCTTAGTTTAACTAAGGTTGAGATGCCCTCTAATCCATCCCTTCTAATTTCCTTCTCTGTTTTCTCAGGAGCATTTGAGCAGTTATTCCCAAGTACTAGAACTGCCTTCTGTTGGCCATTGTGTTTAGAGGTTTGAAGAAGCAGTAGGGGTAAAAAGCATGACTTCCATGTCACATGAGGGAAGACCAAGGCATAAGGAACCAAAGCACGGAGACGATGGAGTTGTTATCTCATGGTATCAGTGAGTTTGGGGTGGGAGAAAGGAGAGATCATCCATGTCTTCTCCTTTAGCCAAATCCTCCACTCTGTTACTGAGCATGGGATGATTCCAAGGGCTAGAAGATATTTGTTGAAAATAAAAGAATGAAAAAACAGCAAACTCTTCTCCTGTCTGCTATCTGAACTCAGATCTTAGACTCCAAATCCAGTTCCTGTGAAACTGGATTTTCTTCTTATTTAGAGATGGAAACTGAGGTGCAGCGATTTGACACAATTAGTTCAAAGTGCCACAGATTATTGATGATAGCAGCCATCTTCCCATACTTCAGGGTCATTGGCTGTCAATTATCCCAAGCCTAGTGTGCACCCACAATTTAGCAGGAACTATGAAGTATTCTTTTGAGATCACTCAGGAATAGGAATGAATACAAATTTTCTCCATCACACATTCTCTTGACCTCTCCCCCACCCCACCTACTCCACCATGCTGTCTCCTTTCATGGAAAGGTTAATATACTCTGATTTTCATATTTTGCATAAATGGGGAACATGATTAGCTCCCATTTACTATGTTTTAATATCCCCAGATATGTGTCTACTATCTCCTGCCTCTTTTTTCCAATGCTAGGAATATGATCTGTCTCCAGAAGCAAAAACAGTTTCTTCTTCTCCATTCAGAATTCATTTATGGAGCTGCCTTTCTCATAAAACATTTTTGAAGAACCTAGTAGAGGGTTATTTTTCTCCTCTTTCTAGAATGCTTTCCCCTTCCTTGGATCTCTCCTTTTTTTCTGTAATCCACATATCTGTGCAGATCTGATTTTCTTCTCTTTCTCCAGTAGACTGTAAGCTTCCTAGGGCAGGAATTCCATATTCCTAGCATAATAGGCACTCGAGAAACTTTTGCTGAATAGATCTGTTAAACTTAAGAAGAATGGAGAGTAAAAGGGAGAGATAGGAGAGGTAATAATCCCCTGGAACTGACATAGTTTTTTTCTGGGTCATGAATCTCCTTGGCAGGATGGTGAAACCTATTTTGTCTTTAAAAGGATAAAAATCAAAGAAAAAGAAATCACACAGAAGTTCAAAGGGAATTATATCTATATATAAACAGACACATATACATGTATATATAAATATACCCATAAATATATGATGTGTATATACTATATGTGTACATATAAGAGTTCACAAACTCTTGGGTAGGAGCCCTCTTTTCTAGAAATATCCTCTTTAAAGGGGTAAATGTTGGAGAACTGCTGAGAGGGAAAAGTAGTAAGAAGCCAAGAAAGAAACAGAAAATATGGATATTCTTATGGAATGGAAAAAGTCTTCTTAAGGAGCTGGATAATAACATTTACTGTCAGATTGTTAGTTTCTACCAACCTCACAAAATTTTTTTGATAGTCACCTGAGTTCCACAGCTGAAGAAAGATTGTCCATTTATTCTGGTGTTAGAGCAATTTCATCTTTTAGGGTTCAGGTGAATTTCCACTTATCGCTCCACTTAGTTGAGATTCCCCTCAATAATTCAGTCCATATTAACTTTTTCTTTCATTGAATGCCCAGAAAACGATTTCTAAATCGATTAGTTCAGCATAGCCCTAAATTATTTTCTAGTTCTTTCATTCAGTTCCCTAACCCTTTTTCTTAGGAGTAGATTATGAAAACCGTGATAACATGCTTCTTATTCTTAAACTTTCACAACATTTAATTCCATATTAGGCCCATAATGGGTTCTGGATAGGAAAGGTTTGGTTAATTCCATATATATATATTTAATTGTTAGCTTGCTTTTTTTAGAGGGTGGGAATTAAAGCGAGACAATTTTCATTTGGTTATAGTTTGATATGTTTATTAGTATTTTAATAGTTTAGTTACCCAGTTTAGTAGTTTAATAATAAGTAATATGTTTAGAGATGGGGTCTTTTAGTCTAATGGTTTAATTTTTATATTTTAGGCAACTAGGATCAGAGAAGTTAAAAATTTTAAGTAGGGTATTGCAACTTTTAGGTGAAACAACTAAGATTTGATCCCAGGCCCACTGCCACAAAAAAACAGTATTCTTTCTAATACATTTTTTCTCCACTTAAAAAGGATCTGTTGAATTTAAGCTCTCATAATTTTAGAAACCTTTGGGATAATGGGAAAAATAATGGAAGTCAGTGTGCCCAGTTATTTTTCCAGTTCTGTAACAGTATCTGGCAACTTGTTACATGGGTATCCTTCAGGTGATGGTTCTCAGTCAGTTCTAGTCTTTCTTAATTCACCTCTCATCAACTCCATCCTTACTCAGCCTATTTAGGAAAGGCCCAGTCAATGATGTGATTAATTAGACTAATCATATATTTATCATATTCAACTATAAATTATCATTGAAAATGCACTGCTTTTTCTTATCTAGAAAAAAATTATTTCACTTTTATATATTTTCATTTCCTAAATAAAAAAAAATTGGGGGTATTAGGCAGACTCTAAAGAACTGCCAGACCTAAAACTTCTATAACTCATTCTTTTATGCTGTGAAGTAATTGTCTAGTCAAGTGAGAACTGCTAGCCATGTTAAAATTTAATTTTTAAGGCAAAGTATATTATGATATTTTTATAGGCATCTCATAGTATGTACAGGTCTTCTTTGGGTATGTGTAGGGCAGATAACCTTTAGAACCCAAAGATTTTATTTATATTTAGAGACTGCATAGATTATTGTTGGGAAATTTGGATTTTTTTTGGTTACATGCCCAGCAGTTGGCGATGTGGTCTCCCTTGGGATGGTTTAGTAGACACAGCATAAAACTGATCTTTAAAGTACTAAAAGCTTTTTATAGAACTGGCTCCATAGCCCTTTACAGCCTTTCAACTTCCTAACCATGTTAAAAATCCCTGAGCCAAACAGTCAATCTATATTATCATTATAATAGAAATGTACATATTGTAACATCTCATAAAAAGAGAAATGTGAAATAGTGAGAAACTTCATTTCCCATTCCCTAACCCTAGAGACCTTACCAAATGGAAAGCCTCCCATTGCAGAGATGGAAATAATAAGCTTGGAGAGATTTTTAACATCATATAGTAGGTTCAAGGATGGGAAACAGAAAATGTGATAACTCTCAACAAAGTAATATAAGACTAATATTGTGGCTGGGAAAATGAGATTAAAGCATACATGATGATGATTTCTGTTATTTGTAGAAAGTAAAGCATATTTTAATTATGGGACTTCTCTGTGCCTTTGTTAACTATTCTCCACCTTCAAAGATTTGATCTTGTTGACATAGGTACTCCCCCAGAATTGAAGACTGCCAAATGTCCTACCTTTTAGCAGCTTCTTTCAGGAGCTGTTGTGGCCCAAAGAATTCATCACCCGGTGCCCCATTTGGTGTCAATAATGATATGTTAGGATAATGAAAGGAAATGATTGATTTCCTAGGTTTTCCATTCATAGTACCTACTTTTTAAAATGTACAGCAACACCTTATCTGTCTTGCATCCAGACTTCCAGCAACCTCAAGCATCTGGAACCTCAATAAACACAGAAGGAATAGTGACAAAAATAGCAGAAATGAGCCAAAGATGCAAAGGAGATGCTTCACACACTGTGATTGCTCAGAAGGAAAGAGGGCTGGGGTGGGTGGGGTTTGTTTGGTTAGGTTCATAAATAGCCAGCCAATCTGAATGAAGCACTCAGAAAGGATCAGAATAAAGCAAAATGGAAACCAAAGGGATGAGAGGGACCGTGGAGATAGAAAGTGGGAACAGAAACACGAGTGGGGAATTACAGGTATGATGAGGGGCTATTAGCAGATAACCTGTCAGTGGAGAGCAAAAACCCAAAAACCATGTAAAATAGTCCTGTAGCCTGATTGGTCTTCTCACCTAACCCTAAATAGCCTAGGAGGGAAGCACTGTGCTCTATTCAATGCCCATTACTCATAGAAAAGCATAGAACTTATTCCCTTAGTGGGAATAAGTGAAGGAGGAAAATTGGTAATAGATAAAAGGAGAGATGACAGTTTTTCTAGTGCATCTGTTTAAGTCCATTTACAGCTCTCTATTACAATGATGTAAAACTCAAATAGAAAGTTTTTCCTGTAAGCTGCATATTGACTTAGAAAACCACAAATTAGCATCATCTAAGGTATGGTATATTTTCTTTTTTTGTTGTTAAACATTTCCCAACTCCCCTTTAACCTGGTTCTGGCAGAATTCTTAGAATTTTGTGGGTGGTTGATTGATTGTGCGTTTGACCCTTCTCTTTTACAAAACAATACAATAAAATGCAATCTTATTCTTTAAAAACTAGAACAAAGTACTAAATACAATAAAGAAAATACAAAAAAACCCCATACATTTTAATAAGTCCACTCCAGAAATATTTTTGTAAAGAGATAACACTTCACATATATAGATACCTCACACACACTTTTTAGCTTTTAAATTTCAAGACAAAAAAGTATGTTTTCAGTCTACACATCCCCAACAACTAACAGTGTTCTCTATATAGATTAGTGCTTTAAAAATGATTATTTAGGGGGGGAAAAGCAAAAAACAAATATAAAGTTTCTTATTTGTAGAACAGTTAGTTACAGAAGACCTTTGCAGGGAAGAATGGTAATAGTGAAAGAAAGAGAGGACAAAATAATAGGAGCTTCTTTAATTGCTCACATTTAACCCCATGGGCCCAGCTCAAGACAATGCAGTAGAATTGATGAGTCTCTGTACTATGTGTGCTTTCTCTGGAGCAGGATTTAGAACTTTATAGTGACTAGGGAGAGGATTTTTACTTTTTATTCCTCCCCCCACCCCAGCCAAAGAAGAATGTAGTAATCTGACAATTCTAGATTACACAGATGCTCCTCCCTGCCACACACACACACACACACACACACACACACACACACACATACACACACACACAGTTAACCAAAGAAACTGGGATAAAATAATTGATATCAAAAAGTCAAAAGTGAGAAGTTCTGGGTTTATTTTTTCACTGGGCATGAATATGGTGACAAACCATGATTATATAGCTTTGAATAGATGTTGAATATGGATGTTGACAAAACTCTTTTTCTTTTTGTTTTTTTTTTTGATAAAATAATATTTTTAATTTTTTTTATTTGCAAAACATATGTATGGGTAATTCTTCAACATTAACCCTTACAAAGCTTTCTGTTACAAATTTCGCCCCCCTAATCCCTACCCCTCCTTTAGATGGCAGTTTATCCACTACATGCTAATTATGTTAAAATACTTGACAAATTGAATATATGTATACATATTTCCAAACTTATCATTGTTGTGCAAGAAAAATCGTATCTACAAGAAAGAAAAATTAGATAAAGGCAACACAATGTAAAAAAACATCAATCGAGAGCATGAAAATGTTATGTTGTGGTCCACATTTCACAGCCCTTTCTCTGGGTGTATATAGCTTTCTTCACTGAACAATTGGAAGTGGTTTGAAGCATTTCATTGTTGAAGAGAGTCATGTCCCTTAGAACTGATCCTCATATAGTATCATTGTTGCCGTGTATAATGATCTCCTGGTTCTACTCACTTCACTCAGCATCAGTTCATGCAAGTCTCTCCAGGCCTCTCTGAAATCGTCCTGCTGGTCGTTTCTTACAGAACAATAATATTCCATAATATTCATATACCATAATTTATTCAGCCATTCTCCAATTGATGGGCATCCATTCAGTTTTCAAAAACTCTTTTCTTTTAAAATAAAAATATTATTTATTTTTAACATTTATATTTTTAATTCTAAATTCTCTCCTTTTGATCAACTCCATCTCCATCTAGTGAGAAGGCAAGAGATATGATATAATTTATATGTGCAAGGTCATGTAAAACATTTCCATGTTAATCATGAGGCAAAAAAAGAAGGAAAATAAAGTCAATGAAATTATGAAAAATTTTCATAGAAGGCAAAAGTATTTGTTATATTATTTTTTGAAAGTTTACACTGCAGCTAGAAAATTTAAAATGATCACCATTTTTTATAATAAAAATGGAGTCATAATTCTAATTCAAAATCCATAAAATTATATATCAAAGAACAAGAATAATAAGCAGAAAAGAACCTTCAGGGGCCTTCATAAGACGGCAAAACAAGCAAACATCTATTATAGTAAAGAGATCATTTGTGGTACATGCTATTTTCTATCTTTTGAATACTGTTGACATTTCTATTTTAAAATCAGTCTGCATTATTTTTAACATTGAACAGCTTTCCAGTTTTCTGTCATTAAAGAACCTTCTGTGGTTATATAGCAGTTTTAAAACAGAATTTTAAAAATATCTCAAGTGATAAAATACTAGTATTCTAATAGTGTCTTTGTCCAATTAAATCATACTCTTAAGTTATATAATCTTGATACCAATGGGAATTTACTCCTTCCAATAATTGATTTGGTAGAAAGAAATGAGAAGCAAATCTAGAATCAGTCAATCAATAGACATTTATTAAATGCCAAATATGTGTCAATCACTTGGCTGATAAAATGACTGTCAGTCCTTTCCTTAAAGGAACTTACAAGCAAGTGGGTAATCATTTAAGGGCATTTATCTGTATTTTTTTTATTTTTGTAAAGTATTTCTTTAAGTTTTCTTAGATAGATAAAAATATCTATCATCAAAATGTTTACACATTTTTTGAGAATTTTTTCTCCAAGTACTTGAAAAAACAGACTCTTTAAATCTAGTTCAAAAATAGTTTTGAAGAATATCTTCCTTTGCTAGTGCATTTTAGTACTATTCTTTCTTGGAATATAGACTTTGAAAAGTTGGACAGGAAAATGGGTTTAATTTATTCTTCTTTGTGATACAAATCACCATTGAAAGAGATTCTCTTGATGAGTAGATCCAAGGACTTCATTAAAGTTGCAAAGGATGATACAAATATTCATTGACTAATTATAGCCACTAATGCCTATGTATCTATATAAGGATATTAAGAAAAAGGTGATAACTTGCAATTTATATTCAGTAGTCCAATTAATTTCTTCTTTCTACCTTAACTTTTCTGCACTTTCTCTCTGTAAATGAAAACTATGTTTGCATAATGCTGAAACTATATAAATTAATTATAATCAAAATAAGCTGCCAAGTTTATTGTAAATTTACAACAGACATTAAATAATAACCTGTAACTTTCTTTTTGAAGGCTTGGGTTCTTCACCTTAGGTTATGTGAAGCTTGTCAAAGAATGTAGGAAATTTTAATATAAAAATAAATTATGTTACTAAAATTTAGTAATCTCTTTATTTTCATGCATGGAAACCTTGGATATATTTTATTTCATATTAAATGCTTTCTGAAAGCCAATATGTACAGGGACTGAGATCTTAAACTTTGGGGGAATTTTATTTTAGGGGAAAAAAGTTGAATTGCATACATAACAATAGTTGAGATATTTACTTAATAAATCCAGTACACACACACACACACACACACATATATATATTTCTTAAATGTACAGTCCCAGTTGCAAAATCTTATAGAAAAAAATTAGATTCTCAAAGCTGAACTAAATAAAGAATTGTGAAATATCTGCTGAAATGATGTAAATTGAAATTATTTATTTCTTGATTACTTAGGTTTGGCTTATTAATTTGTGTCCCATGAACTCATTTTTTGTTTAATTAACAAGTCTATTTTGGTATGATTGGGTATCTTTGTAATCCTATGTACTTTATTTTATTTCAAAATGTTTTTTTCTTTGAAGGGATTCATAGGCATCTTCAGATCACCAAAGGACTTATATACAAAAAGGCAAAACCCCATGACCTATATATGACCATTCTTTACAATGTGTTGTTATTTAAGTCATTTTTCAATAATTCTGACTCTTCTTGACTACATTTGGTGTTCTCTTGACAAAGAGCTTGAAGTGGCTTGCTACTTCCTTCCCCACTTCATTTTATAGATTAGGAAAGGGAGTCAAACAGGGTGATGTGACTTGCCCAGAGTCATACACTCAGTAAGTGTCTGAGGCCAGAATTGAACTCAGAAAGAGGAGTCTTCTTGATTCCAGGTCCAGTATTCTCTGAACTATGGTATCATCTAGCTGCCCTTTTAAAAGGGCACATATATATTTTTAATAATTTATTTTTAACA
This sequence comes from Myrmecobius fasciatus, assembly GCA_023553655.1. Lineage (NCBI taxonomy): Eukaryota > Metazoa > Chordata > Mammalia > Dasyuromorphia > Myrmecobiidae > Myrmecobius > Myrmecobius fasciatus. Next base: position 766,425 of record JAJPUD010000050.1, on the reverse strand, counting down.
ATTTGATCAAAGACAGTAGAAGTCAACTTTTAATGATTTGAAAATAGAGTTCCCAATTTTAATTTTTGCTTACAAATTTTGCTTACAGTTCTTATGGATGTTAAGCAGATTGGGTGATAAAGTTTTTTATTGACATACTTCACTGCCACTTCTTACATTGCTGTGTCAATAGAATGATTTATACTGCATTATCTACTTTGATCTAATAGAAATACTCATCTAATTTAGAGATTAGTGACAGTTTTCAAATGCATATTGACTATGAGTTAGGGAAGCCAAGACGTGAAAAGAACCATGAAGTCCATTTTGTGTCATTTATTTCTCAGAATGATTGTTGTCTACACTCATACTTGAAAGAAATGTTAAATTTTAATTGGAAGTTAGTGAAAAGAAAGTTAGGCATTTTTCCACCCAGATTCACAAACTCTTGAACTCTGTTGTGGGTCTCTGAACCCCAGGTTAATAGTCACTAATTTAATGGGGTAATGGAGTAAAAAAAAGAACTATAAAAATTTTAGCTTTAAAGTTTTAGATTTAACAAGGACAAGAAGAAAGAGGTCATTATTTATACTGAAGTCATTCTCCAAGAGGGTTTCTTGACACTGAATTTCCATTAGATTTGCCTAGTGGAGCTTGAACGTATCAGTCACATGCAAGAGCCTTTTATTTACTTTAAGTAACTTTAACTCCTAATTGAATAGATAATATTTAATTATGAGGAAAGAAAACATTCAAGAACCATTGCTATAGTGGAGGGATTCATCCATGGATTTAATTGTAGACTCTAACTCCCATCATCTATGTGGTATTGATCTTGTGTTCAAATCATAGGTGTAGGTATACCTTTAATTATAATTTACCTATCTAGTTTAGTTAATCCAATAGAGATAGAGAATTGGGAGCTTCTTAAGTTAATTAAGAACTTATTATTTAGGCGTTGACCAGAGTCATGGATACAAACAAGGACAGAGATAAATAACAAAGCAAGAAGCAATTATAAATCATATTCCAAAATGAATAGCAAAACCTTCAACTACTCCAATCTTCCCTGTCATCAAAGGCAAGGTATGAACTTTTCCTCTTGGAAAAATCATGGGACAGAAAAGTATAATCAGGAGCCAAGTTTGCATGTAGAGTCCCTAGTTTTGGCTAAGCATTTCTTGACCCAAGGCTGATACACAACTAATCTGTTTTCCCCATTTGGCTCCATGTTGCCATTCTTCATCCAGGATCCCCAATGGTTTTTCTCAGGACTTTCTCTTTCCTCCACTTGGTGATAGCTGTCTCCATACCAATTTGGCTTCTCTTTTGACTAAATGTGGTCCTTTATTCAGCCCTGATATTCATTACTGCCCCATCTTCTTGCCAGGAATGACAACCCCCGCCATTCAAAAAATCTCATTCTTAAATCATTTCACCAAAAAATAGATGCAAATGCCTCTGCTCAGCCACTGATTGAGACATATTTCTGTATTTTACTCATCCCATATTTGAATGAGACTTTTTGTATCAGGAAAATCTTTCATGGTGATGAAACATAAGCAGACTGGCCTTCTAGTACAGTGCACTGTGAGCCTCTGAATTCAAGCAAAAAAGCTGGTCTCTTCAAGATAAGATAGTCACCCACGACTCAGAAGAAATTTGATTCCAGGAAATTTGCAGGAAATCAGCATCCAAAGGCTGGACTTCTTACCCTGGTCAGAAGGATCAAGCTCTACCTTGGCTTTCCAGAGGAGATTAGAATATACAGAACTTCCCCCCACTCCAGAGAATAAGCAGGAGGAAGAAATGTTTTCCTCCAGCCCCTCCAGTGCAAAGTTTGAGAAAAACAGAAACACCAGAAGTCTGAAATAATTTATTTGGTGACAAAAAGGTTGAAACCAATGTTGAATGCAAAGACTGGAGTACAGAGCAGCCAATAATTATCATCTCATTTTAAATTTTCTGAGAAGCTCTAGCTCTTTTTAGTCTGCAGTCACAACCTGAGTCACTGATTGAATTTTTATTCCTTATTTCCTGAGAAGTCTAAAGCTGAAGTAACAGCTAATTGTAGGAAGAAGAGGGGAAGGAGGGGGGAAGGAAAGAAAGGGAGGAAGGAAGGGAAAAACTTAGAGAGGAAGAAAAGAAGGAAGGGAGGGAGGAAAAGAAAGAGAAAAGGAGGGAGGGAAAAAAGAGGAAGAAAAAGAGGAAAGGAGGGAGGAAGGTAGGAATAAAGAAATGGAGGGAGGAAAAAAGAGAGCTATAAAGAAAGGGAAGGGGAAAGGGAAGAAGGGAGAGAAGAAGAAAGAAAGGAAGAAAGGGGGGAGAGAGAAAAGAGAAGAAAGGGAGGAAGGGAGGAAGAAAAGGGAAAAAAAGAAAGGAAAGGAAAGGGAAAAAAAGAAAAGAAGAGAGGAAGGGAAGGAATAAGTTTTATTAAGCTTCCACTACATATATCCACTATATTTGTGAAAGGTAGAAAGACTTGAGTAAGGGTGGATTGGATAGAGCATTTACAAGAGGATGTTCAGAGTAGGTGAGCAGATAGGATGTGAAACAGTCTGTGACCTGGTAGATATAACAGTTGATTTGATTTTGTGTTTCATTAGTCATGGTATACTTTGGCCCCAAGGTGTAATTTCCAAAGATGAATGGATTAAGTCCTCCTGGTCAGTTATCAAACTTATGATCTATCTCTATGGGGAGGCAAAATTGTTTAGTAGGCGTAAACCAGATTAAGATGTGATTACCAAAAGTTTAACAAAAGTAACAAAAATACACTACAACACTGATAATCTTAATTTGTGGTTATTTAAATCATTATGTCCATAGGAGTCTTATTTCTATTTGAGATTGGCATCTTTACTCCGGGGCATGATCCATAAATGTCTAGAGGGTGCTCTGGCAGGGCAGAAGACAAGAATGAATATTGCTAAGGTGACAGTATCATTGACTAAAATGCAGTGAAGTAGAAATGATAGACTTGATAAAAAAATTCATTATTACTTTATATTTCTTCTGGAAGTCATTATGACGCTCCAGTTGGAAATTGGCTATTTAGTTGTAATAACACAGTAGCATAGTTCATTAGGTATCATCATTTGTGAGTTCAACATATATTGTATAATATTACCCTTGGTCTGAGATTAAGAAGATAAATTGTGTTCTGAGTTGCATATTCTTTCCCCAGCCTATCCCAAGAGTTCTTTTCTTTCATTTTGTTTTTCATGTGTGGTTTTAAGTTTGAAAAAGCAAGAATTGAAAGACAGCATTTAAAGTCCACTATTAAAGAGGTACCTTGTGTTTCTTTCCATCTGTTTGATGTCCAGAATATCTGATTTATACTATTACTTTCTAATTGGATGAATTTTATACCTCTCTAATTAAGGGGTGATTACTATTTAAATTTAACCATTAGGAAAATCAAGAGTTTGAATAACTTCATCAGCACTAAGGTACGTAGTTGGAGATTGGTAGCCAATTTCTTTGGCCATTCTAAGAAGCCATCTTTCTTAACAAGCTTCCAGGCTCTGATTTTACTATAAATCATAGATTTTATCAGAAATAATTAGCAATAGTTTGCATTATTTTCATGATTAGGGATCATTGATTACTAAAATTTGAATTTGAGTACAAGATAATGCCATCTTTCTTCACTGTTACAGGGGATTGAGTATCTTTTAAAATTTGTATAACAATTTAACAATTCACAGTTTTCTCAAACCAGAAACATAATTATAAAATCATTTGTAACTTATTCAATAATTGGAGTACTATATTACCATTGTAACTTTTTATTTTAATGATAGCTCATTTTATATAGGGCTTTTAGGTTGGCAGAACACTTCATAAACATGATCTTATTTGCTCATCAGTACAAAGTGCCATCATACCACAATATAGGCTTTGATTTTTCCAAAGTACTGTGGCCAAGATCAGCAGCTAAATTTCAATTCATCTTTGTTTCCAATTCCATAAACAATATTCTTTGCATCAAACTGTGCTGATTAGTGACAACTTGATATAGCAGAAAGAGCCCAAGACTTAAGAATCAGAAAAGTCATGTTCAAGTCATCTCTTGGCCATTGAGAAATGACTCATCCCTTAAGGGCCACAAGTTCCTCTTGTTTAAAATGTGAAATAAAAAGATTATTACTGAAATCACTGGCCTAAATGAGCACTGAAGGTGGCCTATAAATAGATTCTATTATGATTTTCCTCCTTCCTTGTATCTCAGGTTAATTAATTGCTTGGTAAATGCCCCTTCAACAGACTTCATAACTTTTCACATTTTCTGGATCCAATGAGATGATATTTGTAAAACACATTTATCCCAGTGCCTGGCATATAGTAGGTACCATGTTCATATTTTTCCTCCTCTTCCCTTTCCCCAGTTTTTGCTATTTCTTATCTATTCTGATCTAGAAAACCAGACAGCCACCAGTGTTGAGTGTAATATATTTAAGAAATGACAATAAGGCTCTGAGGAAATCCTTTAGTTTCTGGTGTGAGAGTAGAGACTTTAGGGAAGCCATTTGACTAGTCCCAAATATTTTTGAGTTCAGGTAGCGATGGAGAGTTTTGAAGGTGCCTTTGGAGAACTCAGTTCAAATGCTGACTCTGCCATTTCCCATTGACCCGAAACAAATCACCTAACTCTCTGGACTGTTCATTTTCCACATGAGTAGAACGAAAGGTTTTAGCATTTTTGTCTAAGTTCATGTCTAGCTCTAAATTTAAGATCTAAGAGTCAAATGATATAAGCTGATAGATTCTTCCAAATTAAAACTATATTATTCTATGATACTAGATAAAGATGAATGAAATGTATCACTACAGTGTAATTGAATTTGGAATGAGTCTTGAGGTCCCCCTCCACCATCTCATCCCTAGGAACTAATACTTGAGGAGGAATACCAAGAAGGAATACTAATTCTCTCAAGCCAATCAGATTCAATTCTCTCCAAGTGTTTAAGTCCTAGCTGATGATTACAGATGCTACTCAAATCTTGAGCTCTGAAAATAGAATTGCTCCCCAGGATTCTGAGAATCAGCCATATGCAGAATGGGCTCTATAAATCATAAAGATTTGTTAATAGCAAAGGGAATGATGAAATATAGCCAAGGGAAGGGGAAAAAACCCATAAACCTAGGTCCTGCTGACAGCTGACATGTGATGAAAATTTTGTGAAGCTGAGAAGTGTGAGGAGGATGCTCTAGTGGAAAATAATTGTAAACCCCTGCCAACAAGTGGAGACGTTTCCGAAAATCAACTCAACCTCCCTTGCAGTGCTACCTCTTGGCCATTTGATAGAGGGACAAGAAATCTAGTTGGGTGTCCAGAACGAGTAGCCTTCCAATAAATAGACTGCAGGCGTATGAAAATTGGCCTGTGGTGCTCCGAATCCTTTGAGTTGTGCAAACCCAGTGAAGTATTGCTGAAAGGTGACAGATTTTGCTTATACTTGGAAGTGTATTTGTTTGCCTCTGCCATCAACTATACTTGGTTGGTTTTGGAAATTGAATCAGGTCTGTCTGTGTTCATGGCCCAACATTTCAGTGACACATTTTCAGTTCTCTAAATCACTTTTATGGGGCATGAGATTAAAACCAAACACTGTTTAACATTTATGGTGTTCAGCCGCATATGAATATGACCTGTGTAAAATTTGCCTTAGTTGAGAGTGGATCCAAAGTGACATTGAAGAAAGGTACTCAGGGAATAGGCTTTCCATTTAAAGGGGGAAAATATGATTAGATAAAGTAAATAAAAATCCAATTTATCAGATTTCAAGGAATTCCAATGTATTTTCCCCATTTTATGGCATTTATTCTTTCTGACATTTTGTCTCTGACAGTTTCATTCCATTTTTAGTGGATTTTTGAATTATCTCCTGGGAATAAGTTTGGTTAATGTTTAATTTTCATACAATGTGAAATGATAATGATGGTAGGAGTGAGAAGCTTTTCAGAAGTAGAAATGATTTCTTTGTTAAGCAGCTAGATTGTTCTACTGATAGAGTGCTAGATGTTTAACTCATGAGCCAGGAAGAGCTACTCCCTTGATATTTTTAAGATCTGTTGAAAAGGTCTAAGGTCCACCCCCCTTTTTACTGCCTTCCAAAGCTTGGTTAGAGAAATTTCAATTCTCTCCTTATGGCCCAATGAGGGACAGAAGTCTTTTTGACCCTTTGCCAATCAACATTGTGGCCCCTTTAGTTATATGGACTGTGCTACTAATCAGCCAACATGATGCACAAAAAGGCATCATACTCTATCCAGAGATCCACAGAAAATACCCTTAATCTAACTTTGTTAAATTTCCTTCAAAATTTACCTCAGGTATAGGAGGCTTTTGCTGAATCCTTGAGCTTCTAATGCCCTCCTTCCTAAAATTGTGTCACAGGGACAGCTAGAAGGTACAGTGGAGAGAGCAGTGATCTTGGAGTCAGGAAGACCTGACCTGTGGAATTTGACCTCAGAGACATAATACTTACTGTATGATCCTGGGCAAGTCCCTTAACCCCAATTTCCTTGCTTTTAATCTAAATAAATAAATGAACAAACAAATAAATAAAATAAAATTCACTCGTATTTATTTTGCTCACATTCTATTACTTGTGTACCTGTTGTTCCCCCTGTCCACAAAGAATATAACTTCCTGAGGGTAGAGATTGTTTCATTTATGTCTTTATATTCCAGTAATTTATTAGACTGCTGGTACATGGGCCGTACTTATAAATGCTTATTGATTGAGTGATTGACTGATTGATTGCCATCAAGAATTGATGGTCATCTCTATACCACAAAAGGCACTAAATTGGGAGTTTGGGGTAGGAAAGAAGATTTTAAATTAGGAAGACTCCAGGAAAAATATTCTCTTTCAATTCCATACACAAAATTAAATTAAACATTCTTAGTTTACATCTCACTTCTTGAATGCTTGAATCATTCAGAGATTAAGAAGAGTTAATAGGATTATAATAGAGCAACTTTGGGCATGAGGCACAATAGATAAATTGTAGAGTCTAGAATTAGGAAGACTCATCTTTGGGTTCAAATCTGGCCTGACACTTCCTAGATGTGTGACTCTAGGCAAGTCATTTGACCCTATTTAACAATGATGTAGGGAGAAAAAAATGGCAAACCAGTCCAGTATGTTTGCCAAAAAAACTCCAAATGAGATCACAGACAGTTATGGTTGAATAACAATAATGGATGAACTTACTTAACTTTAAAATATAAGGCTTGCAATTATTGATATACTCTCTGTAAGACCCTAGAAAACTAATAATAACACAGTGTAAAAAATACATAAAGATTTTAAGAGTTGGTTTGATAGTAATCTGTATTTTATTTCCCTGCAAAGTTTGATATATTTTATCTCGAACCAAGTATAGAGAAATTTCTCCAAATATGAATACATCTCTTATTGCAAATCTCTGTCTTTAAAAAAAAAAAACAACTCTGTTCTTGGGGATAAAGAACAGCAGAGGAAGCTCATTGCAATGTTTAAGGAGTGATTTTTATTGATGGTAGAGCATCAGGTAAATTGGATATTAGTACGAAGTGTCTAAATACCATTATTGTACAAAAATGTTGTTGAAAAACTTTGGAGTACTCCTTAGCAAGATGAAATGGAAACTCCTTAATCCAGCATTTAAGGATCTCCACTGCCACCAATGTACTGTCAGATTTTATCTCACATGGTTGCCCCTCATCAGCCCCTGTTTTGGCCAAATGGAGATTTATGCATTTGACTTAACTCTTTTAACATGTAAATATCTCTTGAAAAGATAGCAGCTAACTAATTTACTTTCCAAGGTAAAAAGAACTAATCAGATCTAATTCTCATGAAATTGAGCAGTGGGTATTTATTAGATAATTGTGGCCTGGTGGACCATATAAACTGAACCTTTCAAAAAGGAAGTATATAAATGCAGAATTTAAATGGAGGCTTGCAGTAAAATTTAATATGCTTTGCTGATGCAAAAAAAAAGGCAGGAGTAGCAATTATGAACTCAGACCAAGTTATGGCTAAAATAGATTTCTTTAAAAAAAGATAAACTGAGTAACTACATTTTGATAAAAGGTACCGTAGACTATGAAGCAATAGCAGTACTGAAAAATGAACCAAGTACTATAGCATCTACATTTTTAAAAGAAAGCTTAAATGAATTACATATAGAAAAATATAGTGGTCATACAACAGTAGAGAACTTTAATCTTAAAAGAAAACAAAATAAAAAGGAAGTATTGGATTAATTCTGATTCATTTGTCTTTAGCCAATATAGATATTTAAAATTATATCCTTTATTTTATTTTATTTTTTTTTTACTTTAGATGACTCCATGTAAAGAACTTCCTTCACCATAGCAGACTACAATACTGAGATTCAATAAAGAGGCTTAGGATTTTCCAGAGACATGTAGAACTTGAGCAATTTGATGAGTGTCATACAAATAGTGTCCAGAGGAAGGATTTGAACCCCTGTTTTTTCTGGCTTAAAGCTCAGCATTCTGCTAAAACAAACTTCTCTAAAACAAATAAAAGTTGAGAGGAGCATTTAGGAGCTTGAAGAGAGCATCGATTTTCTGGCATTGGAGCTAGAATGTTTCTTCTTATGTCTCTGCTGTTCCTCTTATCTGATATCACATCCTTAAGTTTCCCTTTCAACTTTTCTTTGTCTTCAAGGTAATAAATTACACTTAGTGAGGAGCATGAATTAAGCTGAATTAGATTTTTGTTTTTCAGGGAGGGAACTTTCATTTCTTCCCACTTTTATGAAACACAGAGTTATAGCTCAGTATCCACACATACACACAATACTTTCTCTGTGTCTTTTTATCTCTGTCTCTTTTCCTATCTCTGTTTCTTTCTCTCTCTCTCCCTTTTTCCCTTCCTCCTTTCCTCCCTCCCCTCATCATATTCTTGCTTTGTTGCTTTTATTCTCTTAATTCTGTATGGCCTGCTACCCACATCTCTCCTTTCCCTGGTTTTCCAGTTGATGTTCAGGACCATAAAGGTTGGCAGGTATGGGCTAAAACCAGCTCTTTCAGTGAAAGCATTTACATCTGGAAATCAGCAAATGCTAAAAAAGGAGAAATAAAATTTAATATTTGCATACAGTCCATATATTTATTACATGTCAGATTTTTAGATTTTTTTATTCCCTCAAGTAGGGAAGATCAGAATAGAGGTTCTTAGAATAATATGAACTCAAGATACAGAGTAATATATCTTTAGTCATGTCTAGTGAGGAAATTTGTTTTTTCTTGATTAAGAACATCTGTAACAACGGCCTTTTTTAATCAGTAGGGATTGGGGAGTAGGGAAGAACAGGAAACATACTTGATTACTGGAAAAAATAAAACAAAAAAAGAAATACACAATGTTGCATATTTTCCTGTATTAAGCATACAGAAGGAGGAAAGTAGATGTAAATCCCCTGGTCTTTACTACTGGCATAAATCACATTGATATATGTAAAGGAGTTCTGTTTTGTTTTGTCGTATTACGAACTTCAGGGAAAATTGGATCAACTTACTCTATGGATTATGGATACAATATTACATTGGGATGATCTGTTTCTATTATGCATCTGGGAAGGTTTTAATGTGAAAAAGACTCAGCTCAATTGATGGCAAAAGGAAAACAAAAGTTATTATGAGCAGAGTTCTCTATATCTTATTCTGCTGTTACTTCTGAATCAGACATAGACAATATTGGCTTGGCAAATACATTATATTGCTGTCTTAAAAAGTAACAAAACTTAGTCTAATTTTATTTTTGTGCATTCTGTTTAAGGTGAAACCCTATTTTGGCAGCAAGAAATGCTTGGAAGAAAACTTTCATACATTGAGAATGCACATAGTGATGTACCAGATACAAAATAGTATAAAATGATTCAAAGACATTAAATCTGGCTCAGGCTGCAATTGAAGTGTTTTGTTTACTTGGCTTTTTGGGGACAATCCTAGTTAGCTTCCTTGTAATTAGTGGTATATCCTAATAAGTAATTAAGCTTGTATTCCCTATAACTACAACCCAAAGTAAGAGGGCGGGGAACCAGAATGAGCTCTTAGATTCAGGGCAGAAATTGGATTGTTTTTCTCTTTGTATCCCGGACACCTGGCAACAACTTCTTCCTTGCCTAGGGTAAGCATCCCACAGATGCCTGATAAATTATGTGTCGTGGTTGGATACACGAGTTGGTAGAGCAGCTTGGCCAAATTGGTAATATATGCCTTGATAAATTACATTTATTAATTTGTGGATCCTTGCTAAACAATTCAGAAGATTCTGGGGAGAGGAGGTTATTGCATAGAGGGATTCTGTGGGAAATATCTTTTCGTTTCCTGCCATTTAGTTAAATTCTTCCCAATTTCCAATTTCTAGGTCTGTAGTTCCACTTAATGACATGATTTTGACTTTTTGGGTAGAAATATTGTCACATTTGCACCAAATGTCTGTATGCCCTTAAAAAAGTGGGAGGGGAGAGAACAGTAATAGAAAAGGCATTAACAAACTGCAGCCTGAGCTTTTCCCAGGCTTTTGCTTGGAGGTTGCAATTACATTTAAGAATTAGATTTCAGAACTCTGCAGTACTTCCTGACAACATTTCCCCTTCCTACACAGATTCACTTTTGAAACCATTTTACTCTCCTAAGGCTTTTCTATCCGTTAATTGGCAGGGATTGAGGAGAGAAAAATATAACTGCTTCCTAGCTTTACTTGTAGGGCTCCCAGAACTAAGGGTTTCTATCTATGTTTGAGCATCTCAATCCCCTCCTTTCTAGCATATTTTGGGGGCAGAGAGGATACATAATCAATAGAGTTAAAAAGGAGAGTGAAGATTAATGATCAGGTAATGTTCTTTAAAAATCTCACAGAGACAAGTGGAAGTCTTTGCTGGCTTTTGAAAAATACTAAGGAGGGAGGGAAATTATGGTTAATTATCTCCCCAAGATTTCATATGCTATATCCTAATGTATGCTTCAAACATTGTGTTTGGTTGCCTCACTTTTGGCCTGCCTCCCCCTATCTGTGATCTTTGCACAGACTGATAGAAATGTACCACCTGAAGGAGCTTCTTGATGGCACAATAATATAATTTATTTATATATCATCATTTATTTAGCCATTTTCTAATAGGCAGGAATTCCCTAGCTTCCAGAATTTTTTGCTCTTAACATATTCTTTTTCCATATGGCTCACTTTTCCTCCTTCATCTCATTAGGATATATGTCTAACTGTGGTATCGTCATATCCAAGAGTATTCACAATTTAGTGACTTTTTAGACAGAGCTCTAAGTCTCTTTTTAGAGTGTCTGGATCAGTTCACATCTCCACTGCTAGTTGCCAAAATTCTTTTATAGATTCAAAACTTTAGAGCTAGGATGCCCGTAAGAACTCATCTAATCCAAACCTTGCATTATAAAGATAAGGGAACTCAGTCTCTAAGCCAGTAATTACCTTCAGCAAAACACATTCTTCTTTACTATGCTATCTCAATCAAATTATTAAAGGGATAGATTGTGAACATTCAGAAAGGAAGGCAATGATGCTTCAAAGATATGACTTTATTGATTCATGGGTAATGGTAGAATCACCTTATTTATTTTATAATCACAATATTTACAACAGAATACTGTGCCTGTCATGTAATTACACAATAAGGAGCTTTTGCATGTAAAATGATTTTAACATGCAACAGTTCCCTCCCAATTTTCTGCTTTCTTTCTAATCTTGATTGTATTGGTTTTCTTCGATGCAAGACTTTTTTTAATTTTACATAATTGAATAGATAATTTGGAATACAGGAAACTCACTGTAGATACACTATAAGTGAGGATTGTGTGGAGTACTTAGAGAACATAATGGCAAGTTGGGCTAGCAGAATCCCCTATATGATAGGCCAGACTCAGCAGTACCAGAAGGCTTGGTGACCTTGGCAGCTGTCATACCAGTTCAGTAGACCTGATCCTGTGTGAGCTTTTCCTAAATTTTTTCCCCTTAAGGATCTCTTCAATCATGTCCCTGCATTTAGTGTCTAAACCATAAAGAATGATCCAGATTAATATATCCTCTATTTCCTGATGGTTCCAATACCTCTCCTTTACTCTCACTTTGACAAGAATCAGGGAGAAAATTTCTTGTCTCCTTAGGGGTGGAAAGGGATTTCTTCATTTCTCAATCTCTCAGTGCATTGAAAATGAATGAATTCAAATATCCTAGTGGCCAACATTGTCATTTAACAATTGAAGTAGCATAAACATGGAAACTTTATTCAGGAAATAAAAGTTTAAAAATTGACTACTTTGGTCTAGTAGCCTAGAATGGATAGTTACTTTTACCCTTTCCTGACCAGAGAGAAGGGAACTAAAAAATGATCCTTTTAAATGGGAAATAGATAACTTTGGACTAAACTTCTTTTGAATAAGTAAAGGGGAAAATAAACAGTTATCATCCTCTCAGGAGGCTTACCTAACATCCTTTCTGTGTCTTTCCTGCTCATTCTGGTCCTAGCAATCACTGCCTAGTCACTTTGGTTCTTATTCTCCACCAGTTCACAAAGCTTGGCTGGGAGAAATAGGTGGCAGTAAAGGATTGCTTTGATTCAGTCAGTCTTACTCCTTTATATGGTTAGGCAAGACGGATTTCAGTGGTTTGTCCCTCCCTCAGCATCCTCTTTCCCTTTGCATTTGTAATTTTAGAAATTATATGATATATCTTTTTTAAATTAAATATGAGTATGGGAGATCTTCTGTAACTTGTAGTGGGAATTCACAATTGGGTAATAACTCTTATTCTATAAATCTGAGTCAGTCCTTTATATATTTGAGAAATGAGGTCATTATCATAGAAACCTGAAGTAAAAATTCCCTTCCCCCCATTTTTCTGCTTTCCTTCTAATCTTGATTGTATTTTTTTTATTCAAGACTTTTTTTAATTTTACATAATCAAAATTATCTATTTTATATCCTGAGATGCTCCCTATCTCATTTTGTCATTAATTCTTTCCTTATCCATAAATCTGATAGGTAAGATAATTCATGCTCTGCTAATTTGATTAAATCATCGCCCACAAATTTTGATACACCATCTCATTATAGTTATTCTTTTTAATGAAATTGTTGATGGTTTTTATAATTTGTCCTTTGATCCACTCATTCTTTAGGATTAGAATATGTATTTTTACTTAATTTTTAATCGATATTTCCACGGAAATCACTAAGATTTCTTTCAATGATCTGGTTCTAGTATATTGAGACACTTTTCCTTCATAATTTCTTGAAATGTCATGTCTAGAATTTTTCTTTTAAACCATGACTTTAGCTAGTCTAATAATATTTAATGTATCTCTGCTTGATCTCTTTAGCAGGTGAGTTTATTTTCTTATGAGATATGCCACATTTTATTTTTCCTCCCATTATTTTTACTTCATTTTATTATTTCTTGCTATCTTAAGGAGTCATCAACTTCTACTTGCCCATTTCTAAATTTAAGGATTTGTTTTATTCAAAGAGCATTTGTATCTCTTTTTTTTCCATTTGACCAATTTTGCTTTTTAAGGGTTTTTTCTCATCATTAGGTTTTTCTGTCTCCTTTAACAATTGGCTAATTCTGTTTTATTGTGTGCCACTTTTACCAAGTTTTTGACTCAAGTTTTGTAATTTTCTTGTATCATTCTCCCAATTTTCATTGTACCTCAGTTATTTTGTTTTTAAAAATCATTTTAGGGACATTGGGCAATGCAATAAAGGCTTGAACACAGCACCAGTGAAGGCCCCCCTTGTGTATTTTCCTCAAAAGTTGTGCAATCTCCTAAACATCTGTGGAACGAGACCTCCTTAAACTGCTCCTATGGCTGATGCTGCCACACTCCAGGGCCAACCACCACTCAGGAATCACAGAATTTTCCTGCTGATCTAAGTTGTTTTGAACTGGAAAGTCATTTTACCCCTACCTTTGTTTACTCTACCATTCTGGATTACAATTTGAAGCACTATTTTTAATTGGTTTGAAAGAAATTTAGCAGAATAAAAGGGACTTCCAGCCTCTATTCCACCATTTTGCCTCTGCCTTCCTTCAGATTTTTTTAATTAATTAATTTATTTTTTAAATTTTATTTGCATAACATATGTGTGGGTAATTCTTCAACAATAACCCTTACATAGCTTTCCGTTACAAATTTTTCCCCCAACTCCCCACCCCTCCCCTAGATGGCAGGATATCCACTACATGTTAATTATGTTAAAATATTGGCAAATCGAATATATGTATACATATTTCCAAACTTGTCATTGTTGTGCAAGAAAAATCTTGTCTACACAAATGATATATCAGATAAAGGAAACACAATATAAGCAAACATCAATCAAGGAGTATGAGAATGTTATGTTGTGGTCCACATTTCGCATCCCTCTCTCTGGGTGTATATGGCTTTCTTCAGTGAACAATTGGAGGTGGTTTGAAACATTTCATTGTTGAAGAGAGCCATGTCCATCAGAATTGATCATCATATAGTACTGTTGTTGCCGTGTATAATGATCTCCTGGTTCTGCTCATTTCACTCAGCATCAGTTCATGTAAGTCTCTCCAAGCCTCTCTGAAATCGTCTTGCTGGTCATTTCTTACAGAACAATAATATTCCATAACATTCATATACCATAATTTATTCAGCCATTCTCCAATTGAAGGGCATCTATTCAATTTCCAGTTTTTAGCCACTACAAAAAGGGCTGCCACAAACATTCTTGCACATGTGGGTCCCTTTCCTTCCTTTATGATTTGTTTGGGATATGAGCCCAATAGAAATGCTGCTGGGTCAAAGGGTATGCACAGTTTGATAACTTTTTGAGCATAGCTCCAAATTGTTCTCCAGAATGGCTGTATCCATTCACAGCTCCACCAACAACGCATCAGTGTCCCAGCCCTCCCACATCCCCTCCAACATTCATCATTAACTTTTTGTGTCATTTTAGCCAATCTGACAGGTGTGAAGTGGTACCTCAGGGTTGTCTTGATTTGCATTTCTCTGATCAATAGTGATTTGGAGCACCTTTTCATATGACTATAAATAGTTTTAATTTCATCCTCTGAAAATTGTCTGTTCATATCCTTTGACCCTTTATTGATTGGAGAATGGCTTGAATTTTTATAAATATGAGACAATTCTCTATATATTTTAGAGATGAGACCTTTATCAGAACCCTTAAATGTAAAGATGATTTCCCAATTTATTGCTTCCCTCCTAATCTTGTCTGCATTGATTCTGTTTGTACAAAAACTTTTTAACTTAATATAGTCAAAGTTATCTATCTGGTTTTCAATTAAGAGTTCCAGTTCTTCTTTGGACATAAATTTATTCCATCTCTTCCTTCAGATTTTCAAATTCTGTGATTCTGTGAAATTATCTTAGTGGCGTGTTTGACCCCATGGGTTAGAATCTCATGCTTATGAGCCACTCAGTTCAAATATAGCACTATGCTCTTGCAAGTTATGTGAGCTTGGATAATTCACTTTATTTCTATTTGTATAAACTCTCTCATCTGTAAAATGAGAACAATAGTGCACACCTCCCGAGATAATAATGAAGATTGAATATGTTAATATTTGTAAATTGCTTTGCAAAATTTAAGACATTATATAAATTCTAATTGTTGTTAGGTTGGTGATGACAGTCATGAGGCCCGAAATTGAGGTTTGATTATGATATATGCTAGTAATCTTTACATAAGTATTACATGATAACAGCTACCCTAACTAGCCTTACAAATTGGCCTGATCAAAACAAGTTAGGAGGACCTCAAACATAGAACAAGGGCCCATGGAAAGAACAATTTATTCTCTCTTTACTACTAACTAAACTACTTGCATATCCTGCTGATGCTGGGTAAACATCATCAATACCGATAAAGTGAAATTCAGTTGAAACTTAAAAGCTTAAAGGAAGCCATAAATGAGAAAAATAGTGGATCTGGTATCCATTTTAATAAAGCAAATGTTTTCCCAGCTTAAAAAAAAAGCATATATTGGGTGTGGGGGGCGAAAAAGGGAAGTATGAATTGTAAAGCAGAAAAATGATGCTGAAAGGGCTTAGTGGAGCTGGGACAGTTCAGATCCTTGCTGTGTAAAAAGGAGGACACACGGACAACCAAACTGACCAGAGAAGCTAGTGTTATGTAGAAAGCTCAATTACATGTGGGCCCCCTAATTAATGCTATTCTTGTTCTGTGATTAGGATTCCAGGTGAATTAGATAACCTTACATATGCCCATGAGCCATTTTTCTGAGGTTTTAGTGAGCATCATTTTGTTGTTGACCATTATCACCTTTGGTCAAGTTTGATTTTATTCCACAATGAAAGAAATACAAGCATCTTGGATATTCCAGGTGGGGAAGTGTATGGTTTTAGAAATTAGATTTCTCCTCTAATATCTGTGGATTTGAGTAAATTTAAAATTTCCTTCTCAGTGTTGAGATCTCTCTCTCTCTCTCTCTCTCTCTCTCTCTCTCTCTCTCTCTCTCTCTCTCTCTTTCTCTCTTTCTCTCCTTCCTCCCTCCCTCCCTCCCTTCCTCTCTTCCTCCCTTC
>JAJPUD010000050.1:696100-744851 GCA_023553655.1 Myrmecobius fasciatus | reverse complement strand
TTCTTTCTTTCTTTCTTTCTTTCTTTCTTTCTTTCTTTCTTTCTTTCTTTCTTTCTTTCCTTCTTTCCTTCCTTTTCTTCCTTTTCTTCCTTTTCTTCCTTCCTTTCTTTCCTTTCCTTCCTTTTCTTCCTTCTTTTCCTTCCTTTCCTTCCCTTCTCTCCTTCCTTCCTTCCTTCCTTCCTTCCTCCCTTTTTTTCTTACTTTCTTGCTTTCTCTCCTGCTTTCTTTCTTTTTTTTCAGTCTCAGTCTCTATCTCAGCCTCTGACTCTGTCTTTCTGTGTCTCTTTCACACACACACACACACACACACACACACACACACACACACACACACCCAAAGGCACACACTCTTCTCATACTGACCACACAATGTTGAACATATTTAGAAGCTCAAAGTCTCATAAAAGTCCTGATACTGCTGGGCTTTCTCTCATCTGCTTTTCATTCCTTTATGCAACAGGACGAATTTGACAGGATGTTTAAAATATTAAAAACAGTCTCAAAAAGGGCTAATGATCCTTGAAATAAACTGAGCGGCACGAGGCTCCAACACCTTCCTGAAAAGGCTCTCCAGGCTCACAGAGCTCCTTTTAAGGGTTGTCGGTTTGCCATGTGTATGTCATCAGTTACCCGAAGCCTGGAGGACATTCTCAAAGTTAGAAAGTTTGGCTGCCTCCTTCCGGCTTTTTGTGAACCCTTTCTAATTGATGTTATTATTATTTTTTTTTGTAATGAGAAACATAAGCTGGCACACATCTACTTCACCTTCTTGCAAGTCTCCTGCTCCTTTTTACCTTGGGCTGAAGGACATCTTTGGGATGGATGGGATCAGCCATTGCTTGTATCTTTTCCTGGGAGCCAAAACATTAAAAGGAATATCATTCAAAGCAAGGGAAACAAGGTCACCGAAGCAAACATGATTTGCTGGGATCGCATTTGATAAACTGTTGTTTCGGGACCTCAGGATGAAGACAAACTTCAGGATTTTACAAGTCTAGCCTTTGCCAAAGTGGGCAGAAGTCACTCTTGGTCCTGCTGGGCTTTATTGGTGACAGGCCAGTACTTGCTGAGGCTGGGATCTGTCACACTTACTCCCAGAACCTCCATCTGGGCCCTTGAGACCACACTTGTGTTTTATTCCTCCTAGAAAAATTCATGTGTACATGGATGGACAGGGAAGCGCATTGGAATTGATGAGATTTTGTTTTAAATTTTAGTCCATCGGCCCCAAAGCTTCAATCCTTCTCATCATATTGAATGAAGTATGAAAACTTTTTGGGAAAAGTTAATACCTTTTTGTTTAGTGTCTTTCCTAGTCTCCCTTTCTAGCTTGATCTAATTTACTCTCTGCTCCAACCAAACTCACTGCAAAAGAATAGAAAGTTGTCGGAAGGTTCTTGAGTGCCAGATGACGAGATAAGTAGTTTGGGGAATCATAAACATTTGCTTGGGTGGGTTAGAGACGTAATCAGAAATTTGCTTTAGGAAGATTAATCTGATAATAGTATGCCCAATGGATTAAAGAATAGAAAGATGGGCAGCAACACTAGTGATTAACCACTTTTCGCAAGTTTTTTGGCTAGTTTCTTTCTGTTAAGATCCTGGGCTACACGCCCAGAGTCCAAAAGAAAGCTTGGGGTGGGGGTGAGGGCAGATATAAGAACCAGTTGGGGTGAAAAATAATATGGAACTTTTCTTCATCACCACAACTTGCACATGTTGTAGCTTATGTTTTTATAGTTTATAGACTTTTTATATATCTTTTTGTAGTTGCTTAAAACTTGAGACTAGTAAGGATCAATGGCAGGTTCTGAACTCAGATCTTTCTATTCATAAGTCCTAACTCTAACCTTCAAGGAGATATAATTAAAAATCCCTAATAGTTTTCAGTTTTAAATAAGTTCTTCACATTTTAATGCCATTATATCTTTTTTTAAAAACAAATCTTGTATAAAATTTCTAGTAAACTTTTTTGGGGCCATAGTTGAAGAATGGATTCTTTTGGCTAATTATAATTTCTTGCAAATTAATCAAGATAAACTGAAAATGAATGGATTGAATTGTTTTTTTTTATAAAAATGTGCAGTAAAATTTACTTAATCCTCAAACCTTAGTTAATAACAGGATAAATATAGGAGCTTAATACAGAAGAAAATACAGGAGGAATAGGAAATAATTAAAAGAAGGGAGAAGTTAGAAATTGAGAATGATTGGGAAAGGCTTCCTATAGGAAATAATGTTTTAGTTGAACTTACAGGAGCCTAGAGAATATAGTAAGAGGAAATGAGTGGGAAGAGTATTCCAGTGTGGGGGGCAGGCAGAGAAAATGAGAGAGATGGAGTATCTTGTTTGAGGCTATCAAGGAGGCCACTGTCACTAGATTGAAGAATAAATGCTGCAGAGAAGATCCTGGAGGGGATAGGGAGCCACTGAAGTGTATATAGTCAGACTTGCTCTTTAAGAAAATCATCATGATGCTGAGTGAAATGAGCAGAACCAGGAGATCATTATACACGGCAACAACAGTACTATATGACAATTAATTCTGATGGACATGGCTCTCTTCAACAATATGTTTCAAACCACCTCCAATTGTTCACTGAAGAAAGCCATATACACCCAGAGAGAGGATGCGAAATGTGGACCACAACATAACATTCTCATACTCCTTGATTGATGTTTGCTTACATTATGTTTCCTTTATCTGATATATCGTTTGTGTAGATAAGATTTTTCTTGCACAACAATGATAAGTTTGGAAATATGTATACATATATTCGATTTGCCAATATTTTAACATAATTAACATGTAGTGGATATCCTGCCATCTAGGGGAGGGGCGGGGAAGTTGGGGGGAAAATTTGTAACGGAAAGCTATGTAAGGGTTATTGTTGAAGAATTACCCACACATATGCAAATAAAATAAAATTTTAAAAAATAAAAAAAAATAATCATGAGAGAGACACACAGAGACAGAGACAAAGAGAGAGGTGGGGGAGGAAGGAGAGACAGAGGGGAAGGAGAGAGAGAGAGGGAGGGAGGGGGGAAGAAGAGAGACAGACAGAGAAACAGAGACAGAGAGGGAGGAGAGACGGAGACAGAGAGACATTGACAGACACACACACACACAGAACAAGAGAGAGAGAGAGAGAGAGAGAGAGAGAGAGAGAGAGAGAGAGAGAGATGTTGGGCAAGAATTGCTTTGGGCAAGTAGTTTAGCATCTTTATCTCAGTTTCTTCATTTGTTAAATGAGAGGTTCAGAACAGATAATTTCTTATGCTCTCTTTCTGTTCAAATTCTATGAGCCATAAGACTTCAGGGAAGTGCATAAATGCACTTTATTTATTTTCCAGTGAGCTCTCAGATTTCTCACCCAATGTCCCATTCTTAGTAAGTGTCTAAGGCTGGACTGGAACTCAGGACCTCCGGAGTCCAGGCCCATCCACCATGCCATCCTAGCTGCCCTGAAATGCATTTTAGAAAAAAAAATGTTTATCCATAATGTTTAAAATTCTCCTCACCCTCCAAAAATAAAAAAAAAGATAACAAGCTGATGCTGAGAGAATGCCCATTGCCATGGCCTGCAGAATCCAGTAGAAATGGGGTACCTCCCCACCCCCAATGTTGAGCTTCAGCACTGGCCTCTGTCCCCCCCTTTGGTTCTTGGGACAGCGTTCCCCAGGGGAGAGCTGCTGAATGGTCGCTGGCTCTGGATTTGATTCTTTATTTTCTGGGTGTTGAGGGGCCATAGTAAGCAGGTGGTTATGATTAGTTCTTGGACTCGCACTGCAGAGCCCGTATGGAACAATGATGCTCTTCTGGGTGGCAAGCAGCCACTGGCACATATGGCCAGCCTTTCTTTTTGCTGAATGTATTTATTCCTTGCTAACGTGGTTAATTCTGCCTTAATGCTTTGGAATAAATCTGCATGGTAATGTGTGGGATTTTATTATGTGAGTGAGAGCACAGCACGGGCCCGCGCTGACCCTTTGCTCTGCTGTGCCCATCAATGCTGATAGCCCAATTTCCTGGAAGAAACAGCGGAATGAGCTTGGGGAACTTCATTTTATCCCAAAACACAGAAATTGTACTGGTCAAAGTATCCAATGGCTTCAGCCTGAGCTGTTCATATAAGAAGACCTACCATGTATGAGGAGGCATTTTCCCACTAATTTTGATGGGGAATATGTATCTCTGTCAGGTAGCGAATGATATTAACGATAGAAATAATAATAATCATGATGGCCAATCCTTTTCGAATTATCTTAAGATTTTGATTATTGAATATAAAGTAGATTGCATCTATTTAGGAGAAAAGTCACATGACCAGTTTATTACCCACATAGAGGAAAAAAAATATTTAATTCAGGTTTCTAAAGGGAACTTTGGACATTATTTATGGAATCATCAATTCTGAAGTTTAAAAGTCGCTTCCAGCCTTAGTCTTTGAGTCTGTGATACTTAAATGCAAAATAACATAAAAGTCAAATGTCAAGACAACAAATTGAAGTGCAGATTGTCTTTGGAAGAAATAGCTTCTAGGATACATCAAAAGGTTAGGACAGAGTCAGCCAGATCTCTGCTCCAGAGGTTGGCAAGCTGCCAGTCATATTTTACCTTCTTGCTCTAAATTAAGGTTGGGTATACCAGTAAAGCATCTTGATCCTTACAAGAGCTTTTTTTCTAAATATTTAACTAAGTACATACAAAATTAATAAGATTTAAAAAATATTTGAAGTTATTTCTAAAAAATATAGATTTTACATTTTCCTGGGATCATTGCCCTTGCTTTTGCTTGCTGAATTGTCTCATGTCCATTACTGCCTGATACTTTAAGCTTCAATAGGCTTAAATAATCAATTGTTAAAATAGTCCAAGCTGAAGTACTCTTATAAATGAGGCACTTCTGACTCCGTTACTGATGTTGGAGGATTCTGTGGCTTCCCAAAGTGATTGAACACGTTCCCTAGAAAATATTATCTTTTCTGGGCCTTGATTTTTTCATTTGTCAAATAGAACAATATACTTTACTTCATAGGAGTATTAAGAAGATGAAGTGAAGTCATGAATAGGAAAGCATCATGGAAACTAAATCATTGTATGGGGTGAAAAATTATTTAATAATAATGTGACAATAGAAAGAAGACTAGATTTTCTGTCAAAGCTTCAAATTCTAGGGTGTCTCCTCATTATGCTTGTGATCTTAGCATCCTTAACCTCTCCTGGGTTTTCTTAGAGGTAAAATGTTTCTATTGGACTAGATGATCTGTGATCTTGGGGTTTACTACAAGTGAAATTAACTCTTCAGTCTGAAATACAAATCTAAATGCTGAAAGAAAGACCTACAATGATAAACCTAATTTATTAAAGAGTTAAATTTAATGGCTATAACCTGAACTCTTTGTAATCCCATTTAAATTTTTCTTGGCAAAGATGTTGGCATAGTTTGCTCTGTTCTTCTTCAGGTCATTTTTAAAGAGGAGGAAACTGAGGAAATAGAGACCAACAGGGGAAATTAATTTGCCCAGTTTCACACAGCTAATAAGTGTCTGAGACCAAATTTTAGCTCAGATCTTCCTACTCCTGGTGGGACATTGACCTGGACTGTCCCCATATCTCTATTCTTCACAAGAACATGGATACTCACAGTTCTGAACTGAATTAAAAAGATGCTCTTTGCAGTTGTCAGTAACCATTTTGGAATATAATGACACGTTCTAATAATTTTCATGTCCTAATCAAATTTTTGCCTACTGTTTTGCTTAACTCTTTCTAACATCAATGTTTTTTAGATAGTTGCTCATTATTATGTGTTTCATCTCTGCCAAGTTCACTTCCTCAACCCCTACTCTCATTGGTAGGTTGTGTCTCCTAGGTCAGAGACCTGTTTGCCTCAGAGTTCTAAAAAGAAAAAAGAAAAAGAAAAAAATCTTGCCAGGATTTTCTCTTTTATTAATCAACTGGAGTTAATTAGCATTTGTCATGTGGTGGGGGGAGTATCTATTAATCAGGCATGAGAAGCACATTCCCCTGACAGAGTTTATAGGGAGAGTGGGATCAAACTTAGATAAGATTTGGGGTTGAAGAATAATTTATTTTCCTGGTTAATGAAGGTCTTTTTCCCTAAAGGCAGAGTTTTCATGCAGGTCCCTCAAGCTAGAACTTTCTGCTGAGCACCTAGGTTTGGGGTCTGAGGGTATGTATAGTTTGCCCTCCATTTCAGTGGGGGGACAAAGTCATTCCCTGATGCAAAATTTGCCAACAGCATTTAGGGTTCATTGCATCTGCTGTCAAGCCTAATGGGAACTCCAGATCTTCCCTTTCATACTTCACCATTGTCAGTTGGTCAGTGGGAATGAGGGAAGGGGAGAAGATGGATTCTAAAGACAGAATTTTCAGATACACTGGACTGTGCACTCAGACCATGTAACTATCTGGATATAGCAGCCGATCTGTCTTTTAATCTTAACCGGAGTCTGGTTTTCCCATTGCATCTTCTTAGTGCCAGCCTTCTCTCATTCCCATCATCTTGCATCCAAGTGTGTTAACTTGGACTCTCTTGTCCTAGAACACATTTGCTCCCTTCCATGTTGAGTCTTCCTTTCTTTTTTGTTTTATGTTTTTAACTTATCTTAACGTCCTGTGTTGGTTTAGCCATTCTCACAGGTCATTTGGATTTATTCGAGTAAGCTGTTATACCCAAGAAAAACTAATATGGCCATTCGTGTCTGTATGTGTTTTAATGGAAAAATGAAAAAATTTACTTTGTTATTTAATATGACTTTTTCATCTATCAAAGATTAATCAGTTAATTATTCTCTCATTATTAAATACCTTCTACGTTTTAGGCTAGATATTAGATTTTTTAAAAGTACAGAGTGCTACTTTTGGTAAAAGATCATATATTTGCAGAACAGAGGGATCTCCAAAATAAAGAATATTTAAAATTGTCTAGGCAGGAGACTCAGCAATGAGGTTTTCCTGCATATCAATCCCCATTCTAATTGTGTAGAATAGACATTGTGAGAAGTGGAGGAGATCAAAATCCTGCTATTCTTGGCCAAAAGAGAAGAAGGTTATAATTTCATCTCAATTACCCAATCAGGATTAAGCGTAGTACAGTCAATTCTTAATTTCCCATATTTGACTTTGGTGACTTCAAATATTCCTGTGATTTCATTAGTGAACTCATTTTCACTTTTTCATTGGCTACTGTACACATTTGTTGCAATGTGCAATAGAGAAAAAACAAAACAAACAAACAAAAAAATGAGAAGCATAATGCAAGGTTATATCCACATAAAGGAGAAAAGTGCTCATAAAAGTATTTGTGAATCTCATCCAGAAAGTGCTAAAGTAACCCCTCAAGTGTGAGAAGAGGGAATTGAAAAGAACAAAGGAAAATTGGCTAAGTCTGTGGGTAAATGAGATGGTTGTTGCCATCCTCTCACCAAGTATTGAGGTGAGTTCAAAAGCCCACCTTGTCCTGACTGGAACATACAAGGAGACTAGAGGCACACCTCAAGAAATGTACTTTAACTGCAGAACTGAAAGGGAGATGGCGGGTTGCCCTTTTTCTTTTGTTATCTTGGGGATCTTTTGACATCGTACCCATCCTTCCATCCTGCCTGGTATTGCCTCTTCTGTCCCCTGCATCTTATGGATTAATTCTTAATTAAAATGTTAGGCAAACTGCATCTTATTTAATTAATATTTTGTTATAAAGAATTGTATGCAGAACAGTATATTTTTTTAAAAATTTCTGGAGGAAGATTATAATTTTTGATAGTCATGGGAACGTAAACCCTTTTTCTCAGAGGTTCACTATATCAGAATTTGTGTTTTTAGACTTACATACTATTTTCTAGGAACATTACCTCTGGGAAAGTTGAAGATTGACTCTACATATTATCTGTCCAGAGCACAGAATAAATGGGTTTAAATTGGCCTAGGGATGGAATGGGGGGAGGGAACCCAACACTTTGGATTGCTCCATTTTTTGTAGCTGAAAAGTTGGTGTAAGCATTCTGACTGATAAAATATGGCCTTCATCCACTTTTAAATTGCCTTTGCCCATTCGGTTTCAGAGGTCATAAATCTTTTCCTTTACAGATGGATATGCAACAAATTCCCAGCAATTGAGTTAGCCATAAAATACAAAACTATGTCCAACTCTACAAGTTGTGATCAAAAAAATATTATATGGCAAGAATAGCAGAGGTAAATAAGAGGCAGTTAGGTGGTGCAGTGAAGAGTATTTGTCCTGGAGTCAGGAAGACTCATCTTCCCAAGTTCAAATCTGGTCTCAGATACTTCCTACTGTGTGATCCTGGGCAAGTCACTTAACTCAGTTTCCTCAGGTTCCTCATCCATAAAATGAGCTGCCATCTTTCTGACAAGAAAACTCCAAAAAGAAAACTCTTGAAGAATAAACATAATTGGACAATAAAAAACTGGCATTAATGAGGCAAGTCAAAATATACTCATTGATAAAATTAATTATAAAATGACCTGAGGAGAATCAGATAAACAAACAACACATACATTTTGGAAAATTAGAGTTGGTAATTTCTTCCTTCTATGTAACATCCTGGGAAGATAGTGATTATTTAAACCACTAGTGATATGAAAATGAGTACCTTATTAAGTGAACCATTCCATGTTAGCGCAGATCTCATTGTTTGAAAAAATATTCTCCTACTAATTTGAAACCTGATTGCATCTATCATTTTCACAGAATGATCAATTTAGAGCTAAAAAGATCTAAAGCATCTAGTCAAATCTCTTCATTTTACAGGGGAAAAGTAATGCTTAGATAGGTTAGGGCACTTACTCAATATCTCCCAGGTAGTAAGTATCAAGGTAGGATTCCAATTCCCATAGTCTGAAGCCAGAGCAAGTTCTCTATCTGTTGCCCCTGGTTTTTCTTTCTGGGGACAAACAGATCAAATCTATACAGTCTTTTAAACTCTTCTGATGGCTATATTCAATATTCCTTTGCTTCCCAAATAAAAAAAAATCTTCAGGATCAGCAATTTTCTCTCCCTCTTTCCTTCTCCCTCTCCTCTCCTCCTTCCTTCTCCTTCTCCTTCTCCTCTTCTCTTTTTTCTTCTTTTTCTCTCTCTAAAATACACAAAATTACTAATATATATATATTATATGTATAATATATATATATGTTATATATATATATATTATATATGTAATATATAATACTACTAATAATATACATCATTTATTTTTTTAAGTATAGAACTTCATGTTTACTTCTAGGATCATATATAAACTCCTCTCTTTGACATTTAAAGTTCTTCATAACCTTTTTCAACATATCTCTCCACCCAGATTTTATATTATTATCCTTCCTGTCCTCTGAAGTCCAGCAAAATCAACTTTCTAGCTTGTTCCTCATATGACACCCCTTTTCCCGCAATATGTCTTTGGGAAGATTATCTTCTCTGAATCATTTTTCACTTCTATTTCTCACAATTGCTATTTTTCTTAAAAAATCCACTCAAGGGGGCAGCTAGGTGGTGCAGTGGATAGAGCACCAGCCCTGAAGTCAGGAATACCTTAGTTCAAATCTGGCCTCAGACATTTAACGCGTCCTAGCTATGTGACCTTGGGTAAGTCACTTAACCTCAATTGCCTCAGCAAATAAATAAATAAAAATCTACTCAAGCATTATACTCTTCTGGAGTCTCTTTCTAATTCTTTTAGCTACTATAGGTGTGCAGTATAGGTTGATGTATTTGTATTGTTGAACTATTTCTTTTCATTTTCTTTCAATATTGTTGCTATAAAGAAAGGCCATCTGGGAGAATAATGTATGAATATGACTTCAAACATTAATAGATCACCCTTCTTCTGTGATACCTTTTCTTAGCATTTGAAGTTGATTTCAATATCTGTTCATTTTATAATTTCTTGATGGAAAAAGAAAAAAAATACATTGGTTCTTTTAAACACTGGACATATTGAAAAATGTGAGTTACCATAAGTTGGCCAGCTACTCCTTGAATCAAATCCCAAAATTCATTCATTTCCCCTGAATGTGGTGGAATAACAACTCATTAAACTATAGCCAAGTGGCCTGAAATTATCATTCTACCTCCAGATATCCCTAAATCATCCCAAAGATAATTTCTTCCTCTGTAGGATCATTCAATTGCTCTATATTTTGAAGTGATAAAGAATTTGCTTTCTTAGTCAGGGAAATGCTGCTTCATGGTATTTAGGGTAGGAAAACTGTAAAGGCTAATAGTGTAGACTATTCTATGTGGTTATCAGAATTTTTTTTGGCAATGGAGGCAAAACCATTTACAAACCTTGTAATTAGAGTCATATATTTGTGACACATTACACATTTTCAGGAAAGAGAGGTAAAATGGCATAATCGATACCAAAATAGTTTCTGAGGCAGGAAGGACCGGGTTCAAGATTTGCTTCTGACACATACTGACTGTGTGACCCATGAGAAATCACTTTACTTTTCAGTATCCTCAAGCACTCTGTAAAGGTGTAAATAGAAAATCGCATACTATCTTTTGTTGATAGATAAAATCTTTCGCCAGCTGCTCCCTTCAATGAAGAAATTAGCTTTAGCAACAATGGAAAAATAGGGGTCGAAGGAAAATGGCTTTAGATTGAACACAGAAAAATAAATCAATAACCTTTTACATAAAGAGAAAGCATGAACGTTACTTGGAAAACTCTGATGGCATTTGTATGTCTCAGGTAGATTCCTATTTTTCAGAAAAAAAGGCTAGAAATATAGTGTTGTAAGAATGAGACAAATAACATTTATCAATTTATAGCAATATGATCTTTATTGTGTGTATATATATATATATATACAAACATACATATTTATATATATATATCTTATATACACATATCTCTATATGTGTTTATGTATTCACACACACACAAACACACTCAAATATGTATATGTGTGTATATGGAGAGAGGGAGGAGAGTGAGAGTGAGAGAGAGAGGAAGAAAGGAAGAAGAGAGAAGGGAGGGAGGGAATGGAAGAAGGGGAGGGCAGGAGAGATCAGCAGTCTCATTGGAGTGATATGCTCCTTTGCTTTGTCCATCTAAATAGTGGTACATCTATATCTTACCATGTGCGATTCTTGCCCATATCTTTATGGAAACATTCCCCTAACTTGATAGCCCCCTTAAAGGGCTTTGTATGATTTTCAAGATACTGTGCAAGAGCCAGTTCAGTATCTGGATTTCCCATCTATTCTCCCTCAGTTTCATTCCAAGACTGGCCCACTGCCTTTCCTGCACACACATGCCCTTGTGATTGCCTTTTTGCAGCTCACTACGTGCCAGTTTGAAATTTGTCACTCTCTTAAATTTTCTTAGCTTATCTGATAATTCCAACTCCATGAGGCTGATCTGCTACTCCCCTCATTTTATAGATGAAATACCTGAAACTCAAAGTCCAGAATTTCTTTCAGTCCCACAGCCAGCCCAGTGGTGGCGGTGCCATTCATGCCAACTAGCTCTTGACTTCCTAGCCATGTACTCTACACTCTGTACTATTGTGCTTACTTTTTATGTCATTTTTTACACAGATCATCCTATAGACTTCTTTTCAGGGTTTAAGAATATGCTCAAACTAACACATCACTGATAACTAAGAGGATAAACACTTAACAATCTTGCTTGTAAGTCATTTCAGTGATTTCCAGTTTTTGTTGTATAAACTGACAAAATTTCTAATTAGTATTCAATATTAAAGTAATTTTCTCTATATTAGTATATATATACATATATATGCATATATATATATATATTTAGCATGAGGCAGGGTTTTGCAGATGATGTTAGGTTTAGGGTTCAGAAGGTCAATAAATGCAGATGTTATTTATAAACCATCACCTTAGATGCAGAGTGAACTTCTCTGGGCCTTAGGTTATCCATCCATAAAATAAAGGCTACTTGATCTCCTAATGTCAGTGGTTCTATCAAATTAGTACCAAATAAAAGCAAAGCAAACAATATATTTAGAAATGTGAGTTAATAAAAATGTCCAGACCCTTTGCTTCAGAAGAGCGGCAGAGGTGTCTCCATACAGAGCTGACTCTTGTACTTAAGTAAGACTAACTTTGCAAACCCAGAAAGGCTGGACCATACATACTGAGTTGGCAGTACCATAGCTAATTAATTCTGCTCTGTATTCCCTGATCCCAGTTCCTGTTCATTTTCTCTGGATTTCCTTTATTAGCTGTTTAGTCTGAAAGGGAAGTCAAATTTCTAATAGCATGGCCTCCCAAAAGACCACATCCTTGCTTCACTGACTAATTCCCTCTGCCTCATTTGATTGTGGCTACAACTTTATTGACATTATCCTCCTGCAAAAGGAAATTTAAATTTGATTCGTCTCCTTTTTTTTAGATGTTGTTCCCCAAGTTCACCACAGTATCATATGTAAAAATAGAAATAATATTAGGGGAAAAGGTTGCAGTATGCTGAAGGCCTTCCTTGCTTCCTCCTAATGTTATGAGGATTCGGGTGGCCATGGATTCCACCTATCTGTCATCCTTAATTCCTGCTCTGTGAAGTGGATTTTTTATTCCTATCATACATTTCCCTGGTGACATTTTTTTAATATTGATCTTTTCAAAGTTGCACTTTGGTTAATTAGTACTGCATATATTCATACCATGAACCTTAATGCTCTCTATGTAATACTTTAATTTTTCAAGAAAACTGCTATGTCTGAATATATAGAATGTTTTAAGGAAATGTTTCCTTCACCCATACTTATTGAAGGTTTTTTTTTGTTTGTTTAAATGACTTAAAAGTGTTTATTTCATTAATATAATGTATTAATGTGAAATCTTATAAACTTTGGCTATTTTCCTGATTATTCTAAGTCTGAAATTATGTTAATGAACAATTTTCAAATAATATTGCTAATGCAATTAATCAAATATACACATATGTAGTCAAATGTATGTTTTTACGTATGACCCCAGTTTATTGAAGAATTCAGCATATTTCTTTCTTTAAAATGATAAAATGTGGAAAAGATTGGATCAAGAGCAAATAATTCAATGCAAGTTGAGTTAATAGCAAGGGATTATTATCACTACATGGTTAAATATTTGGGTTTCATCTAAGTAGTTGAAAGTGTGCTGTCAAAGTGTTTTTGCCTCAATTTAACTGTTGTCCCTATTTTGCATATCTGGAACCAATTTTGATATGATTTTTCTTCATTTGAAAAGTCAAATGTGATTTGAATTGCATGTGATTAAAGCTAATGGATTGCTTTTTTTCCCTGCTGCCTTGATTTGATTGACACACTAGCAAAAGGGAAGCAAATCCAATAGTTGAAAAAATTTGAAGGATTTGTTTTTTGGGGGCTTTTTTGTTTTTTATTTTGCAAAATTTTGAGCAGATAAATTGATTTTCCCTCCACATGAGTGGTCGACAGATACAGTTGTCATTGTCTTTTTCAATATGTCTTTTATCCACAATAAAATCACTAATTTTATTGAATTTAGATCATGAAAAATGGTTTCCCAAGTTAGACTGCCTTGGACAATGATATAGCCAATGATAGTGGCTATTATTTTGTCATAGCATCCTAAGTGGCTACTTTCTAATACAAAAGTAGTTAGGCAATTAGTTTTTTCTTCCCTTTCTAATTTGCAAGATCAAATCCATCAAATGTGTGTGCTTAGCTGAAAACATATTTATATCAGATTAATCCTTTGATCCAACACATTGATTTGCCTTCAAATTTTTGATTACAGCAATTTTGAGTCATTTCCTATCCTTACCCCTCCCAAGCCCTCAGAATACAGATATTTCATTTGCTAGTGCCTAACTAATGTTACTTGTTTTCCTAATATTGTCTTTATTCTTATATATTATTATATCAATGGTATCCCACTTTCAAAGTCATATCTCTTGCTACTACAATAACAATGTATTATAAGAGTTAGATATAATAATGTTAGAAAATAGTGAGCATGATATTAATAGTGACCAAAAAAACCCTGCTAGACTTTGATTTTCCCTCATGTCATTAGTTTCAATTTTTTCTTCCTACAATGATAGACCAAGTTAGCATTGACTAAAGCAGATATTGAGCAGAAACATCACACTGAGCTCTTTGGACCTGTATGATAAACTCAAGATCTTCCACACCAGGCTTCGTGCTAGAGAAACTGGAGAGATTATTTGGCAGTGGGTGTTGCTCCAGATTGTCTTTCCTTCCTCTACTGGGGAGAATCTGCTTTCTTGTCTTTTTAGACCATCTAGGGAATACATTATCAGCATGCTCATCCACACAGATATATATCTGAGGATTTCTTTTTTTTTTCTCCCAGTCGAAATGAGGTGGGAAGGAGATGAAATAAATATTCCTTAATTGAAAAAATAAAACTTAGGCTGAAAAGCTAAATATATTTATCTTCTGGTTAACCAGGGAGAATCATTCCTTATGGTATCTGAATGATTCCTTGAAGAAAATGAAATTATCCATTTCTGTTGGAATTAATATGGTTTTTTTCCTTGTTTTCAGAATGTGATGAAAAAAGAAAGGGGAAGTTAAGATATCCCCCATTATTCTCTAAGAAAATATATATGAAAATGGACTATCTGTGACAGAAAACAAATGAAATAAAAATAAAAACCCTGTCATGTATAATATATAACAGGTCAGAGGTTAATAATTTTCAGGAACACAGTTTTTATTTGGTATTATTTTGCAATAACTGTCCATTCTTTTATCAAAACACCAAACCCCTTGCTATTTAATTTTTGTTAGGAAACAACCAAAACAAACTACTCAGTCAGTTAAGGAAAATATTTTTTCAAAAACATTTGAGGCAAAAGTACCAGATGGTAGCTTTCTGACAAGATATCCTGACATGACAATCGCTTTTCTTTTATTATTTGTTGTGAGTAAATGTGTTTCTCCTATGCCAGGAATCTAAGTATGGTGTTGAACATAAAGCGTGTCTGTTTCCATCACTACTTGCCATTTCAGTCTTTTCAGAAGAATGGCTTTCACTACTGTACTCATTTCCTTCAAAAGAAATCTCCCCTTGCAGTTTAAAGGGAAATTGCCATCTAATTTCTTAGGTATTGTATGTTTGTAGTGTTTCCATTCAAAGTTCAGTTTGAGTGAGAATCTTCTAAACCTAATTAAACAGCCATACAATGGGTTGAAAGACCCTGGGATTGATTTGTTTGCAGTGTCCATCCCTCTCCATGATTGTGTGCTTTCTATACACAGAAGAAAAACAATAGTTTGATTTAATCTCTCTGAGCACTTAACACTGTTTTAATAAGTCTTCTTTAGAACTGTCTTGGGGAAGAATATTAACATTACTCTGAACTCATTTCCCAAGAGCAGAACACCTATTGAAGAGTTTTGAATGAATTTCCTATAAACCATGGAGATGTGTGAGATTGCATGATTGTACCGTGGGGTCAGAATCCCAATTGGCCTGAATGATTTACTTTAAAATAACTTTGCTTGCCATATTTTGCTGTTTTGCAGAAAAGAAGATAGAATGTGTGGCTGATTATTTCCTCAGTCTGTGTTCTTTCAGTTTTTAGGTTGGAGTGGGATGCCAATGTATATATTCATTAGTTTCATTTTTTATAGACAGCCTGAAGTTAGATGTGGCTCCCAAAATGATATTTTTCTCTATTTATCTCCTAATGAAAAATATATTTTTGTTTGGATAAAAGGATCATAAAAACATTTTGACATTTTAGACTCATGAAACTAATTCTAGATTTAAAGCTAAGAAGAGATAGGTTAATATCTCTTCCATCAGTTACTTGTTAGACATTGGGCAAGTCATTTAACTTCTTTGTATCCCATTATAAAATCAGGGATTAGAATACATGACTTATACATTTCTTCTGCATTCTAGAATTCTACAAATTGTCTTTTTCTTGGCTGTTTCAAAAATTCAGGCTTTCTTCTTGTAATGAAATGATCACAGAAATGATAATAAGAATCAGGGTGATCCTGCGTGACCCATGGGGTATCTCCACATGCACTCATTGCACAAGTATTAAACTGTTGTGTGCAAAGGCCAGTTCAAAGTTATCAATATATAATTCCTGGCAGGATAATAAAATGCACACAAATAATTATAATTTGTTAAATGCCTTAGGGAGGCACCATGAGGATGGTTTTAGGATTACAGAGGACCAAAAGATTTATTTCTGGCAGTTTTAGTCTTAAACTTCAAAGGCTGAGAAAGCCATGAAGGATGAATATTCTAGGTAGAGGAAAAAGCATTAGTAAAAATATGTAACTTCAAAGGCATGAAGGATGAATATTCGAGGTAGAGGGAAAGGCATTAGTAAAAATATGTAACCGAGAGAGCACAAAGTAGGTATTGGGGACACTAAGTAGTTCAGATTGACCAGAGGAGAAGCAGACTGTAGAATGTTGGGGAGACCATGTCTTTGCTTTCCTTGCTGTAGAAAATTTCATAAGTGGAACCTGTGACAGGGATGTCCATAAATAAATTTTTTGTAATTTATAATCTTAGTGCCTGGGATGTGCGATATTTAATGACTTGCCAGTGTTGGAGCTAATTTGAGCTAGAGACCAGGTCCTGTGGGCCTGATCCGATGTCCTAATAGCTCAAAGTCTAGTTTTCTTATATTTTTTGTTGTATACTCAGGGGAAATGGTATTGATAAAGATAGAAAGGTAGCTAGGTCAATAAGTATGGAAAACTTTGATCTGCAGTCTTAGAAGTTTAGAATTTACTCAATAAACAAATAGGGAAGTTTAGGAAGATTTAGAAAAGGGGATCACATAAAAATATCTATACTTTATTTTTGCTGAGGCAATTGAAGTTAAGTGACTTACCCAGGGTCACACAGCTGGGGAATGTTAAATGTTTGTGGATCAGATTTGAACTCAGGTCCTCCTGCTTTCAGGGCTGGTACTCTATCCACTGCGCCACCTAGCTGCCCCATAAATATCTATACTTTAAAGAGATTAAACTGGAAGTGAAATGATACAAAGTTAGAATACAGATATTACAAATAATGCAGGTGAAAGAAGAAGAACTAAATTGGAGAGATCACCATAAGATTGAAAAAACATAGATGGAGATGAAAAAAAATCGGCTTTTCAGAGTTTTGTGACTCATTAGATATGCAAAGTGAGGAAAAGGATGAATTTAAGAATACCTTGAAAATTTTGAGTTAAGTAAAAGAGAAAATAGTGGTAATATAAGCACAGATAAGCAAATCAGGAGGAGGAAGTACTTGGAGGACTGGTAGTATAGGGGAAGGAAAATTTATATTTTGGCATATGGACACTGAAGAAGGAGAATATACATCTACTTAGAAATTGGAAATGAGCTTGGAAGAGAAGTTAATGGTGATGATCATCCACTGGAAGATAAGGCTGAAGGCTGGAATGAATGTTAGGATTGAGTTTTGTTGTAAACTTCTGATTTTCTGAAAGAATGGCAGGAAAATGGTACAGATTGTTAGGAGACACTTACATTGTTTTGTGAGCCAGTTTTGCGAGCCAAACTCATTGGGTCTACAATTTAATTTTGTCATTCTCTCATCAGTACCTCCCCAAATAATTTCTGCCATGATTTCTGTATAACACTTAATTCCCTCTTTCTTTGACCCGTTATGATTAATCTCAGCCATTCAATTTCCAATTTCTTGGCACTACAAAAAGGGCTGCTTCAAACATTTTTGCACACACAGGTCCTTTTGTATGATCTCTTTAGGATAAAGACCCAGTAGAGATACAGGATCAAAGAATATTCACAGTTTTAGGGCATAGTTCCAAATTGTTCTCCAGAATAGTTGAATCAGTTCATAACTCCACCAAAAATGTATCCATGTCCCAGTTTTCACACATCCCCTCCAACATTCATCATTATCTTTTCCTGTCATCTTAGCCAGTCTGAGAGGTGTGTAGTGGTGTTTCAGAGTTGTCTTAATTTGCATTTCTCTGATCAACAGTGATTTAGTGCACCTTTTCATATGACTACAAATGGTTTCTATTTCAATTTCTTCATCTGAAAATTGTTCATATCCTTTGACCATTTATCATTGGAGAATGGCTTGAATTCTTATAAATTGGAGTCAATTCTCTATATTTTTTTTAGAAATGAGGCCTTTATCAGAACCCTTGGATGTACATTTTCTTCCCAGTTTATTGCTTCCCTTCTAATCTTGTCTTCATTGGTTTTGTTTGAGCATTTTTTTAAACTTAAAATAATCAAAATTATCCATTTTATATTCTGTAATATATTCTAGTTCTTTCTTGGCCACAAATCCCTTCCTTCTCCACAGATCTGAGAGGTAGACTATTCTTTGTTCTTCTAATGTGCTTAGAGTATTGTTCTTTATATTTAAATCATGAACCCATTTCAACCTTATTTTGGTATAGGATGTTAGGTATGGGTCAATGCTTAGTTTCTGCCATACTTCTTTTTTCAATTTCCCCCCAGTTTTTTTTGTCAAATATTAAGTTCTTTTTCCAGTAGGTGGAGTCTTTAGGTTTATCAAACACTAGATTACTATACTCAATGACTATTGTGTCTTGTGAACCTAACCCACTCCACTTTGATCAGCCATTCTGTTTCTTAGCCAGTACTAACGCCACTGCTTTATAATACAGTTTTAGGTCTGGGCCACCTTCATTTGCTTTGTTTTTTTGTTAATTCCCTTGACATCTTGAAGACATGAAGAGAGTTTTAAATTCAAAACCAGAGCACTCAGACTTCCTCTCTGCCCCTTCTTTGCTAAACATGCAGTGGAGAGAGAACATCGAGGGAGGGCCTGGGGAATATTTTCACAGCGATGCACAGTGATGCATTGGAATCTCTTTTATCCACTGTCTTCTGTATTTTAAAGAAGGTGCTGCTTTTGCCATCTTTAGTTTTCTCCAGGGGTACCTACTTCAGCCATTGTTCTGCTTTGCCAGATAGAACAAAATTGTTATTCTTATTATATGTGTGTATGTATACAAAATTGTGGATTATTTCAACACATCCATGTTATTTTTAGGAGATCTGTGGTATTCCTTTCTATAATTATAAAGCATGTGTTTTCTTTTGCCATATTTATCTTTCATTGCAAATTTTGTGTCAGAAATTTTCTAGGTAAGAAGGAAAATTTCTCTAAATAATGTAATTTTTTATTATTTTGAAAATGCCTTTGGTTAGAATACAAGGTAACAATGACTTTTATCATATATTTTAAGTTTACTTGAATTGAGCAATATTTGCAGAGAAAACAAGCTTGACTAGTTTACCATGTTGTAATATATGGCTTATTCTTACCTTAAATATATTTGTGGGTCAATAAGTATTCAATCTGAGGAAACTGAGTGTCCATTACCTATATGAATCCTTTCCCTCCAGACCTCTAATAGTCATTAGGGAAAAAAAAAATCCCTTCCAGAATTATGCAAAATAATGGAAATTAATTTCATTATTTGCATATTTCTGAAAGCTTGCCCTACCCCTAAGAATTACTTTTTCTCATTTTCCACTAGTGGGTGCCCAATTTAATTGTTGATATCTAAAGCCATTTTCCTGTACTGAAATAGCCTTTATTACTGAATGTCCCTTAATAAGCTCATCAAAGACTCAGCAAAGCAAATTATCCCATGCTTACATGCTTTGGGCCAGGGTGAAATGAAGCATTGCAATTCAAAAGTAATCAGTCAGCAGGTCCAAAATAATTTAATAAATGGTGATTCTGTTTTTCCATTATTCTTTCATAAGATTTTATGATAATTCATTTGAGAGGAAACTATATTTTTACAGACAACAAAGGACTTTTTTTCTTAAATATGCAACAGAGTAAACTACAAGAAAAAAACATAGAAAATCAGAAAGGATTGGGCAAAAGCCTGAATAATGATAGTCAAGACCCAGCCATTCTATAAGTTTTTATTAAGCGTTCCCTATGTGTCCAGTACATGTGCATTTTCCCTGTTGTGAATCTGATCACTTATAGATCATCGTGGTCTAGAAGGGACCACAAAGATGATCTCGTCCAACTGAGATCCAAAATCATAAGTGACTTGACTAGAGCCATAGACATTGTAATGGATAAGACCACTTACCGTGGCAGAATACTTTCCAGCAATGTCCACCTAGATTATGAGATGGCTGCACATATTTCAGAGCTAATTGATCATTTAGGAAAGAAAATGTGGGAGAGAAATGGAATAAGGCTGCCTACCAAACTGAAGGTCTACAGAACTGTTGGGCTGACCTGATTGTTATATGTCTGTGAAAGCTGGACCATCTATCAGTGACATGCTGGGAAACTGCCCACTTAAAGTGTTTTATGAAGATGCTGGAGATCACTTGGCAAGGCAGAGTATTAGACCCTGAGGTCCTTTCTCACAATGAACTGCCAAGTGTTCAAATTGTCCTGCAGAGAGTACAACTATGATGGAAAATAAATCCACTTGTTTGTCTGTCCTGAGTAAGAACATAAATACTAAATTAATCAGTTATGACTCAAAAGTGGAAATCTTTTAACCCTTTGAAGTCTATAACAAGTACTCTGGAAATTAGTGAATCTATCATATAAATTATTTCAGATCCACTGTGAGCTTCCCATAATTATCCCCAGAAGATAAAGTGCCATGAAGGGATCCCAGAATACCTGAGTTCAAGTTTCATCTCTGATATACAATGGCTCTGTGAACTTACTGTTGTAGTGGATTCAGAACAAGTATCGTTGCTTCAATAAATAAAAATTTCTTCTCTCTGGAGTTCTTGAAACCAATAAAGTCACAAATTCTGTTTACTATATGGAAACTATCTCCAAATGATTTCTCTTATCATCTCTGAAAAGAAAATAAGACTTTGATATTGTTGCTTTTTTATCACATTTGCTAAACTCACAAAAATATGACCTGGTCCAGTAGCATTTACTGGCTGAGTCCAAGAAGAAGAACTGTTGAATTATTGAACAAAAATTAAATGAAGTTCCTGAAAACATTTTTGTTTCTTCTATAAGGTGGGCATTGAAAAATATTTTGATCAGAAACTCTAAAACAGCTGCTTCATTTTGACATGGGCGTGATTCCCAGACTATAGAGTTAGGCAGCTTGACTGGAAGAAGGCATAGTAAATATGCTTCATTCTTCCAAGTGGAATGAAGATATTGGTATATCTGTAGTGTTCTGAGACTTTTGGAGAGAAGAATTTCAAAAAGAAATAAATTTGATATTTTAAAACTGTCAAGCAAATTTTACGTACACAATTTTCTCCAACTGTTAAAATTTAATAATCTTTCTTACTTTTTATAAGTAGTTTCCCCCCTTTTCATTGTGGAAAAGCTGTTGATTATTTTCTCTCCATCCAATGAAGAATGAATATTCATTTCCAGTTTTTTAGAAGAATGACATGCTGCTGAAAGTCATGTGATACGTGTATAATATGAAAAATGATTATTTGATTATTCTCAAGACTTCTTTAAACTATCTTAATATTTAAATATTTTAAAGCGTATGTAAAACTGTTTCTCTAGATAAACCAGCGTGAGTTGATAATGGTACAGTTTAGTGAATTGTTTCACAAAATGAGGTTTGCTTCCTCTGTGGGATAAGGTCAAGAGGATACTCATGACTGGAATATAAGGATTTTCAGTAGGTACTACTGAAAGTACTTTGTACTCTATTGCCTGAGCTTCCTCTCTCCTTTCCAGATTCATAATATTTCAGGTAGCCATCTGATTTAAACTATACCTGAACAAGGATCTACTCTACATCAAACTTTTAAGTGGACATTTAGCCTTTTTCTTAATAATAACCTCCATTTTGGGGGAATTTTTATTCTGTTCTACTTTTAGACAATTCTAATTATTAGGTTTTTATGACGCCAAATATATATTTGCCTCTGAAACTTCTCTTCATGTTCTTTGGTTTTGTTAAAGAATTAGAACAAATTTCATCATCCTTTGTGGGATAGTGCTTCAGATCGAAGACCATTTCCCACCCCTGAGCCTTTTTTTCTCCAAACTCAACATCCTCAGTTCCATTTAGTGTCCACTAAAGTATAACTAAATAGGTAATATCCTTGGAATTCCACTTCATATCTTGTAGCATTCGACACTAAGACATGGTAAATGTGATTATGGGGACATTTGACTGTGGTTGATTGGGGATGATGAAAGGGGCCAACATTGAGTAGTGTGGAAAAAAAGCAGAAATTCATACAAATCTCCTAAAATCCCTTGCAAAACAGAAAATACTGATTTTTTTTTTAAATTTTTATTTAACATTCTCCCTCAGTGCTGAAGGATTTGCATACATATACCACCCTAATGTCCACTTTTACTAGATTACATCAGCAGCTGAATATTTATATAGGGAATCATCATGAGAACATTGGCTAAAAGGTAACCTAACCTTTAGATCTTTAATCAGAATTGCAGATGAAGTGTCTGAACTGATGTTGTCAGGCATCCTTGAAGTATTCAGAAACTGTTGTCCATCTGTGTACATAAATACAGGTAAGGGTTGTAAATGCATGGGTATTATTTCTCCCCTTCAGTTCTTGAACCTCATGGTGATGGCTGTGATTTTTAAAGAAATAAGAAATGTATTTTTTTAATTAAATGAGCAAAATCTGACAGGATTAATTGGAAATTCCAGGATGATATCCAATTTTCAAATCACTGTCATGTATTTTCGTTATGAGGGTATACAGACTTCATTATTTAGATGGTTTATAAAGATTCATCTTTAATACCTTCCCCAAGATAAGTGTTCATACATACTTAGTAGCTATAGAGGTGACATGTACTGTACTAATCTATAAGATTTAGGACTGGGAGGGGCATTAGAGGCCATCCTTTCATTTCATGAGAAAACTGGATCTCAATAAGATGAAGTTATGGTATTCACCATGTCGCTGACCTTCTCAAAGTTACAAATGTAATTAGGAACAAAATCAGGATTTCAAATTGGCTCCTCTGTCTCCAAATCTTGTCTTCTCTCTACAACATCATATAGCTGACTAAGAAAAAGTCATTTAATCCCCTTTAGCTTTTACTTTAAGGGAATTTGGAAATGTAATTTTTGGGGCTACATTTTAAAAAATCTATTTATTTTAAAATGGTATTTTATTTTTCCAAGATAATTTTCAGCATTGATTTTTGCAAAATCTCATGTTCCAAATTTTTCTCCCTCTCTCCCCTATCTCCCTGCCCTAGACAGTAAGTAATCCAATATAGATTAAACATGTGTACTTCTTCTAATTATATTTCCATATAAAAATGTATTTTTAAAATAATCTGCAGAAAATATACAGGATATATATATATATGTACATCTATCTATCTATGTACATCTATCTATCTATCTACATATATATATATGCATATATATGATTAAATTGAAATTCCCCTTGTACATTCTGGAACTTCAAAAATGCATTAAATAAAAAAAAAATTAGGAAAATGAGTTAGGCCAAGTAACATTCAGGGATAGAGTTTGATTTCTCTGAAGAAAACATGCCCTAACAATCCTGGTCTTGTTTCAATGAGTAACTAATCATGACATCGAGATAATGGGCAATTTATTTCCCAGAAACACTTCT
Organism: Myrmecobius fasciatus; assembly: GCA_023553655.1. NCBI lineage: Eukaryota > Metazoa > Chordata > Mammalia > Dasyuromorphia > Myrmecobiidae > Myrmecobius > Myrmecobius fasciatus. Next base: position 721,248 of record JAJPUD010000050.1, on the reverse strand, counting down.
GTTGTCACAGATTATGCTCCAATTGGTTTGCTTACTTGGTGTTTATTAGCAGACTAGGAATATTCCTTAAAGACAATGAAAATGAGGTGGGTGCTATATGTAATCAGAAATCTGCTCCCATCTATTTTTCTTAATTAAAAACCTGTCATCTTTGTTGTGTAGGAGTAGTGACACAATGCTACAAATACATTTATGAGAAATTAACTGATATTATGATTAAGACTTTTGGCTTGTTAAAGAGCCCTTTGCATGATTTCATAAAATCCCCCCCTTTCTTGAAGCTGATAGTGTGTACAGACGCTATTTTGCATTTTAACACTGAGACTTTTAATAGGAGGGCACAGCATTGGTTCAAATGAAGCTGAACTTTCACACCCATTAAAAAAAAAATATCTCGGTACCTAGTAGATGAATGATTGCAAGAAAGAGCTGAAAATAAATACAACAGTCCCTGGAGCCAAATGCCTGATTGAAACATGCCAATTAGCCTAGTATAAACAGATACATTAAATAAGTGTTTGGGGAGTTGGGGCGTAAGCAGCTTGTGAGCAAAGACACAAGTACTATATTTAATACTCTATGTTTGAAATAAATTTAGGGAGAACATCACGGATTCAATTCAACACAAGAAATATTAATCAGGTGCCCCCCAATATGCAAATCACCATTCTAGGTGCTAATTAAATTTACAGGTGAGTTGATATTTTGCCTCAGTTTCCCTGTTGTTATCCTAGTTATATAGAGATTAAGCACTTGAGTAGATGTCTTTGGAAATGAAATAATAAATGACACATTATTACTTTGTCTAATAACTATTGAGATTAGTTATTCACAGTTCTTCAAAACTAGAAAATCATCCGGGTCAATTTCCTAGTGAGTATAGGAATCATCTCTCTTTTATATTTGGCAAAGGATCAACCAGATTTTTAGCTTTAGAATTTTTACAGACATATTAGCTCCAAGATTTGTAGAGTAAAACAAAGAAAAATTCAGTGAAAGTTAATTTAAGACCCATGTTAAAGACCATAGCATTATAATTCAACTTCTAGTAACGGATCATATATGTTCCTGTTACCTCAAACTTTGCCAAAGCTTACTGAATATCTAAAAATAAATGAGATTTTTTTGGCCCCATGCTATTTTGCTAATGCCAAAGTGAAGGTCTAAAAACCACTATATCAGTTATCAATATGGTAGCTATCAAATGAGCAATGTAGACATTTAGAGGGGTGATTTTTAAAAGAAGGTTTATTTCTGTAATATGATCTTTAAAGTTTTTTGCCCCTAAAATAGAACTTAAGTTTCAAATAAAGAATTCTCCCCCATTAGCCTTTCTACAGCTTTAATGTTGACTGAGAAAATTATTGACATGAAAAAACAACCACTTATCAGTTGCTTTCAGTTTATATTTGACTCAGGAAGTAGTAACTTAAAGGAAAAACAATGAAATATTGTCAAGGATGGAGTAAAATTAAATGTGTGTGTGTGTGTGTGTGTGTGTGTGTGTGTGTGTGTGTGTGTGTGTGCGCGTGCACCTCTGAGGTGAAAGTTTGCAGAAGCCTTTTCAAGGCTTTGGGAAGGAAAACCATCCACCTTTGGTTTTCACCTCTCATTTAACTCTCACCTACCAAGAAGCTGCAACATGCTCATTGGTCACACCCCAGTAGAACCATTTCAGTAGACAAGAAGACTTCCCTTGGCAGATGAGAACAATCTGTTCCAATGGGGGCTGCCATTGAAGATGTCAAGATCATTTACTGCATCCCAGGTTGTTGCCCATCAGCCTGACTTTTGTCCTGCCATTGGACTTGAATGATTCTGGAAGAGAGTGGGACTGCTGACAGCAATTTAGCCTCACTTAAATCCAATTCACCCATCATGTCATTTGTGCTTCCAAAAAATAAAAGACTAACTTACAGCATGTAAGCATAGACACACATATCTAATTGAATATACTTAGAATTCTGAATCTGGGTGTACCCATGTATCTACATTTATAAACATACATATGTAGAAATATATAACAGACTTACAGTAACATGAATTTTAATTACTAAAAAGATAACAGCTATCCATTATATAAAGTGAAAGGGAAGGATTATTACTGTTGAGAAATTTTGCTGCACAAAACAGAAAATGGTGAGAAATTAAATTATGGTAATAATGATATCACTCATGAAAATGATTCCTTCATGGCTTTAAGTATGGACTCCCTTTAGTACAGCCCTTGTGGTCCACTTAGTCTCATTGAGTCACCATTTCTGATTATATCATAAATGTCATTTTTATTGCACATAAGGACCTGAGGTGCCAGGTAGTAGTTTCACAATTACGAATAAGGGAAATAAAGCAAAACTAGACGCATTCACAAATGCATTCTATTTTCCATCTACCTTTTTAATGTTCCTGTGGATTTTATGTATCAATACTCCTGGGCTGATATGTCTGTGGAGAACTAACATGAATCTTTCCATATACTTGGTTTTGATTCACTGCTTTTCAATATTCTGAGATACCATTTCTTATAATATTCCATCATCTTTCATATTATTTTAGGTGAGTTTATATTTTGAATTTTAAATATTATCCTTTATGTACATTTCTCTCTTCTTTATAAGGAGCTTGATAGGTAATAGCTTAGGGTATTTCATAGATATTTGGTAGCTCCATGTTTTGTTCAGTGCTATACATCAATTTAAAATTTCCAGGAAATGTGAACATTAACTTCAATATCTTTTTTTTCCATTCCCTATTTTTAGCACTGGTGATTTTAGCAGTTCAGGTAAAAGTTGTTGTCATCCTACATGATAAAATATAATACTTTTTTGGATTTTAATTTGAGATTGAATTTTATTTTGAATAGAACATTTGTTCAGTTGTTTTTCAGTAGTGTCGAACTCTTCATGATTGCATTGGGGTTATCTTGGCAGAAACTGGAATGTATTGTTCTTTCTTTTTCCAATTAATTTTACAGATAAGGTTGATAAACTTTATTTACAAACAAGGTTAAATGATTTCTCCAGGTTCACACAGCCAGTAAGTGTCTGAGGCCAGATTTGTACTTGAAAAGATGAGTTTTCCTTACACCAGGTCGGGCACTCCATACACTCTGCCAGCTAGCTACCTAACTGCTTTGTGCACAAATGGATGATTCTGTTATGTGTTCCTCTCATAACAATTTAAAGTTTCAAAAAATACAATTTCTTTGGTTAAATTATTAAGTGTTCTTTATCCTGAGGATAACTTTTTCAACACTTTTTAAAAGAAAGCACTATAAACATGACTTCTTGAGTAATCTTGAGTAATTTGTCTTTTTTCTTAAATGTATACCATATTTTAAAACCAGCTTTTTTGGCATTTTTGTCCTCACAAAAGGCCACTTTTATTTTTGCCTATCATATTTAATTTTTATTTGAAAATCCTATTTTTTAAAATAAATATTATTCTGGTAATGCTTTATGATTATGAATTCTGAATACTGCCACATGCAAAGAGAATGGATTTTTCAGATGATCCAAAATGTTAGAAAGACATGCTGTAGGAAAAAGTAAGTAGTAATATATTTCCACTCATGATCTTATACAAAAGTGAAAAAAGGAATATCATAGAGAAAGTATATTATCAGACGAGAACTAATATGATAACCTAAATAATGGACTGGTAAGTCTGAAATTTGAAAAGACTGAAGAGAAAGTTGCCACTCTTGGATAGATTATCTCTTGGATAGATTATTTATAGGAGAACATGGATAAAGAGTTATTGGTAGATTATGATATGAATGGTAGAGGAAATACCCTCATTGGTGAGATCCAAGGTTCATTGAAACATTGCAGTTTTACCAGAATTAGCATTCTGCCATTTTCCCCTTCTTAAATGTGTAAAAATATTTGTTCTGTAAACTCATTATTTAAATCTGTGTTTATTATTCCTTTTCTATGTATTTGTATAGAAGTTGTATATTTATGTGCCTTGTCTTTCAGACAAGATTTTTTTTCCCACTGCTGGTTTAAATCTTAATTTGAACAGTCAGTGATGGTTAAGGTATGTATAAAATCTTATTTTGATAATGATTAGTCTACCTTTACCCTCAGCTTTTTCTCTATAGAGGATATATAATTTTAAAAAAGCAAAGCAATATAGAAAGGACAAATAAAAGAGAAAGGGTAAGGTATAAGAAGAGGGGAAATTATAGAATAATCTATTTACTTTAAATTTTATTGATGTGCTTTGTTTTTTCATTACAAACATTTTCAGATTATCTCCTTTACATCAGTCATATCTTGTAACAAAATAAACATTTAAATAATAGTGACCTTATCTGAAAGTGATATGATATTTTACATCTGTTGCACACCCATCTTCCTATTTAAAAAATGAATAGAGATCTATTTTATCTCTTTCCCATCCATATTGAGGGGAAAAAAAGAAAACATCTCTAACTATAAAAATACATAGACATACTGAGCATATACATACACACATATACACATCAGGTAATAAAACAGTAGTACATCTCTTAACAAATGTGACCCGAGTTTACATATATGGAGGCACAAAAAAGTCACAGATGTACATGCTTAACTCAATATCTTTTCAAAAAGTGATGCTGAAGGTCACCTAGTTAATTGTCAGTAATGCTGTTATGAAAACCATATGAGATGATCTTGAAATCTTTATATATTTCACTGTTTTCATTATTTAAGAACTTTTAAGGTTCTTGTGAGAATTAAATATATTCTTGAACAGTGAGAGGCTTGGACTTAATATTGCCTATTCCTTTAGGCTTCCTATTTTTAAGTCATAAATGATCCATCTGAAATAGCATTTGACTTTTATTTAGTATAGTGTAGAGAATAATTGTATTTAGACCTGTTGCTATCGAAAACCTTGCTATTTCCTAATAATAATAAACAAAATAAAGCATGTGGAGAAACAGAAGTTCAGTTCTCTATTTATTGTTGATAGGAAATTCTATTTAACACAATTGACTTGTGTTTTTTAATGCATATAATTTTTCAACTGGGATGAGCCTTGACAAGCAATTTGCACTTAAAACAATAAGATTTGATGATTAAGTGAAATATTTATTTTTTCATCCTAACTAAACTAAAATCTCAGTGAGTGCATTTTATTGCTTAGGATCAAGGTGTGTCCCCTTTTGATACATTTATCGTTCTTTCTACTTGATTTTTACATTTTGCACATAAATTCCTTTTTAGTCTTGTCTTAAACGCAAAAGCAATATTAGATATTTGTACATAGTATCTAATTATATATTTATCTATTTATTTTTATGTGGCCCATCTCCATTACTTGAGGGATCCCTTTTTCACAATTTCTACTGACTTGTTAATTTTTAAAAATCTACATTATTCAAAATAATTAATTTAATGATTATTTTTAAATGTAACTCCATTTTGCTAAATTGATTTTATTTTTAGTATGCAATATGATGTCTTTTAAATGTCTGCCTCCATTGAATGAGGTCCCCAGTTCATCAAACCACTAATTTTAATGTTTTTTAATTTAAATTTAAGAGAAAAGCATACCATTCCAAAGTAAAGGCTATATCATGGAATGGAAAACTTTTAGGAGAAGGAATACATGAAGAGAAATGGTTATTGTGTATGTTTTCTTATCCTCTCTGAGGATAAGAATCCCTGAGATTTAAGAAATCTCTTCTAAGTAATAAAAATTCTTTGCGGGGGCAGCTAGGTGGCACAGTGGATAGAGCACCAGCCCTGAAGTCAGGAGGACCTGAGTTCAAATCTGGTCTCAGACACTTAACCTTCCCTAGCTGTGTGACCCTGAACAAGTCACTTAACCCCAATTGCCTCAGCAAAAAGCAAAAATAAAAATAAAAATAAATAAATAAAAATTCTTTGCTAATCTAATCCAATATGATATATTTTCCTTTCCTGTGTGCTCATCAATCAAGAATGCTAGTTATTAAGTAGTATAATATAGTATAATTATACCTTCCTTTATGGAAATATATTCTATAGAAATGTTACAAATGTACAAAATGTGTTGTGATGTTGGTGATTACTCATTTTTATGAGTTTCAGAAGCAGCAGCAAGGTGAAAACAAAGCTAATGATAGCTAACACATTACATGATGAACTCAAAAAAGAGCTCAATAAGTTAGTGCTTTGGACTTAAAAATAAATGTAAAGTTTCATACTGATGTAAAAAAAATGGTCAGTATAAGATGAGTGATACATTGCTAGATAACTGTTTGTGTGGAAATGATTTAGGACTGCTATCCAACTATGAATCCAGAGTGGGATATGACAGCCAAAAAAGCTAATATAATCTTAGGTTGCAGTGAGAGCATTAAAAGCCCATAATGAATAGGACCAAAGAAATTATAATCTTCCTGCTATCTGCCTTGCTGAAACCACATGTAGATTATTACTTTTATTTCAAGGCTCTGTGTCAAAAAATATCATTGATCTCTACATGTGGTCTTTCCAGAGCTGAATACAATGGGACTGTCGACCCCATTATTATGGGTTTTGCCTAGACACTATGTGTCTGTCAACCAGCCCAAAATTGTATCATTTTTTTTCATTGTTGTATCAATCAGTTGCTTCATATTGAGCTTGTAGTACATTGACATCCCTGAGTGTTATTTAGATAACTAACTCTTTAGTTATCTCTCCAGTCTTATACAGCTGTTCCAAAGGTCCTAATGCTGTTTTAAGCAGTTAATTGTTTAAGTAATAAATAATAAAATTTGATAGAAAAATTAAGTTTTAATTAAGTAGTTTTGGTACTAGATTAAATAATTTATTAAATTAAATAATTTTATTAAATATGTTAATAAACATTAAATTAAATATTAATAAAATCAATAAAATTCATGTATTAAAAGTATTTAATGAATATTTAATAGCTTAAAACTGCACTAGGATTTTTGGGACACCATGAATTTACTAAAATTATAGTAAAAGGACCTTAGAATTTTCCATGTGAGGAGAAGTTTATGGAATAGAAAAAAAGTGTAGGCTATTGAGGAGAAGTCATATAGGAGATGAGGGCAATGATAACTACTTAAATATTTTAAGGGCTATCAAATAGATAAGATGTTCATTTTGTGCTACTTGGCTCTCCAGGTCAAAACTAGTGTTAATGGATCAAAATTGAGAAAGAAAGATTTTCATTCTATATGGTGGAAATCTTATTAGAGCTACACATAATGAGATGTGCTTCCTCAGAAGCTCATGAGTTTTGCCTCAATTCAGGACTTAAAAAAAAAAAAAACTAGAAGGGATCCTTTTTCAGATACAAATAGGAATTTCCAACTTGGAGACTCTGTGATTCTGTGAAGAAGAAAAAAGCTGGCCTTCAATTAGTAAATTAGTTTCATTTTTTTATTAAAGCTTTTTATTTGTATAACATATGTATGGGTAGTTCCCCAACAATGATCTTTACAAAGCTTTCCATTACATATTTTACCCCCAGCCCCCTCCCCTTCCCTAGATGGCAGGAAGTCCACTACATGTTAATAATGTTGAAATGCTTGAGAAGTTATGCAAGAAACATCCTATCTACAAGAAAAAAAAAGAATCAGAGAAAGGCAACACAATGCAAGCAAATGTCAATAGAGATCATGAAAATGTTACGTTGTGGACCATATTTCATTTCCCTCTCTCAGGGTGTATATGGTTTTCTTCAGTGAACAATTGGAACTGGTTTGAGACAATTCTTTGTTGCAGAGAGCCATGTGCATCAGAATTGATCATCATGTAATATTGTTGTTGCTGTGTATGATGATCTCCTGGTTCTGCTCGTTTCACTCAGCATCAGTTCATACAAGTCCCTCCAGGCCTCTCTGAAATCGTCCTACTGGTCGTTTCTTACAGAGCAATAATATTCCATAATATTCATATACCAAAATTTATTCAGCCACTCTCCAATTGATGGGCATCCCTTCAGTTTCCAGTTTCTAGCCACTACAAAAAGGGCTGCCACAAACATTCTTGCACAGATGGGTCCCTTTCCCTCCTCTAAGATCTCTTTGGGATATAGGCCCAGTAGAAACACTGCTGTGTCAAAGGGTATGCACAGTTTGACAACTTTTTGAGCATAGCTCCAAATTGCTCTCCAGAATGGATGGATCTGTTCACAGTTCCACCAACAATGTATTAGTGTCCCAGTTTTCCCATATCCCCTCCAACATTCATCGTTATCTTTTTCTGTCATTTTAGCCAATCTGACAGGTGTGTAGTGGTACCTCAGAGTTGTCTTAATTTGCATTTCTCTGATCAATAGTGATTTGGAGCAACTTTTCATATGACTAGAGATGGTTTTAATTTCATCATCTGAAAGTTATCTGTTCATATCCCTTGACCACTTATCTATTGAAGAGTGGCTTGAATTCTTATATATATGAGACAATTCTCTATATATTTTAGAAATGAGGTCTTTATCAGAACCATTAAATGTAAAGATGATTTCCCAATTTGATGCTTCCCTCCTAATCTTGTCTGCATTAGTTTTGTTTGTACAGAAACTTTTTAACTTAATATAATCAAAATTATCCATCTGGTGTTCAATTAGGAGTTCTAAGTCTTCTTTGGACATAAATTTGTTCCATCTCCACAGGTCTGAGAGATAAACTATATTACGTTCCTCTAACTTGCTTACAAAGTCCCTCTTTATATCTAGATCATGAACCCATTTAGATCTTATCTTGGTATGTGTTGTTAGGTATGGGTCAAGCCCTAATTTCTTCCACACTAGTTTCCAATTTTCCCAGCAGTTTTTGCTGAATAGTGAGTATTTATCCCAAAAGCTGGGGTCTTTGGGTTATTAGTTTCATTTTTTAAAAGCAACTCTATCACTAATTTTCAGACCATGGACAAATCACTCAAACTCGTCAAGTTTCAGTTTCTTAGTTTGTACAGTAGAGATCATATTTCTTGTATCATCTTCTCCGTAGATTGACTGTAAGGGTCAACTGAGTGACAGGCTGTGAAAGTACTTTATAGCCATAAAGTGTGATATAGCTCCAAATTATTGTTTCTGTCATCACCAGCATGATGTGGAGAATTAAAACAGAGCCAAGTATTTTCTCCCCTCAAATCTCAGTGACTGTAACTGCTTCCTCAAGTTGGCTGGCTTTTTTTTAGCCTAACCTCCACCAAGGGTATCCAAATCGAGAAGTTAGGAAACATGTTTCTGTTTACCCCCTCACTTTCTATTTTAACCAGAAGCTCAAGGGAGGCCAGAGTCTACCTAGGTTTGGAAATAGGCTCAACATTAAAAATTAAACATTCTTTTAGACTATTAAAGTAGGCTGGTTTGGGATCAAGGTCTATCTTGCTGTCAATACCCTGTATTTATTAGAAAAACCTCTGTACATCTTTATTGTGGAATAACCTCCTCACAGCAAGACAGTGGGTCCTAATGATTTTCCCATACTCACTAGCTCTGTAGCCTGTGCTCTCTCTCCAGAATTTGGATCTCACATCTTGCATCAACCACCAACTTCTACTGCCATGTAATGCTGAGAAATAATCTATGTTTAATGCAGGTCTGATGATAACCCCCTTACTTATTAAATGACAGTAGCTCCCACTTACTTTCCGAATCAAATATGAAATTCCCTAAAGCCCTTTACAACTAGACCTCTTGCCAACTTTCTAGGTTTCTTATACTGTGCTTTCTTCCAAATACTGTACAGGTCACTCTTATTAGCCTTCTTTCCCTCACACAAGCTCCATATCCAGGCTACACGCATTTTATTTTTAAAATAATAAATATGACTTATTTGATTTCTCATGTTAATAATGTTGGGTTGTTTATCATTTATTCTTTAAATGTTATTTTATCTTTTTCAATGAACAAAACACATATATTTTCCCTCTCTCCTTGCCTCCTCCTCTTTCTCCTTTCTTCTTCTTTTCTTCCTTCTTCTTTCTTCTTTTCTTCTTCCTTCTTCCTTCTTTTTTCTTCTTTCTTCTTTTTCTTCTTCCTTCTTCCTTCTTCTTTCTTCTTTGTTCTTTTTCCTCTCTCTCTGTCTCTCTCTCTGTCTCTCTCTGTGTCTCTCTCTGTCTCTCTCTCTCTCTGTGTCTTTCTCTCTCTCTCTGTATCTCTCTCTCTCTCTCTCTTTTCCTCTCTCTCTTTTTCACTGGCAATTCCCCAAGCCTAGAATAATCTCTCTCCTCATCCCTCACTATTGGTTACTCTAGTTTCCATCTAGCACAGTTTAAATCCCACCTTCTGTGACAGGCCATTCCTGGTGTCCCCTCTAATTCTGGTGCCTTCTCTCTGAGATAACCTCCCATTTGTACTTTGCATGTTTGTGTGCATATATATATATATGTATATATATATACATAAACATATATGTGTGTATATTTCTATGAATACCTGTTTTCATATATTTCTTCCACTAAAATATTACATACTTCAGGGCAGAAAATATTTTTTAAATTTCTTTGTAGCACAGCAGGTAGCATAGTGTCTAACACATTTTAAATGCTTAATAAATATTTGGTGAGTGAATAAATGACTGAAGGCAATTATACTTTAACAAGTAAAAATACATTATCTCTTTAAATATTTCCTAGTATAGGTCCTATAGGTAGGGAGGTAGGTATACACACTGTGTGTATATGTGTAATAAGCTCATTCAATCTCCCAGGATCCCCAGAGTATCAGCAGACAATGAGTGGGAGTCAGAAAGTCAGTGTTCTAATGCCAGCTTTCTTCTTACATGTAATAGGAGGAAATTTAGGTTCCAGATGGTTAGAAAACTTGGCCAAGGTCACATGCCCAACCAGTAGTCGAGTTGGCACTGGAACCCAGGTCTTTAATCTTATGAAAACCACTTAGCTTTGACATTCTTAGGAAGGAAGTAAATGAGCAGAGGAGGTGATAATATCATAAAGCAGTTCATAGCAGGATTTAATGTGCAGCGAAATGCCGGCACAGTCACAGTGCAGCAGTGACAATGGGACAGTGGGAATAATGAGCTCTGCCAGCTTCATCAATTCTAATATATTCAGAGTCCATTGTCCCCTGAAGAGAGCCCTTATAAACAAAATTGAATGTACATTCTTCTTCCTTCTTTTTTCTTCTTCTTCTTTCTTCTTTATGAAGAAACTTTATGCAGCACTATTGAATTGGATTACCGGGATCTAGGAGGATATTTGTACTTCATGTTGGAAAGTTTAGGAAGAAGTGAAAATTCATGGATTGAATACAATACAGGCTCCATATGATCTCATAATGAAAAAAAGCAAGGATATAGCATACATATATAAATGTATACATGAATACATATATAAATGTATACATGAATACATCCCCCACACACAAGAATCATTTTGCTCATTTCTCCCAGGCATTTCTTAATGTGTAAGAGCTAATTTCAGAAGCCTATATCTATCTTTCCATATATAGATAGGCTGATAGAGTTATAGATAGATATAGACGTATTACACACGCACACACACACACACATATAAGTTCATACCATATTTAACCTCAGTAATTAGAATGGCTGCAATCAGTAGTGGTATGATAAACTATTTCTACCTAGTGATAGCAGAATCCAATACTCTTACTCAAGTGAGAGCAAGGAACTAAGCAAGAATATGCTGCCTTAAAAAGGAGATGATGGTTAAAAGGAGACGTCAGGCCATTTGAGGATTATTTGAAAATCTGAAGATATTCAGCATTAAGAAGAGGAAATTTGGAGAGGACATGATTATCTATCAAGAAGTATTACAAATAACAGTCTTATTTAAACTAGATGGAACTTGGTTTATTTGATCCCTGAGAAAGCAGAGAGGTACACATATTTCACCTTTCTTTAAACAATTCAACAAAGAGAAGATGTGCAATAGGCAATTTTGGGAGCTGGTGATTTCTGAATCACTAGAGATCTAGAGTAGAAGCGGGTTGACCACTTGGAAGAAATGTTGAGAGAAGATATGTATAAATAAAGCTGGGAGTAGATGATTTCTGAAGAGCTTCCTATTCTGACATTTTGTACTTCTCTGACTCTTTGTATGGTGGGTAATATTCTTGAAGTACTTAACTGCCCATGGTTATTGCTAAGATCCACATAGGCAAATAGCAGGCGGGTAAAAGCTTTGAGAATTTTGGCTCTGGGTACAATTGTTACTTTGTACGGTTTCCCTCAGGTTACTTAATTGAGGTGGAATAGTCAGGAAATATGATGTGTAAATATGAACTTAGAAACTTGCTAGTTGTGTGATTCTAGTAAAGTCACTTAACCTTGGTGTGTCTCGGTTTGCCCAACTATAAAATGAGGATAATAGTAAAACCAATTTCATTGAGGCTCAAATGAGATATTAATTGTCAATACCTACAACATAAGAAACTCTCTTTATATGGTGGTAATAATAGCAGTAGTAGTAGTATTTGTAGTAGTATGGTAGTAATAGTAGTGATAGTAGTTGTAGTAGTAGTGGTAGTAGTAGTAGTAGTAGTAGTAATAGTAATAGTAGTAGTAATAGTGGTAGTAGTGATAGTTGTAGTAATAGTAATAGAATTTGTAGTAGTAGTAGTGGTAGTAGTGATAGTTGTAGTAATAGTAATAGAATTTGTAGTAGTAGTGGTGGTAGTAGTGATTGTTGTAGTAATGGAAATAGTAATAGTAGTAGTAGTAGTAATAGTAATAGTGATAGTAGTGATAATTGTAGTATAGTAGTAGAATTATTATTATTAGTAGTAGTAATAGAAGTAGTAGTAGTAATAGTAATAGTAGTAGTAGTAATGGTGGTAGTAGTCATAGTAGTAATAGTAGTAGTAGTAGTAGTAGTAATAGTAGTAGTAGTAGTAGTAGTAGTAATAGTAGTAGTAGTAGTAGTAGTAGTAGTGATAGTTGTAGTAATAGTAGTAGAATTAGTAGTAGTAGTAGTAATAGATGTTGCTGCTTTTATAATTCACAGCACCCAGCTAATGTGATCCTTTCTCTTCAAAGACAGTCAGTCCAAAATTCAATAGCAAAAATATTTAAGACATAATTGTAGCAAATGACAAGAGAGAATTAAGTACTAATCATTCGCTACCCACATATATAAACATATTGTAAACCTCTTCAAGATTAGAGTCATCATAATCTAGCTACTGCTCTACTCCTCTCCCAGCCACCCTGTTCTGCCTTTACTCACTGATTTTCCAGCATATCAGAAGAGGGCATGCGACTTTTGAAGGAATAGTCCAATAATAAAAGCTGAGGATTCTGCATTGTCTGCATTATGGAGTTTTCCCAAAATCTCTAGTCATGGGCCGTGCTATAACGTAAGCTCTCTGCTCAGCTCTAGGTCATTTGACTCTGCTGAGACTCAAATTTAATCACATCATAGCTATGCCATTTTGATGGCTCTCACTTCCATCCCCTACTCCAATTATAGCCTACAGCTGGCTTTTTTTTAATCTCTGCTCACTCTTCCAATCCCTCTGTTTACTTCCATTTATTTTCAGTGTAGCTCACTCTCACTTTTTCCCTTTTTCTTTTCTGAGTCCAGTTCTCCTGATATATTGCACACTGGCATAAGTATCCATAGGATTCCATTGTCCTAGGGTTTTCTGCTTTGAACAGCAGCTTGCTTATCTCCCCAATATACCATGGTCACTTAATGCTGCATCTCCAATGTCAATTACTTGCAAAGTCAATCCCCATTGGTTTTACATAGCTAGTTTTTATTCACAAAATATTTGAAATCAGAAATCATGGGATAAAGTCCTGGCTCTGACTTATACTAGTTGTATAATCCTCAGCAAGTCATTTAATTTCTCCACTTTATTATTTGTATATTGTATTATTTGTTTTAAAACAGGGGTAGGCAAACAGAATAAATTTGTGATTTCATTTATATGGATAATTGTTAAAAAAAAAAAAAAGAAAACTCCCTCTAACAATGTATACTGGTAACTTCTCTGCAACTTATAGTCTCAGAGAATTGTTTAGTGTTCAGAGAAGTTAAATGATTTGCCCAGATTTGTGGCCAGTGTGTGCCAAAAATAAGAAGTGAATCTAGGTCTTCTTGCTTCTGAAGATTGCATTACATCATAGTCTTTTTTAATATCTTAAAAAAGAGATGTGGTAAACATCAGTGTTCCCCTTTTAAATAATTTTAAGAAAGCAAGATATTTTATGCCATATAATACCTGATCTATGTGTGCTACAATAATTATATATTCACTGTTAATATTCTACAGTATATGTGCACTCAAAGCAAATTGTGATAGTTTTGCCCGATTTATCTCTTAACGCAATGAGTATTTATTGAGCACCAACTCTATATAAACATCTTCTTTTACCAGCAAAGAGATTATATGTAATATTTACAAGAACTTGCAATGGTGGCTTATTATATTTCCAGAGTGGTAATGTTAAGATCTTACATTTATATAAAACTTTAATGTTTATAAAACATCTTACATAAATGACCTTTGATACTCAAAATAACTGCATGAGATAAATGCTATTATTCTCATTTAACAGATAAATAATCTTATAACTTTCTCATTTCCCAGAAGTTTCTTATTTAAGGTTATCCCACTTAGATGCTAAAAGTCCAATTCACTATGATATGATATCTCAGTAATTTTAGAGGTTTATTAAAACCTTAAACTAATCTTTAAAGGAGATATGCTGCTCTTATTCCCCCATCAAGCTTATTCAGTGACAACTACCAATGTTTTGATGGCCTTCAACCTCAATTCATCTCTAGTGGGAAACAGAAAAAAAGGGAGAATAGAGTCAATACCTAGAGCTCATCTAAGAAAAGCTGATTCATCCTTTGTTGAATAAAGAGGTCTTTCAGGTACTCTATGTTTTTCTTTGCAGTATAGAACCCTATTATTTTCAGGTTATTCTCAGTAGTAACATCCACAGATTTCAAGGTCATCGTTTAGGCATGAGACCATTCACTTGGAACACTGGTTTTGCAATAGATTGTCTTTTCCTAGGATACTTCATTAATAATATATATTTTGAAAGGCATATTTAATAAACTTTTCATTAGCAGAAAAGAAAGCAAAGTGTAGTGTTAAAGCCAGCACTCTGGAATATGTGAGAAGATACCATTAGGCTGACGCTTTATGAACTTAAGCTATATTCATCTGGACAGTTTCCTCTAGGATGTTCCACTGGACAAGAGAGTATCTTAAAATGTGATTGAGATTTCCCATCCCATCAGTTTATTTACATAATGTTCATCATGGTAGTATCTACCACATTACAAAATAAATTGTAACTTCATTATACGGAGTCAAAGAGGCAAAGCAATACAGTGGGGGATATTATTGGCAACGAGACGATTCCTAATTCAATTTCATTCACTCACTTCCTCTGGCAATCTAAAGCATCCTGAAGAAAATCGGAATGACACCATGAGGATTCCTTAATAATATTCTAAAACTTATGTAGTAACCACCTCTGAATTCTCCAAAGGGGGCTTATATTTTACTTAGACAGACATATTCAAAGGGGTCTATGATCCTACTGTTTGGATGTCCCACCATAATGATATGGATACATCCTACTCATACCTGTCAATACTATGCATTTCTCTTTTCCATGTGCTTCCACATTTGCTAAAAAAAAAAAAAAAAAAAAAAAAAGAGCTCCATCTCTTTTCTGTAGGTCTTCCTTTCTCCTGGAATAAGAGGTTCTGAGAGGAACACTGAGGAGGTTTACTTTTTTATGCTTCATGCTCTTTTCTTTTCTTTTGACTGTATCTTTCCCTGATGAGATATTTTTCTTCTTTAAAAGGAATTCTTATTATATATGGCACCCTGACTAGGGACCATTCCCTTGCCCTTTGCTATTCATTTTCATCATGGAACATTTTTGCCATGTCTTATAACTACAATATAATGGTGCTGGCCTAGTGGAACTCAAATTATTAAGCGCTTAGTGTTTGCCATACATTGTACTAAGTGCTAGTTATAGCATGGTCTCCACCCTCAAGGGGCTCACATTTGAATGGTTAAGATGACATTCAAATAACTGTGTGTCTGTAAGATAAATACAGAGTAGATGCAAATTATATCAGAGGGAAGGTAGTAGGAAAGGTAAATCAAGGAAAACATCTTCTAGAAGCTTTATCAATTTTTGGATGCATCTCAAAGAAAACAAGAAAGTCTGAGAGTTGGAGGAGAGCAGAGCATGTTTCAGGCCTAAAGGACATCACTGGAGAGGCATAGAGTAAGGAGATGGAGTGTTGGGTTCAAGGGACCAGTCACAAGAAGGCAGATATTGCTGCTGTATGTGGAGGGGAATCAAATATATGAAAACTAGCCAGATGGGCTTTTGTTCAAGGAGAAGTTCTGTATCATAATTTTTAAAGCCATTAGATTTCTCTTTTTATCCTGGGAACAACTCACCTATTTGTATTATCCGGCCCAGAGCCAAATGACATAAAGGAAAAGAGAAGAATCATGTAGGTGATGGAGAAGCTTTCTTCCCCTGAGAGGGTTAAGTGTGGTAGCCAGTTCTATTGTTGAATGAACATCACTGATCACCCTAGTATTTCAAGGCAATATTGGACAGCAGAGTAAGCCAAGTAGGCTGCTCATAAAAGAATAGATGTAACAGTAGAGATATTATATAGCTTATTGATTATGTAGTGTTACTCATTGATTAAATGATAAAGTTGGACTAGAATGATGATATGGTCCTTTATAAGTTTTTCATTTTCTAGTAATTACATAGTTAAGTTTAATCAACTTAACTTTTAATCTTTCATTTGCAATGATAATATTTCATTATGGAGACATTTTATAGATCATTTAAACGTCTTTGAAGAGTAATAAATAAGTTTTAGCTGTATCTGAACTATATTTAAAAAGGATTTCCACAGAGATGAGATGGGAAGGAAAAAGGAAAGGAGATTACTTTGGGATAATACTTCTGGGCATTTACAATTTAGTTAACTGAAAATAATTTTGGACCAGCAACTACACTGATTTATTTTAACTCAACACATATTTAGATGTTATATGTCTCATTATAGTATTTAACTTTTGATTCAAAAGGTCTTAATTTTACTACTAATTTTACCTTCTGACTTCCAAATAGAAAAGCATTTGAGCCTTTTTATAATTATTAATTTTTATTACTAAAGATGAAAATGATGTTTTATCAACCTACAGATATCAACTATAATATGAATCATGTGAATTTTGAAATATAATGCTATCTTCCTTTTATTGCCCCAAATTTGGTGAATTATTGTGTCTCAGAATTTTATTGAGAAAAACATACTCTTCATTAAACTGAGGCACTGATGTGTATTTTTCTAAATAATGAAACTATTATTAGAGTTCATCTTCTAAGTCAGAACCTAACTAAAGGGAAAACAAATTTAGAAATGGCAGAGGGACAAAGACTTGTTTGTAAATATTTTACAGTGTTATTTTTGGGGAAAACATTCATTTTAAAGGCAATACCAAAGATGAAAACCTTATATTTACTATTTCATTAAAATAACATAAATAGAAATAAATTAACTTTTTTTAAATATCAAGAAAAACAAGTAATTTAAATGTAAGTAGTCTGCATTGCTGAATGCTGAACTAATTCATGATTGGTTTTATGAACCAGAATCTCCAAGGAAGCATCTCAAAAACTATATGGTATAGAAGCTTCGGGATTAGAAGTATAAGATTAAAAATATATTGTCAAGGTATATATACAAAAAATATCTATTATATATATATATATATATATATACATATGTATGTGTGTATCAGTACTAGAATATATGAAGTCAAAAGTGTGGGGCAACATTTTCAGCTGTGTGGGTGAGGAGAATAATTCCATGTCAGACTTTAAAATGGATGGAACATTTTGGAATAGCCACTGTAATGAATAAGAGGGTATTTAATGATTTTCTTTAGCTCCAATCAGCAGTATATGAAAAGGACTAAAGATAATAGTTAGTAGGAGTAATCCAAGGTTGGGATTTGGCAAGACATAATGAGTGGTAGAATAAGGCGGACAAAAAAAATACAAAGTGCTCACTGCAGTACAAAATAATTTGATGAGGAAGTCAAACTTGTGGCCAGGTAGGAAAGCATGTGTGTGTGTGTGTGTGTGTGTGTGTGTGTGTGTGTGTGTGTGTGTGTGTGTGTGCTAACCCAGAAAAGGAATGAAGATATGGTATTAATAAGGCTCTCCTTCATTAGGTGGCTTCTTTTAAGGTAGGTCAGTGCTTTGGATCGGAAGACTGATCTTTCAAGAAGGGAACCTCCTCAAAATGAAAGTTTTAGCATCCTACTTCTCCCATCTAGGCTGTGGCTCCTTTTAGAGCTCCTCAAGATTAAGGTGAGTGGTTATTACACCAAAGATCCTTACCATAAACAGCTTAGTAGCGTTTAGCCTAAGGACTTAAACTTAATAGAAGCTCTGTCCATATTCAGTTTCATTCCTTTATCTCTATTCTCTGTCTTGGGTATGAAGGACATATCTCCTAAGACCTTCTCAGGCTGATCACTGGGCATCAGGATGGGGAATTTCTATCCATCGAAGCATTATTAAGCAATAGCTCCTCAGTAAGATGGTTAGAATCACCAGCACCAGAAAATGCCCAGGGCTTATTTATGTGTCATTTCTCTATCACTTCTTAGAAAATGCGGCTATTGTGGTTTTCTAAGGACATTTTCCATTTGAAATTTTGGGGTGTAATTAGCTGTGAAAGCCTTAGATACTGATACTAGAAGTCCATCCCCCCCCTACTTGAAATAGATATAAATGATCCCAACATGGCAATTGTGAGAGTTGATCCATTAAAATATTTTTAACATCTGTCATTTTTTTGCTACTTTAAATTCTAGTGCAAATGCCACAGTAGCCACTTAATAAATATCAAATTGAGTTGAATTTAGACTATTAGAAGCAATTATCATGCAGCTGTAGTGATCATTGACACATGCTAATTCTTATATATTGATTGTCATTCATATATCCATGGGTCATTCATGCTGAACTGTCAACTAGACTTTTTAAAAATCCATTATGAGGGAACTAACATAAAGCCTTCCTATTTAGGGTCTCCTCATTGACCTTCTTAAGATGTATCATCAAAAGGAAGAGTTAAATATGAACAAGTACTATTTAGTGCCATACCAATCAAACTCCCAAGACATTATCTTACAGATCTAGAAAAAATAGTAGCAAAGTTCATTTGGAAAAACAAAAGGTCAAGAATTTCAAGGGGATTAATGAAAAAAAAGGCTGACGATGGTGGACTTGCTGTACCAGATCTAAAACTATATTATAAAGCAGCGGTCATCAAAACCATATGATACTGGCTAAGAAATAGAGTAGTTGATCAGTGGAATAGGATAGAATCACAAGACAAACTAGGCAATAACTATAGCAATTTGGTTTTTGATAAACCCAAAGACCCCAGCTTTTGGGATAAGTATTCACTATTTGACAAAAACTGCTGGGAAAACTGGAAACTAGTGTGGAAGAAATTAGGGCTTGACCCACATCTAACACCACATACCAAGATAAGATCTAAATGGGTTCATGATCTGGATATAAAGAGTGATACTATAAGTAAATTAGAGGAATGTAATATAGTTTACCTCTCAGACCTTTGGAGATGGAATAAATTTATGTCCAAAGAAGAACTGGAACTCTTAATTGAAAACCAGATAGATAACTTTGACTATATTAAGTTAAAAAGTTTTTGTACAAACAAAATCAATGCAGACAAGATTAGGAGGGAAGTAATAAATTGGGAAATCATCTTTACATTCAAGGGTTCTGATAAAGGTCTCATCTCTAAAATATGTAGAGAATTGTCTCATATTTATAAAAATTCAAGCCATTCTCCAATCAATAAATGTTCAAAGGTTATGAAAAGACAATTTTCAGAGGATGAAATTAAAACTATTTATAGTCATGTGAAAAGGTGCTCCAAATCACTGTTGATCAGAGAAATGCAAATCAAGACAACCCTGAGGTACCACTTCACACCTGTCAGATTGGCTAAAATGACAGGAAAAGTTAATGATGAATGTTGGAGGGGTTGTGGGAGGGCTGGGACACTGATGCATTGTTGGTGGAGCTGTGAACGGATACAGCCATTCTGGAGAACAATTTGGAGCTATGCTCAAAAAGTGATCAAACTGTGCATACCCTTTGACCCAGCAGCATTCCTATTGGGCTTATATCCAAAAGAAATCATAAAGGAAGGAAAGGGCCCCACATGTGCAAGAATGTTTGTGGCAGCCTTTTTTGTAGTGGCTAGAAACTGGAAATTGAATAGATGCCCTTTAATTGGAGAATGGCTGAATAAATTATGGTATATGAATATTATGGAATATTATTGTTCTGTAAGAAATGACCAGCAAGACGATTTCAGAGAGGCTTGGAGAGACTTACATGAACTGATGCTGAGTGAAATGAGCAGAACCAGGAGATCATTATACACGGCAACAACAGTACTATATGATGATCAATTCTGATGGACATGGCTCTCTTCAACAATGAAATGTTTCAAACCACCTCCAATTGTTCACTGAAGAAAGCCATATACACCCAGAGAGAGGGATGCGAAATGTGGACCACAACATAACATTCTCATACTCCTTGATTGATGTTTGCTTACGTTGTGTTTCCTTTATCTGATATATCGTTTGTGTAGATAAGATTTTTCTTGTACAACAATGATAAATTTGGAAATATGTACACATATATTCGATTTGCCAATATTTTAACATAATTAACATGTAGTGGATATCCTGCCATCTAGGGGAGGGGTGGGGAAGTTGGGGGGAAAAATTTGTAACGGAAAACTATGTAAGGGTTATTGTTGAAGAATTACCCACACATATGTTATGCAAATAAAATAAAATTTAAAAAAAATATGAACAAGTACAAAAAATTGGCAAATATTATCATGTAGGTAGGAAGTCTTAGGGAGAGAATATGCTAGCTGGCATGAAGGCAGGGCTCAGAAAGTCATTGTGGTCCAAGTTAGCAGCCAGGAAGTATAACGAGGCATTTTATGAAGATGAGATTTGCCTTTTGCATTATTCTTAAAATGATGGCCATCAAGGTGTGGAAAGCAGACTTAGGATAGCAGAACCATGATTAGGGCTGAGCAAAGACTGGACCCTGATGGGATAGTGGTAACTCACAAACCATAAGACCACCTTGAGTAATTGTTGACTCTGCCCATTCATAGAAATGCATAAAAATTGAATCTCATACTCGGCCATTTTACAGGTGAAATCCTTTAGGAAAAACACATAGACCAGTACATTTATGAATTCTAAATGCTAGCTTAACCCTACAGCTTTAGGTGAGCCTATTTATCTCTGGGGTTATTATAAAATTCCCTTAATTCTCAAAACAAAGTAAGTATTTTTTGAAAAGGAAATATGCCATTCAATGCTTTTAAAAGCATGTTGAAGAGGAATTATTAATCAGCTAGAATACTAACAAGTAACATTTATTTTTGAGATGACAAAACTTTTTGATATTTTTCCAATCCAATGAAGTGAGCATTCATGAGTCACAGAGTGGACTAAGTGTGAGGAGTGTAAAGGCAAAATGGAAATCAATTCTTGTCCTCATGGAACTTATATTCTATCAGAGGGATCTAGCATGGGAACAGATCATCATAGACATAATAAGTTGAGGGAAAAATCATTAATAATGTGGGTAATAAGGAAAGGCTTCCTACAGGAGGCAGCATGTCAACTGAGTCTTGAAGGAAATCATTCTAATTGGTAAAGGAGTCCATTCCAAGAATAGAGAACAGACAAAAATATAATGACATACTCAGGAGTATCACAAAGATTAATCTATCTGTAACAGAGTGTATGACAGGAAAGTAACATATGATAAGCTGAGAAAGATACACTCGATCCAAACTATAAAGGGCTTTAAATATCAAAATGAATTGCTATTTTATCTTAGTGGCAACAGGGAACTTAACTTCAATTGCCTCAGCAAAATAATAATAATAATAAAAAAATAGAGAAGTGCTAAAAATTCTGTTGCAGAGAAGTGACATGATCAGTCCGTGCTTTAGAAAGATGATTTTGGCCTCTGTTGGAAAGAGTAGAGAGGGGTGAGACTGGAAACAAGGGGTCCTGTTAGGAGGGTGATGATGTAGTCCAAGCGGGGTATAGTAAAGTTCTCTATGATGATGATGACCATCTGAATGAACATGTTGTTGAGTTAGTATTCTAAGAAACAATACATTCTCTCATCTCGGCTTTCTAACCATCCAAAATGAACAATACAAAAAAATTGCTATTTTATTTAATTGCTATTGCCTGATTTCAATTTTCATTTTCCTATTGAGATAGACCATAAACTTTGTATTCTTATTCCCCCTTTCTCCCTCCCACAAGTCATTGTGACAAGGAGGGGCCATCACTTTTATAAAGATTCTAAGAGTAACTTTCTTTCTGATGTGTTATAACACCCTCAAAATGCCTCCCTACCTAAGAATTATCTAACTTGATGGGATATTCTTTTTTATGAAGTTCTTGTTGTGGGTATGTCAAATCATTATACCGTAATGAAAATCATTACAAACACCTAATTTTTTACTCTGTTGAAGAGTTGTGATTATGTTTATTTCATAGGAACAGAAGATGAAAGATGTGCTTTTGCTCAAACTCATTTCCTTTCTGCGTCTGCCGTCTGCATCCTCCATGGTTTTGAGAACCAATTAGAGGCCACGTCCAATCAGCCTAAAGTGAGCTGTCTGCTGATGCTCTCTGTTATGCTATATTGTGATTGCCTTCTTTTAGAAAACTATTTGGAGTTTAGCAAAAGCCAGCCAATCAATCACCGTGGCCATTTATTTTGAGGAAAAGTCATTGAGCGTAAAATGAGAGATTAAAGCAGCCCCACAACTGATCACCCATAATCAGGAAACCCATGTTGAAAAATAGAGCATTTCAAAGAGTAAAATGGAATTTACTACAAGTAACAAAATGTCTTTTCTCTTTTCCTGGGAAGACAAAGGTAATTTAAAGATTTACAATACAAGGTTCATAAATGTGAAAGATTCTGGGAGTAGTAAAATCACATTTAAAAATAAGGGCAGATTGTATTCTCCAGAAATAGCTCTATTCTCACCTGTAATAAATGAACCCCACTGGCACTACCATTCATATGTATTAGTAATTTCCCTTATATACATTTTCTATATAAATTACCAAGTTTCCCAGAGTAAGGAGGCTACAAGGGAAAATGGAAAATCTTGGTCAAAAATATCAGCAATATAACATGCTGCTGAGTGTGGAAATTCTGATCTCATCAGCAACAAATTCACCTGATCATCTGCATATACCTCATTTCTCTGCCTCTTGGTGAGAAGAGACGAGCGGTGTTTCAATAAGCATTCCTAGAGAACTAAAATGCAAGACATCCCTTGGACATCCTCTACCAGACAGGATGTAGATCAATAAACATTTATTAAATGCCTGCTAGGTGACAGGCACTGGGCTCAGATCTCAGAATACAAAGAGAAAAACCAAACAGTCCCTGTCCTTCAGGTTTTACATTAATGTGAAAAGGGGGGGGACAAGCATGTAGCATTATATGTCTTTACAAAATAGATCTTAAAAATAGACCCAACATAATGGAGTGGTGTCAGGAAAGGCAGCATGTAGAAGGGAATTGATGAGCTAAGACTTGAAAGAAATGAAGGATTAGTAGAAGTGAAGGTAAGGAAAGAGATCATTCCAGACAAGGGGGACAGAGTGTAAAGGCATAAATATGGGAAGAGAGTCATATCTAAGAAGCAATGAGAAGGCATATATATATATATATAGCTATACACAAGTATAGCTATATAAGAGACTATATGAAGGATAGAAATGGGTTCTGAACAACCCTGGGAAAAGATATCAGAACCAGAACCACTGTGAATATGTTTGATGTTTAAATAGAGAAATGATGCAGTGTAGAGTGCAAGGTCAGAGTCAGAAGGGCTCATTTTCCTGACTTCAAATCTGGTCTCAGACACTTATTAGCTGTGTACAGTTAAATACTTAATTGTATTTGCCTCAGTTGCCTTATCTGTAAAATGAACTGCAGAAAAAAATGTCAAACCATTCTAGGACCTTTGCCAAGAAAATCCCAAAATAGGGTCATGAAGAATTGGATGTGACTGAAAATGACTGAGCCATGAGAACAAGAAGTAATAAGCAATTGGGATTGGTTGAGGAGATTAGATGTGAACTTTAGGGAGGAAAGCACTTTGGCAGATGTACGGTGAGACTTGGGTCAGGGAAAAAAAAAATTAGGAGGCAATGAACTCACCCGAGTGAAAGATGATGAGGCTCTGAACTAATTTTGAGGAGAAGGAAGGAGTTGGACATGAGAGATGATATAGAGATGGAATCAGCTAGCTTTGCCCATTGATTCTAAATGTTTTTTTTTTTCAGGATGCTTACATTTTATTACTATGCTCTATCCAGGAGATTACAATGATCATTAAATGCCATCATCATGTATATTCAGTTATCCCTGTTCTCCAGCATATTTTTCCCTAGTTTCTCATCTAACCATAAGTAGGTTCTTAGTCATTTTTTCAGAGAAAGGCAGACACAAAAGGTCTTACACAATGATAGGAAGAACTTGCCTTTAGCTAAAGAAAATCACCAAGGGTCAAGCAATAATTGTGTGTTATATCCATGTAGTATTTTTTTTAAGTTCAGAGAATAAATATTGTAGATAAATTGCACATTATGGGAAAGGTCTTCTCCCTTTTTGGAGTCATAATTTTTCTTTATGGTTACAATTTACTGTCCATAATTTTGTCATAATTAATATTTCCAATTATGTTCTATGACAAAGACAGGCAACAGTTTTCCAAACATTCTCTGACTTTCCAGAACTACTTCATTTTTAGTTAGCTACTTCATTAATGAGGAAACCCTCAGTGGGTTAAAAATCACTGGGCCCAGTTGAACTGCAACTGAAGATACATATTGGAAATCTATTGAATGATTCATTGGCAATGATTTTTGAAAATTATTGAAAGTGACATAACCCTGTAGAATCAGAAATATTGTCCTCATTTTTGCCCCTTTTTTCAGAAAATGAAAGATTGTAGCTTTTTCTTTTTTTTTTTTTTTTGCAGAGGGTATAAATGGAGTGGTCTTTATTACAA